>BSYO01000027.1:10793087-11393087 GCA_033239525.1 Nepenthes gracilis | reverse complement strand
ACGAACTCTTTTCCGACGGGAAGCTTGTGCCGCTCCAGCTCTTTTCAGTCCGACCAACGACGGAAATGGCGCTAGTACCACCGGCGGAGGGAATCGCAACGCAAGAAGAAGGTGGCAAATCTTGCGGAAGAAACGAAGTTTTGAGTGCGAGTACCACTGAGCCGTTCTTGTTTTCTCCTAAGGCTCCTAGGTGCTCGAACCGTTGGAGGAATTTCTTAGGGTTAAGAAAATTGTACCAAAACACTAACAGCAGCTCTAAGCAGCAAGGGAGTAACAAATCTGTAATGTATTTTCTCCACAGAAGCTCCAAATCGACGCCTTCTTCATCGTCAGCCGACGTCGTTCCACTATTGAAGGATTCCGATTGTGAGTCCTCCTTGTCAATATCTTCCCGCCTCTCAGTTTCGTCTTCGTCTTCCGGCCTTGATCACGACGATCTCTTCCGTCCCTCTCTCAACAGTGATAAGCCCAACCCCAGCCAGGCGCATACTTGTCTCTCTAGATCTTCCTCCGGCCCAAATCACAACGTGAATCCGAATCCGCCCAAAGTCAGAATGGTAAAGCCGAGGACTGCTTCGGACCGTCCATCGGCTGGTAGTCGGGTGGGGCGGAGCCTAATGCGGGAACCTCGGCAAGACCCCGCTACGATAACCAGAGGTGTATCAGTGGACAGTCCGAGAATGAACTCATCAGGGAAGATAGTGTTTCAGAGCTTAGAGAGAAGCTCCAGTAGTCCAAGTAGCTTCCATGGTGGAGGACCTCGGTACAAGTACAGAGCTACGGAGAGATCATATTCCGCAAATGTACGAATCACCCCCGTCCTCAACGTTCCCGTTTGCTCCCTTCGCGTTTCATCCAAGTCCGGTGTATTCGGATTGTTCTCTTCACAGTTGCACAAGAAAGAAGGCAACGGCGGCCGGAAGTAGCAAAAACCTTCACCTTCAGACCAACAACAAGAACATCAGGAAGGAGAGTAGTCAGAGAGAGGGGTAAAGTAGACATTTTCATTTTCGCACCTCCCCTCCCGTCCTCGGCCATTGAAATGTTTCACTTAAAGTTATCGGAACTTGAAAATGTCTCTGTTATGGGTTTTTGGTTTTTTCTTCAACGAGGACAGTTGCTAAGTAGCGGGCGAAGTCGGGATAAAAAAGTTTAGACCATTATTTTACAATATAATTAAGTATCAAAATATAATTTTTTAAATAAATATCAAGCCTACTTCTGAATCATCATATAATATAGGAAAAATTAGCGTGATCTTTATAATTTTGAATCTGAATTTCGTGTATTTGAATAATTTAATAAAAGATAAAAGATATATGAGTCTTATTTTTAGTATATTTTTTTGATATTAAATTAATAATTTTTTAGGGAAATTAAAATATGTGAAAAAAGGGAAATGGATGAGTATAGATTTGGTTAGGTGGCTGGGTTGAAATGGTCGTATTTGGACCAACCCAATAAAATAATAGTAAAGTTAATTTATTTTGGATTTTAGTGGTCGTAGGCCTGCTTTTCTAATTCGTATTTGAAACGTGAATGTTTATCGTCGCGAAGAAGGGGCTCCATTGGAATCTCTGGTGTGCTGTGCGATTTCCCTTTCATGAGTACTGTGAGCCTGTGAGTGTGAGGGCTACTTGTTTGTTACGCACGCGCTCGGAAAAGGATGTGAGGTTGGGACTGGAGCGGCATGTGCTGCCGGCATCCCTCTGCTTTATTCGTCCGTCCATTTTCTTATAAAAATGATATTTATTAAAATATTAATTAATAATAATGACAATTTGTTAATATTATTATTGTTTTTAAGATTTTTTTTTTTGGGAAGATGGGAAATGATGCCAAGATTCTCAGCAGTTCGTCAGAGGCGCAGAGCTCTGCTGACTGTAGCTTTTGCACGTCAGACTGATCCCAAACTCCTCTTTTTATTTATTTATTTTTATTTATTTTTATTTTTAAATATATAATATATATATATATATATATATATATATTTTTTTGGGGGGGGTTAAGGAAAGCACGGAGCCTGGATTTTCCAATTCCCTGATTGGGGCAATAGAAAATCCAAAACACTTAAATTGGATTTGCACTCCCAAACTCTCAAACTGAACTATTATTTTTGGTTTTTTTTTTTTTGCCTCAGAAAAATCTCTGAAATTTATTTAGTTAATAGACTTTCTGTACTTTAGTGATAATTTGGGCTTGGTGGTTGGATTTTGATCTTTTTTTTTAATATAATTTTGTTGGCCTGACTGCTGCATTTTGTTGAACTTGTTTGTCAGTGTTGCAAGGACTAGTTTTAATGTGTTTGGGGTTGCAAGTGATAAATTCAATATTGATAAAAATGTGAGTTGACCCACTTTAGCTTTAAGATGAAATCATAGCTAAGACTTCAAGAACTTGAAGTAATAATCACTTTCATCCACTTTTAAATGGTCAAAAAAGAAACCCATCCAACTGACTGACAATGCACATGGAGACTGTAAATTTCCTCATGCTACCAAGTCTAGCTGCCAGTGAGTAGAATGTTGAGTGCTTCAACTGGCTGGATTATGGAGTTTGAAATTAAGGCATCAAGCCCCACGTTTTGAAGTCTAAGTCCTTTAGCCCAGTTGGCTCTTACTCCATCATTCACTCCGTTTTAATAGAATTTGACCTCCAATCTAGTAGTTTTTCATATTCTAGATAGATTGAAAGTTGCAAAATCCCATGAACTCCGGGAAGTTCCAGCTTGCATGCATTGTTTTCTGCCCTTTGTAGAATCATGGGAGGTCCTCTTGCTCTTGGGCTTGCCTTGTGAAAGTGGCATTTCTTTTCCAAGTGGAGCCAAACTAAGATCACCGAGCTGAAAAGAGATGGAGCTTCTATGTGTGTCGGCCTTATTGTTTTTTGACGCCGGCACAAATTTCTCTGTGAAGCTGATTCATGGTTGTTACTCGTTTCCCTGCTTCAAAGTTCACTAGAGAATCATGAGATTGAGGGAACAATTCGGTAGGGGTGAAAGGATTGATTCCATTCACCATTTCAACGGGGACTGCTTAGTAGTGTTGCTTTGAACCGTGTTATATGTAAATTTAGCATCAGCTAGCTTGAGATCCCAATCCTGAATATGCTTATTCACCAAAGGAACTCTGTTCTATTACCAAAAAAAAAAAAAAAAATTGGTGTTTTGTTTTAAGCAATTTTATAGGGTTATTGCCTGTCTTGTTGGATGGGACAACATAAGGCATCAGGCTGAAAATGATCAATGACATGATTGTGTCCTTATTCTGATGGGTCTGGGGTAATCCCACAACAAAGTCCATATTCGCATCCTCCCCTTTCAAGTTAGGGACAAGTAGAAGTGTATACAGTCTGAGTTGATGTTGGCTATTTGCTTTGATGGGTCTGGGGTAATCCCACAACAAAGTCCATATTTGCATCTTCCCCTGTCTAGTTAGGGGCAAGTAGAAGTGTATAATGTCTGAGTTGATATTGGCTATTTGCTTTGTGGCAAATGATACATATCCCAACAATGAAATGGAATCCTTGGTCATTCTGTCTAATGGAGGTTTTTTTGAAGCATGTCAAGAGTCTTGTTGATGCCAAAGTGGCTAGCTAGACCACCTCCATGGACCTAACTGATTAGCAGCTCTGAGATTGAGTCTGTGCTTCAAATATCTAAGATCTGAAATGAAGAGCGAAGTGCTTGGGTCTGAGATAATGCTCCCAATGGTCAAGGACTTTAATAATTGCATAAAACTCCTTGTCGTATGCCAAATTGTTCTTCTTAGAACTACTAAAACACCAATAACGAAAACAATACCTATGCCCGTGCCACTAGCATCACTCTCTACTTCAATCAGCTTCTCAAAATCTGTATGTGCAAGAAACGAGGCCGCACATAGCTTCTGTTTGATGATTTTGGGTACTCAGTGAGCTTTTTAATTTCACCCCGATCGGTCTCTTTTCATCTATTCAATTATCGGTGCCATAATGGTGCTGAATTCCTTAACAAACATTAGGCAAAATGTGGTTAGGGCACGTAGGCATCTTACATCAGATTGCGATGTTGGGTCTTGCTAGCTACTGATAGCCTCCGCTTTGCTTTGATTTGGTAAAGCTCAATCACAAGAAACATCGTATCCAAGTAATACAATGCCAGGTGTAATGAAGGTGCACTTTACTGTTTAGCATGAAGTTTTGTTGTTTCAAGCATCAAACTCCATGCAAAGGTGGTGGACATAACCACCGTTATACTTGGTGTACACGTGAATATCATCCAAGTAAAATGTGACAAAATACCCAATTAACTGTCGTAGTGTTTTGTTCATCAGCCTCATGAAGGTGCTCACAACGTTTGATATTTTAACGACATATCAAGTCATTTATACAATTTGCTCTTTGTTTTGAAGGTAGTTTTCATCGGTCACCTTCATTCTAATTTGATGATGCCCACTCTGAAAGTCCTCATTGAGAACGCATTAGAGCCTTTTGTTCTTCTAGCATATCATCAAGTTGGGGAATGAGATAGCGATATATGACTATAATATTATTAATAGTCCTATTATCCACACTCTCATGGAGCTATCCTTGGGCAAAGAGACCCTAGAGAGAATGATCCATATTTTCTCTCATATACCCATTTTGTAGATTATTCTTTGTAGCTCCATAGCTTCCTCCAAATTGCTTCGATTAGTTCATCTATTTTGTGATGGAGCGGCAAAAATTAGATCATTTTGGTGCTCATTCTCCCAATAGGGGAGACTCGGTTAAATTTTATTAATCCTACACGTTGAATTCTGTAATAAGAGGTCACACATTGGTGAAGGAATCCTTCTTTCTTATCTATGCATGCAACAGTGGTGCTTGGTCGTTTCAATGGAGGGAAAAACAATAAATCCGCGGTGTGACTAGTGGTGCTCGATTGTTTTAGTGAAAAATAGTAAGGCTCGAGGTATATTGGGTTGAGGTGCAGAGAAATGTAGAAAAAGATGGAGATAAAGAGAATGAGAGGACAGGGAGAGAGAATAGGGAAAGAGGAGCAGAGAGAACAGGGAGGATAAGACGTGAGAGACAATAATTTTTTTCTTTTTCTTTCACTGAGCTACCATTCTTACATATATAGCCGTGAGACGTATAACATAAAAATAGAAGGAATAAAATAAAAACAGAATTATGGGGGAAATGTGGACCATATAACCGAACCAAAACAGAAAAAATAGAAAGGAAAAAAAATTAGAAATTGTAAGGCATGTAACATTACACTTTTCATCACGAGAACCTTATTCTCAATATTGAACAGAATTTTTTGGTGACATTTAGCAGCTGCTTCCCAGGTGGCCTTGAGTTGGAAGGAACAAAGTGGCCTTCTAAAGCATGGAAAGAATTGGTTGGAAAAATTGCTGCAACCAAAGGTAAGAGATCTGTTCCTTGAGGAGAGTCTGGTGTAGAGTCAAGACCCAATGACTCGACTATGGAAGGTTGTGCTGCAAGTTGCCTAAAGCTATCTTCCTTAGAGATTATGTAGAGAAACTGAGGGGATTTATATCGATGTCCCGGTGTGAACAACTCATCATAGTCAAAACACAATTCCGAAAGAGATTATAAATATTGGTTAACATTTATGAAATCTCTTCAATTTCTAGTTAAAAAACGTAAGAGTAAGCTGAATATTAAATAATTAAATATAATTAATAATACAAGAATACAAGTCAACATTTTAAACCATAATATCAAATGTATAATTGTTAATAAAATCGTATAATATCACAATAACTATTCGAAATTCAACGATATGCCATATTTACGACCTAAAAGTTATAAGAACAATTAGGCATAAAAAACGCAATTGAGATTTTACCAAATCTAATAATTAACTCAACACAAAGTTATTATTGTATGAGATAATAATAATTTTCACCATATGAAATGATAATAATCTCCATAGGCCTTATTTTATGATATTAAACCAAAAATTATGTATTTATACCACGAATGGTTGAATAAATATCTTGAGTTATTTGACATCTATAGTATTCCTACTATTCATATAATCTTCCTAAAAACTATACTTATAACATGCTTATACCATATATGATATCCTTCGCCAATAATATCTTTGATATTATTTTCTACAATATTCACTGGGCTATAAGTGTCCCTTATCAAGATTAATGACTTTGACCACTGAAATGTAATAGGTATCGAAAAAGTATATACTATTCTAAGATTTTGCGAACTCTAAGATCAATAACTTTTAGTTGATTTGAAAGAATGCGGGTTTGATATTTATAACCGCAAATCTTAATTTTGTGTCTCACAATAATTTAACAAGAGGTAAGAAATGTACAGGACTCTCTCACTAATATATCTTCTAACGTTTAAATAAGTAATCTTTCTAAGAAAAAATAAAATATGTGAAAGATAAGAGAGATGGTGATAAGCATGAGATGGAGGGCTTTGCTTTGGTATTTTATTTATACTTGCTACTGGCAATTGATTGTCTGAGTATATAATTATCAGATTATAAGATTATTTGATTATCTGATGTCTCCCACTCTTGATTGGAAGTTTATATTTATAACTTGGGTGCAAATCGACTTGTCTATTTAGATTCAATACGACTATAGTCTAAAGTGTTGTGTTGCTTTAATTTTTCACAGTTGTGTTGCTCATATAACTATTACTTATACTGATTTTACAATCATTTGACAGTTAAAATTTTAAATCTGTTCGGTCTTTGCAATCTAATTCAAACGTCTGATCATCCTCCAACTACACGTAATCATTCGTTAGGTTTTCATATTCTTGATCACCTAGCAACTCGGCCACTCAATTGATCATTTGGCGAGGTTGTCTTCTTTCTCAGTTTCGTGCCTGGATGATTAGTTTGGATTCAAGTCGGGTTAGATCGTATTCATTTGGATCATACTGAATACATAGTCATATAAAAATTATTTAAGTTAAAAAATAAAAATTAAATAAACTAAAATTAAAATGCTAATGAATTTGTTATTGGAGTAGTAGTGTAACGATTGATTTGATTTTCACAAGCTATGGTTATTAGGATTTGATAGGTTTTCCTGGTCAAACAGTGCGGACAAATGAGAGTCAAGACAGCTAATTTTACGTACAACGAATCCTCGTAGGGTCCGCACTATCGGCCAATTTACTGAAGCAGGAACTTAACCCTGCAGGATTCCCTCCATTGACAGTCGGTCAAATTTTTTAAAAAAGTAATTTTTTAAATTATTAAAAAAAATTATATTTAAAAAATATAAAATATTAAAATATTTATATTATAAAAAAATTATCTAAAAATATAAATATTAATAAATTTTTTAATTTAAAAAAGATGTAAAATATGAACGGTTGAATTTGTTAAGATTTAACCAAAATACGTATAATCCAACATAACTGAATAAATTTGAACCCCATGTCAAATGTTAGCCACTAAATTCGTAATATAAAGAATACAACGATGTATAACATTTTTAATATAAAAAAATTTTCTCAACTAAGGAACAAAGCCTTTTATTTTTTTGAAGAAAGTAAAATTATATTAGAATAAAAGAATTTACAAAAATCTACATTCTATCTTCAAATGTTTTGTTAATTTGGAGTTAGAATATAAACGTTAGGGTATTCCCTAAGCAACACTTTACACATGTAACATAAGTAAAAAATCGAGCTTATACTAAAAAATTAAACGAAATGTATGTGAAAGAAAATTAAAACTTTAATGAGTAAAAGACATATACTAACATGCACTGAATCCAAAAGAAAATTACAAAGGACGTGATAATACGGCCTTGAGCATCGTCCGAGGCCCTCTCCGGCCGTAGGCAGATAGCTTGGCCATGCGCAGGTATGTCAGGCATCATTTAAAAATCCGCGGTCTTTAAGCTCCTCTTGGTCTTTATTGAAACTAAGAAACAAAGTACGAGACAAATTTTGAATAAATATCATGTAATAATAATGTCGATCACAAATAATCCAATTCAAAATCTCTTTATTACAAATCCAAATAAAAAATAATTGAATACAAATATCCATAAAAAAAAATAACCTAAAATTTAGTAAAATTTTTATCAAGGGTTGAGAAGGAAGGAGTTCCAAACCTTACAAGAGGCTCAATATTTAGAGCCCCTAAAATGCTTGAAACCTAGCTTAGGTCATCCGGATCTTTCTCTCATAATTAGGAGCAGACCCTTCAAATTTACGTCACCTAAAGCATTTAAGTTCTTTTTTTAAAAAAAAATTATTGACTGTTTTAAGAGCGTTTAATTTAAAATTTACTCATGAGTATCTTGTGATTTTCACATGTAATTTTTGAGCAATTGAGTTTTAAGATTGATGATAAAAAATACAATATTAATAAAGTCAGCTTTATGTGTTAAATGAGTCAAACAGTCTCAAATCCAGTGCCATTTATTAGCTCATCCATGGTCCTGCCCACTTTAGTTACCTTAGATTTGATAATGTTATCATCTTTTGTATCATTAATTATAGATTTAATTTGTGTATAGGTTATATCTTAGGTTGTAGATGTATACAATGAAAAAAGATATTCAAGTATATGATAATGAGATTAAAAAAATGACGAGCATGTTAATTTTTCAGATGCGATAAAACAAAGAACTGTCAATCTGAAATGAACCTTCATATATTTTTGAGAGGTGATAGAAAATAGAAATGCTTTGTGCCTAAAATATTAGATTGTATTCGTGTATGTAAGTCAGTAAAAGATATCTAGACTACGTTTGTAGTTTACTAGGCAGCTAAAACAATGATACTAGGAGTTTTCAACCAAGACAAATGAAAGTAAGTGCTACTTGGACAATTCAAGACACCCGGCAAGCCGTATGCCCAAGTTATTAACCTGGACTTGTAAAGGTCGAGGCTTCGTTAGCTTCGAAGACAGCATCGAAGGAAAATTAGTCGGGTATTGGTAACGTGGGTGATAACTCAAGTCATTACACTAGCCAGCTAAACAGCTATTGAACTAACTAAAGGCCAATGACATAACAGCAAACCATTCGAATCGCTCCGCACCGGCAGCTGCATGCATCGTCACTGCCTAGATCATCAACGGCCTCAACCGGTCATCGAGATCAGCCTTCAAGTAGTTAAGCAAGTGGTTAGGCAAGTTGTTGACACTGTGTGCATGTAATTGAAACGTTTAGAAAATTGTTAGTGTTAGATTCTGGGTCATTTCTCATAAATCAAATACCTATTAACATGTCATCCAATGATACGTCTAATATTGTGTGAAAATTTGCTCAAATGAGGGTAATTTTTGAGTGGCGCAGAATCAATGCGTGCGTCAACATGAGCAAAATTTCAATGCTTGAAAGGCCACATGCATGGCTTGTCTATGGGAGTAATGCCTGATATGTATTTGAAAGTGCACATACACGGTTTGTTTAGAGAGGTCACGTTTATTGTGTACGATGGGCACTCATGCGTCGACACTAGTATAACAACTATTGTGTGATTTTTAAAGTTTTCTTGTGAGAATTTTGAGTCTCTCTTGAGCATCAAAAGAGAGAGAGAGAGAGAGTAGAAGGAAGAGAAAAACAAGAAGATGATGAAATTTCACTTATTTATTTATATTTCAAATTGTGTTATATTTTACAACAATATTGGATACATTTTGTTATTGAAAAAAATGTTTTGCTGATTATTTTTTTCTAATTGTCATTATATTCTCTATTGTTTAGATTTTGCCTTACAAGATATTTATCCTTGTATTCTTAAAGGTTTTTATAATTAGATTTATCATATAGAAAATATTTTCAGACTTATAATTTTATGATTTTTTATCATTTTATAGGTTTTTTTACAAAAAAATATTATACTTTATTATTTTAATTATTGTTTCGCTATTGTATATTATCATATTATCTTCTTATAAGTTCAAACAAAGAGTTCAAAAATGATACTTGTATTGATTAATTACTGACTCTATGAGCAAAGTTGTAGTCGAAATCCAACAATTAGAAGGTGCCGAGTTGATAAAATATGCCGTAAGCCTTCATTGTGTCTATTTGAGTGGACAAAATTTGTGACGCTTGTCAAATGGGTATCCAAGCAAAGAATCTTTCCAAGCTTAAAACACTGTTTCCACTTCTAGTCCCCCGCAATTGTTCTCTTCATGGACTCACAAGGAATTTAAGCGTTGGTGGTAAAACAATATGGGTTTTTCTCGTTACACATTGCCTTTTATTTTCAGCTCACAAGGATGAAAGACAAAACGTCGAGGTGGGAATGTCCCTGGACAGTGCTGGAAAGGTTTCCTTCCCTTTGGTGTTTCTTCTTGTATTCATCAGTTGTTCCATGGAGATCGGGGGATGATGCCCTAGCTTCTATGTTCTTACTCTATGTTGGCATAATACTTGGAGGAAGTACATAGGTATTGTTTGTAAATTCTATTCTTTTTAATTAAATTTTTACTTATCAAAAAAAAAAGAAAAGTCATTAATATTAATATGCATTTTCTTCATGATTCGGAAGGTGGGATTAGCCCACAGGATCAGTTAAAAACTTCATTATTAACTAATAGAAATTCCAGTGTTAAACCCTCAAGGATAAAATCCCTGGTAACAATCCAATTTATGGCTTTTTCTTTCTGCAAGTTGTTATAGTTCAGCAGCTTATGTGACACTGAGTTGAACTTGACTTATGCAACTCAATTAATTTTCAGCATTTATTCTCTCCCCCCAGCTGTTTCCAAATCAACTAACCCAACAGTATTACTTACGACTCTCATTTGAAAAATTCAAGAGCTTTCTGAAGGCTCAAAATGGACCATAACTTTCTATTCATTTTTTTAATAGAAAATGCCACTCAATCCAGTTGACAGAGGGAGCTAAAAGTTAATCGTCCTCTAAGCACAAAGTGATGGGGGATCTCGTCGTTGAGGCTATGAGCCGAGTACCCAAAGGGGTCAGGTTCCCCAAAAGGCATGTGGCTTGCTAGTTGCTGTGACAGAGTGTCCACATCTCGAAGCCTAAAAACGAGGATGTAGGGTTTTGGAGGCGTGTTACAGCAAAGACTTCTTAAACTCTCCTCTTCAGGAGGTCTTAGATGTGTTTAAAAATGTTCAGAGGGGTTTTCATGTCCTCATCTGGTATGTTGGAGGTCCTCTACTTAACAAAATAAAAATGTTGGAGGCCCTCTTTATCGACGGAAGAAGCCCCTCAGAAACTCTTGGCCAAATTGGTTTTCGAGTGTGGAAGTAGATGCATGATCTCTCTTGTCGATGGGCCATCTTTAGGCATCCTTTAGGACAGGTCAAGTGAGTCGCTCTGCTGAGCCGTCTTTCATGCCACTTGCTACGTTCATGCATCCCTAGGCACATGTCAATGTAGCTTACAGTTCAAGTCGGCAGTAGGAAACCTGAATTGACCAGTAGTCTTTTCTCCTTTTGAGGACAGGAGGAATAAGTATCGTAAAATGATGATATATAAAAGAAGAGGTGAAATTGATATCACTGTTGGAGTGGAGGACCTCCCATCCATTGACTATAAGACCACAATTTAAAACCTAAATTAGCCCAAGTGTTTACTAAATGAGTCGCTTTTATACTCTTTTAAAATTCATCTTCATTTGATTTAAAGAAAAAATTTTCACAAAATTGAGATAAATATCTATGCATCTAAATTAAAAAATAATACATTAGGATCTCATACATTTCATTCAATAAAGGAAAAAAAAAGATTAATTTTTATATCGTTCTGTTTTTTTTTGGGGGGGGGACAAATAAGCCAATATCCATTCTCATACAATAAAGAAAATGTTATTTTATAGTTAGAATTTTTTCATTCAATAACAAAGATGGTCGATTTTTACCAAGGGAAGCCAAATTAGTTGTAGGCTACACCATAGAATCTTGGTTATATTTGGAGTCTCAGGGATCTGTTGGCAATTTTGATTATATTTGGAGTCTCAGGGATCTGTTGGCAAACTTTCACTTTCTCAGATATTCAAACGTTATTGAAAACACATTCCAATAAGAGCGGATTTACATAATCAAAACACCTTCTAATGTAAGAGCCGATCTGACATATTCAAACTTTATTAAAAAAAAGGAGCAGCAGAATTTACCTTTTTAAAAATCTACTTCAATTCAAAAACTTTCTGATGAATAATTTCATCTATAACCAATTACAATACTATTATACTACGTGATTTTTAGTTCGAGACGAGAAATTTCCCCTGCATATTGTTCGAATTATATCATGATCATAATCAAATACGAACACGTTAAACGCATTGAAAAATGGATGAAGTGTATCTCATGACATGCTTGTTGAAGCACCTTCTGATGCTAAAGCCGAAAATAGGTCAGTAAATAGACTATTTTTTAGCCTATTCTGTGCTTGTGTGTATACCTAGTTGGTGAAATAGATTGAAAATCCTTCACCAATAATGTAAATAAATCATCTTTAATCGTTTCGATTCAATGTGAATGTAGCCAAGTATTTATTGTTTATCTCATCTAGTTTTTAAACGCTTGTGCTTATCCAAACAATTATAGCAATAAACTTCATAAAGTTGGGTCATCATTTTTATATGGTTGTTGATCATTCAGTTGTTATAGCTCAACAGATGGCCCACACCTCTTAGTTCTCTCAGTGACATTAGGGCATAAAACGATGACATGATCACTCCTGTATGACTGCTTCTATTGTTTTTGAAAAATATGCAGCAGCTGTCGTAGAAGACCTCAGGCAAATCGACAGCCTCGAGACCATTGGGCAAATTTCCCAACCATAATGCATGTATCGTAGTTTCATATTATGGTAATAATTTATGCCTCCATTGTAAGTAAGCTCTTCCGAGTCCTAACAAGGAGTAAAATATATTGTTAAAATACATATTTTTTTAGTGTCCATATAACCGAGTTCAAATAGCCAATTACCTCAATTTATAGTCAACGGCTCGTTTCAAATGATCCAAACATGAGCCGCTTCGGATTGACCTAACAATCTTACTACAAATACAGTGTTGTCTTTTGTATGACGCATTGGGCTTCCTACTGCATATGCATGATGTATGTGTTTCATCTGCTTCTCTTTTAATAATATATTTTGGAGGTATTGTGTTGGGTCTGGTTACCTCTTTGTAGATAATCCAACAAACTGGTTTGTTATCGGAGGATTTGTGGAGAATAAGTCCGGAGAATTGGTTCTGATCAACAGGACGTTGACCGGAGGAGAACAGTAGACGGTCAATGGAGATTGATTGGCGGACGGCCAATTGAATCGGGTCAACAGAAGGTTGACCGTCTGAGGGCTGCAGGAGTACTGCTGGATGGCGGACTTGCAGTAGGAGACGGTCAACAGGGAGGTTGACCGGATGGCAGCAGAAGACGATCAACACGGAAGTTGACCGGATGACACTAAAGACGGTCAACGAGAAGTTGACCGGCTGAGTACTGGGCCTTGGAGGCTATGGAAAGTGGCAGCTGGCAGTGGACAAATGTCTTTCCAGGATTGGTCGATAGGTTGGCAGTTGGGCTGCAGAGCACGCGTCTGCACAGTGTAGAGCATGCGCCGCCTGCAAGGATGGGCCTACAGGAAGCTCAGGAACTGGTGAAGACGTGGCACCTATTATCCGCAAGCGGTGACCAGTTGGGCAGATGGAATTAGGTGGAGTCAGAACGTTTATATATGAGCACCAGGAGCTTCCGGAGGAAAGGCCTTGGGTCCAGAGGAAGCCCAGAGTGGTGACCTGGATGGTGTGGGAGACAACACCAGGAGCGTTGTGCGTCGGCTGCTATGTGCGGAGAGCTACCGTTTTACGAACACTTGTAAAATGAGAAAGGAGTGCACCACCAGTGAGAAAGAGAAGAAAGAAAAGCAGAGAGTAAAAGAGATGAGTGTTTCCTATTTACTTTGAAGAGGTTTTTTTATTATTCTCAAGTGTGTAGCGGATACTCCATCTCGGGGGTTTGTAACCATTTTACATAGTGGATTTGTTGGCGGACTATGTGTTCTGTGGTTTTTCATCTTCGATTCCAGAAGGGGTTTCCACATAAAAAATACTGTGCATCTCTTGTTCCTTATTCTTACTAAATGGTGGCTGTCGATGACGGGGGATTCGGGTTTTCCACTCTGTCGGATCTGGTGGATCCGGGTCTTCCGACCCCAACACATTGAGTGGTATTAATTTCTTCCATTTGACATTTTGTTATGTTCTTTCATTCCCACTCTCCCTAGACTCTTTCTGTGTGAGCTTGTTTTGATGGTCTTGATTTTCTTTACTGTCTAAATCTTTATATTAATAACATCATTTATTTTATATTTTAAGAGAGAAATTATTTACTTTTTGTGTACTAATAACATCAGTAATTGTGTGAAAAAAGATAATTAAAATGAAATTTACTTCTACTGACCTTGAGGTATACAATTCATTGACAATACTATCAAAGAATCCGTGGGAGGTAATAACTTCGTGAAATTTACTTCCATTTTATTTTAGGTATGAATTTCTTTAACTTGCTAATTAATTGACAATCATCACCAATATTTTTTTTAATTATGAATGAGTTATTTTTAAAAGCTCAGAGGTTTCATATTGAGTAAAATTATAAGTTTTGAGTCTTGCTGGATAACGATCATCGTTACTAGAAGCATGCACATCTCTTGTTCGTGACTTCGCCATGTGCCTGACTTCAGGGATTTTATCTCTTCTTGCATGATATTGAACAGAAGTGTAGAGTGATCTCCACTAAAAGGTTGTGAAAATGTATTTGGAGATTATTAGATTTGATGTCAAAATCAAATTCTTAGAGATAAACCATATAATCTTTATAAACCCTCAATCTCCTTACTTTCGATCGTCTTATTATTTATACTTGCTTTATAATTTGGTAATATTATACTTATTCTCTATGAATTGATTATTCATGAGTTGATTGTTATTCGGGTAATAATTTTGATTTAGGCATAACCTTATTAACTTATTATTAAAAAAAATAAATTTGCATTTATTATACTTATTTAATTATTTATTTAACAATAGATCTAGATTTAAACAATATAACTATAAAATTATGATGGATCAAATTTTTGACCACTAGTTGCTTATAAGCTTGAATTTTTAAATACTTTTTATTATGGAATCGTCAAAATAAAATATTAGTAATCCAGTCAGATAGATTTAAACATTATGCCAACCTAATGAATGGATACTTGAATTTGTAGTTACTTGTGTAATTAAAATTATTATAATATAAAGATACTTATTAGATAATAAATTTACAAAATTGACTAAAATAAGGCACTTTAATTAAAATTTTGTTATATGTTATACAAAAAGTGCTTAAATAAAAGTTATACAAGCAGTACTTAGACTTTGGTATCTTATGCAAGCACCATTTAGCTGTGTCGTTACTGATGTATGACTGATATCTAGATATACTAAGATAATTATTAGGTGTAATAAAACAAGATTTAAAGATAAAAAAGAGATTAATAAAAAAAAATCTATCACTCCAAGAAACAGAAAACTTATCAATGTAATTAATCAATGTTATAATTCATGCATACTTGGCCAAGGTGGTATGTAAATTAGGAATGAATTGCTAATTTTATAAGTTGATTATTTTGTCCAATATCATATATATATATATATATAAATTAAATATGGGTTGATATTTATTGAAACCTTGAATTTATTTGTGATATAGAATGATGAAAAGGGTTATATTTGTATGACAAATTTTATGAAAAGATTAAATAAATAAGCCACATTTCCTTCATTTAGACCCCCATGGTATACTGCTAGTTACCCATCATAATATTTAGAATCTTTTAATTAATTATTATAAATAATTAGCTTAAGAAAAAAAATAAATGTGTTTATCATATCTGTGATCTGCTGTAATGAGTCAATCCAGTGACATTTGGTACTTTTCTACCATCGATTAATATTGAGACTAATGAGTCATGCATACCATATTTATTATTGCTTAAAAATTTTTGTTGATTAACATTTGAGAGCTGCAAAAATATATAATTTCCCCTTTCTAATTTCTTTTTATTTATTCTCAGAACTGATGAGGTTAATTAACTAATGAGGGTCCCATGACTGCAGAACAGAGCTTTTTCATTTTACCCACTTGCACTCTTTTTTAAATTGCATTTTTTTTTTCACCCAATTTGATTGGATGGCGGAAACAAATTCGCAAAGCACATGCAATAATTTTTTCTATATTATAAATATTGATGTTGGGTCCAATACAGGGGCCCATAAAGCACGGACTAAAGGAAAGGCCCAAGTAAAAATCTCAGAAATGTGTCCACGGACTAAGAAGGCTGGACGGCCCAAGAGGCCCAAAACACGGGCTGGTGTCCCAAAAACAAAAGCTACGGCAAAGGACCGAGAGATCCCTTTAACCAAAAGGAGCTCGAGGACATCGCAAATAGCTCACGACGTCCAAGTTCAAGGACCAGAAGAAGCCCAAGAACCCTAGAAGTTCCATCAAACCTCAGACTAGTCCAAGAAGCCAAGGAAAGACCCGATGAACCAAAGATCCTCCAAACCACCAAGAAAGTAGTTAACGTCCGAGAGCTGTCTCCACTGACGAGTCCGCGAACTCACAAAGGCACAAGGCACGCCACACAAGGACGAGGACTATCTCATATACGGCCGAGAGCGCCAACTAGGCAACTTCACCATTACCAAGAAGTACGCGCCATCATGAAGAATCCAAAAGCTCCCGACACGCCGTATCTGCAGGACTGGCGTCCCTGATACGCCATATCTGCACTGCAGAGCAGGCGCCGCATCCACAGGCCGGGCGATAGGTGTCAGGTGGCAGGCACGCCAGACGTGACTGACAAGATAGGAGGGCAGCCTCCCGGCCATCCGCTGGCTGCCACGTGTCCCTTCCCCCAACAGCACAATTTTTTCTATAAATACCTAGCCAAATCCTTTATCAGGAGATCCTTCTTTTCGGCTCTTGGAGGCAAAAAGGAAAAGGAAGGCTAAATGCTCTCAAAGAGAGAGCTTCCAGCAGAAAGAGAGAGATTAGGAAGAGAAAGGGAAGATATTCCCAAAACCTGTACTGTGTAAGACTTCAAATCATAGTGGAGCATTTTCAGGCACAGAGCCTCGTGGTTTTTCTTTCTTATCTAAGGGGAAGCTTTCCACGTAAAAACCCGGTTTTAATCCCTCTCTCTACATCTCACAATCCAAACACTTGTGTTGCACGTGAACCCCGAGATCCGGAACGCAACATTGGCGCCGTCTGTGGGAACGTGACAAAAGGCTCACAACCCCCTACCATCACAGAACGACAAGCGCTCTAAAGATGGTGAGCAGACAAGACAGCACGTCCACCCGGGAGATGGGACCTTTCAACAGGTGCCTCCCATCCGGCGGTAGGATGAGTGGCGGCCCCGGTACTAGCGTGCGTAAGCTGGTGGAGAAGGTGGACAGCCTTTCAAGAGCAGTCCGCACCCTCCGTGAGAGGGTGGACGAGCAGTCCAGGGGACCCTACCCCGAAAGTTTGCGGCCAGCAAAGCCCCAGGAGCGACAAGCTGTGCAAGCTCCCGGCAAGTTGAGGGACTACCTCAACAAGAAAAAGTCCATGACCAAGGCCCCGACGAACAGGGAGCTCAAGAGGCTCTGGAAGACGGTCTTCGGACCCAAGACCGGCAAAGCCAGCCAGCCGAGAAGAAGAGAAGACCCCCTGCCTCCGAGGACAGGGGAAGGAAAAAAAAGGGCGGGCGCCCAACTGAAGACCCATGGACCGTCCGAGCAAAAAGAGCCCGAACAGATGGTCCTTGGAGGAGACAGGCCATCAGGCCCACCTTCATTCACTGAGTCGCTCACCAACATCTTGAGGCAGATCCAAGACGAAGAGTTCTTGAGATAGCCCAAGGTGTTAAAGAACTCAGAAGGGGGCGACCAATGGGAATACTGCCATTACCACTGCAGCCACGGCCATGACACCGAGGACTGTAGGAAGCTCTAGGCTGAGACTGAGCAGCCCCAGAGGTCGTACTCCAAAAACTCGGTTGTGCCCAAGCGGCCCCAGGGGTCGAACCCAAAAACTCGGCTATGTCCGAGCGGCCCCAGAGGTCGTACTCCAAAAACTCGGCTGTACCCGAGCGGCCCCAGAGGTCGTACTCCAAAAACTGGTTGTGCCCGAGCGGCCCAAGAGGTTGTACTCCAAAAACTCGGCTGTGCCCGAGCGGCCCCAGAGGTCGAAACTAAAAACTCGGTTGTACCCGAGCGACCCCAGAGGTCGTACTCCAAAAACTCGGCTGTGTCCGAGCGACCCAAGAGGTCGTACTCTAAAATCTCGGCTGTGCTCGAGCACCCTGCAGGTCGAACCCAAAACTCTACGCGCCCGAGCCGCCCAAGAGGTCGTGACTCAAAAACTCTAATGCGGCCCGAGCAACCCAAAGGTCGTACTCCAAAAACTTGGCTACGCCCGAGCGGCCCCAGAGATCGCACTCCAAAAACTCGGCTGTATTGGAGTGGCCCCAGAGGTCGTACTCCAAAAACTCGGTTGCGCCCGAGTGGCCCCAGAGGTCATACTTCAAAAACTCAGCTGCGCCCGAGCGGCCCCAAAGGTCGTACTCCAAAAACTCGGCTACGCCCGAGCGACCCCAGAGGTTGAACCTAAAAACTTCACTGCGCCCGAGCGGCCCTGAAGGTTATACTCCAAAACTCTACTTGCTGAAGAGCGGCTCCGCAGGTCGTGACTCAAAACTCTACTGCGCCCGAGCGGCCCTAGAGGTCGTACTCCAAAAACTCGGCTATACCCGAGCGGACCCAGAGGTCGAACCCAAAAACTCGGCTGTGCCCGAGCGGCCATAGAGGTCGTACTCTAAAAACTTGGCTGTGCCCGAGCGGCTCCAGAGGTCGAACCCAAAAACTCGGCTGTGCCCGAGCGGCCCCAGAGATCATACCCCAAAAACTCGGCTTTGCCCGAGCTGCCCCAGAGATCGAACTCTAGAAACCCGGCTGTACCCGAGCTGCCCCAGATGTCAAATTTCAACAACTACATCCAACACCAAGAAACCCAAGAGGCTAAAAGGCTAGAGAATCCTAAAAGGATCACATGCTCAAAGCTAAAAAAAAAAGGGCGCACTCTTTAACCTCGCCACGCGTTGCTCGGCTGTTCGCCTGAGGAAAAGGATGGCCTTGCCTTCCTAAGGCACCTGTCAGTGCGTCACTTCAGCATTTAATGCCCTGCAGAAACTCAAGCGACGGCACCGGAGAGATCTCGGACTCAGAGGAAGTTCTAGGACAATTCTCCACCAAGCCTAGCGCCACATTTTTTCTGAGGACATACCCGCACTCGGATTACCGTTGCAAAAGGCCCAGGCCAGTACGTGCA
Source organism: Nepenthes gracilis (assembly GCA_033239525.1). Lineage (NCBI taxonomy): Eukaryota > Viridiplantae > Streptophyta > Magnoliopsida > Caryophyllales > Nepenthaceae > Nepenthes > Nepenthes gracilis. The sequence goes on along the minus strand of BSYO01000027.1, from coordinate 11,373,745 downwards.
AGGACAAACCAGAGCAAGAAAAAATCAACCTCCCAGGAGGAGCAGCGACTTCATGCCAAACGGTCGAGGACCTCGAACCCTTTGGCATGGGGGGCTATATTGGGTGCCAATATAGGGGCCCATAAAGTACGGCCCAAAGGAAAGGCCCAAGTAAAAAGCCCAGAAATATGTCCACAGACCAAGAAAGCTCGATGGCCCACGAGGCCCAAAACACGGGCTGGTGTCCCAAAAGCCAAAGCTATGGCAAAGGACCGAGAAGTCCCTTTAACCAAAAGGAGCTCAAAGACATTGCAAATAGCTCACGACGTCCAGGTTCGAGGACTAGAAGAAGCCCAAGAACCCCAGAAGTTCCATCAAACCTCAGACTAGTTCAAGAAGCCAAGGAAAGACCTGATGAACCAAAGATCCTCCAAACCTCCAAGAAAGTAGTTAACGTCCGAGAGCTGTCTCCACTGACGAGTCCGCGAACTCACAAAGGCACAAGGCACGCCACACAAGGAAGATGACTATCTCATATACGGCCGAGAGCGCCAACTAGGCAACTTCACCATTACCAAGAAGCACGCGCCATTATGAAGAATCCAAACGACTCCTGACACGCCGTATCTGCAGGACTGGCGTCCTTGATACGCCATATCTGCAGAGCAGGCGCCGCATCCACAGGCCAAGCGATAGGTGTCAGGTGGCAGGCACGCCAGACGTGACCGACAAGACAGGAGGGCTGCCTCCCGGCCATCCGCTGGCTGCCACGTGTCCCTTTCCCCAACGGTACAATTTTTCCTATAAATACCCGGCCAAATCCTTTGTCAGGGGATCCTTCTTTTCGGCTCTTGGAGGCAAAAAGGAAAAGGAAGGCTAAACGCTCTCAAAGAGAGAGCTTCCAGCAAAGAGAGAGAGATTAGGAAGAGAAAGGGAAGATATTCCCAAAACCTGTACTGTGTAAAACTTCGAATCATAATGGAGCATTTTTAGGCCCAGAGCCTCGTGATTTTTCTTTCTTATCTAAGGGGAAGCTTTCCACGTAAAAACCCGATTTTAATCCCTCTCTCTACATCTTACAATCCAAACACTTGTGTTACACGTGAACCCCGAGATCCAAAACGCAACAATTGATAAGTGGGTAAAAAATTTACAGTATAAAAATTTCTTATAGTTCAATTGCTTTAATGAGTACAAGTAATTTAAAGACACTTTCTTTTTACTTGGTTTTATAAAAGCTAATAAATTCAAAGACAACAAATTCCTGATACACGTATTTTGTGCTGTAGAGGCTTGTGGGATTGACCATCACTAATTTTGAAATAAGTTTTGATATAACTTACATATTTTGTTTAATGCATTGATTACAAAAATTTAATTAGACACTATATTTTTTTCATGTTTAATATGAAAATAATATCAATGAGAATCATAATTTTTTAAAATTTTGCCACATGTACAACATTGAATTTCTTATAAATAAGCTCCACAATATGACAGTACAATTTTCAAGACTCAGAAACGGGAAATATGATCAAACCACTTGCACAGAACCCCCCAACAAAAAAAAAAAAAAAAACAAAACAAAAAAAAAAAACACAAAAACGGCACAGAATGATTTTTTTTTTTTTTTTTTGGGAAGAACCACATCGACCAATCAGCCTCTTTGGGGTGGCACTTGCCCACCATTCATCAACCTGTCGAGGACCACATTCAGATCAACCGCCTGGCCATTCTCTATCAGTTTTCGAACTGTTGCCCTGACATGTTCTCTAGGAAATCCCATACCAGTCACCTTGTCAACAACGTCATCAATGGGAACCCGGTTACCAGTTCCACCGGAACCTGATCCACTGCTGATTGGAGAAGCAGTTGGGATTGCCTGAGGCAAAACCCGTGCAGTTGGAATCTGTGGATAGTGGCTTCCAGAACCAGACATATGGGACTGTGGTTTAACCGATGAGCTACTTCCATAACGTGACGGCGACCCATTATAAGCATTATATGGCTCACTGGATTCAGGTGGAGCGACATAGGCAGATGTTAACCCAGAGCCGGATCTGCCAGAAGATGGCTCATACATGTGTGAAGGAGCAGTGTAGAACTGTTTAGGGGCACCAGTGCTTGTCTGAGAATGCTGTTGTGGATTTGATAGGTAGCCCTGTGATGGAATAATGTAAGGGCCTTCCTCTTCATGATGGCCCATTGGGGGAGGGTGGAGCTGAGGAGGATGATTAATGGTTGCAACAGCAGTGTGCTGCTGAGGAGGCTGTACATATGGTGGGGATGGGGCTGGTTGAAATTGCTGGTGCTGTGAAGCAGGAGGGGGCTGCCGTTGCTGGGGTGGAGGCATCTGGTATGGCTGACTTGCGGCTTCCTGTGTCTGACTAGGTGGAGGAAAGAAAGAAGCTCGCTGGGGAACAGAAGGGATCTGACCTTGAGGAAATTGGGGGCTGGGGAGCTGAATTGGGGGGTTATAGGTCTGCTGAGGTGGTGGGGGTGGAGGAGCATTAAAAGGAGGGAGAGTAGGAAGTTGTTGAAGGGCAACGGGAAACTCCTGGTTAGATTGCTGAGGAGCAGATGCTGCTAGCTGAATAGGATCGACATGGGTGTTGCTCTGATATTCTGGAGTCTTCTCTGCCTTCGATATTTCCAGCTTGGAAAGATGAGTTTGAGCCTCCAACTCTTGCTTATCCTTCAAATTCTGCACAACAGTTTGTACCTGCATCCAATTGTAGACAAACACCATGACTGACAATCAGTTCTACTCAGAGAATGTGCTTGATATAGGTTGGGGGTGAGAATATGTTCACCGTACACATGCTACATAATTAAAAAAAAAAAAAAAAAAAATATTCCAAAATTTCTAAAATTGTGATCGGTACTTATTAAACAGGACTTGAATGCCAGAGTTGAAATGAAAAGATCATATAAACAATTGGATTCAAGCATCAATTTTATCGACTTTTTAAAGCTTTGTGATAACTTCTAACATCATTCTGAGAGGGGTAATCCTACTGCACACACATCTTTTCTTTACCTATTGATTGCAAAGTAGATAGATCACCACATTGTTATAGCGGAGACTTTATACCTGAGTGAGGCTTGAGACCATTCTTTATTTGTGAGGTTACTTAAATTTACCCTGACCACTATTTTCTTTAAGTGTTACCCTTTAAATAGTTTCATTATGCTTGCTTTGAATTTACAATGCTAACTGAATTAACCAAAATTAGATACCTGATTTTTATACATGTGGATTATTATTGGCCACTATGTGGATGACTAAAAGGAATATTTTTTGGATGCTTTGAGTTTAAGCTATTTTCTTTTTCATACATTCACAACTTGGAACTATGTTGAGCCGGTTGTATGCCAACTGAAAGTTTGCAATTATTTTCTTTGGTATAATAAGATGACCGATATATAGTATATTCTAATCCTACCCTTATGCCTTGAGATATCAAAAACAAATTGAAGCATAAAAAAATTGACACAAATAGTTTTTTTTACATATTTTGGTGTTCTAAAAAAAGCACCATGAAATTTATTTATCAAGGAATCTAAATGATCATATTTGTATTTCTCCTCTTTCTCAAAAAAAAAAAAAACTGAAAAAAATCCCCAAAAAAATGGGAGATGGAAAAAAAAAAGGCATTATACTTGTGGGTGTGTCTGAAAAAGGAGAAAAATAAGGGGACTACAATTATTCAACAAGAGGTATAAAAATCTTTATTCTCGACACTTTTGTGCCAATCCATATCACTTCATTGGTTAACAAACCTATAGCCCCATTATAACCATGGTAGACTTAAAAAGACCTTTGTGATACATGATTCACATGTTGCTTCCTTGGTTTAATTCAACTTGATTATAACTCTCCTTTCAATAGGCTGCGACAAGTTACCTCTTCTACTATAGCGTTCTTCATACTAGAACTGTGTTACTTTGATTTTTTATACATTTACGCACATTTATGCACAGCTCTTGAGAGTAGCATGTGTGTTCAACCATTCTCTTTAGAGTGTATATCTAGTGAGGTTTAAAATCAAAGTTAAAAGGTGAGACTCTTATGCACTAGTATTTAAAAGATTTTGACATGACATATTCACACACACAAGAACTCTCTAGATGTTTAACATGAGGCTGATCAAGACATATTTCTTTTTTGTGTTACATGATTGAATTAGTTGGTTGATCAAATTATTGGTTTGAGACCTTGGCATTTAAAAACTATTTCATAAGGAACCTAAGATAATTGTAGGAACCATCAATGAAAACCTTCACGAGACTATAGTCATCCATTGATGCCACCTAGGGGTTCAAAGACCTATTGCATATGCTAAATGCAACTATGAAACCTATGAAAGTGGAATTTTTATTTTCTTTGGCTAATTTTAGTTGTTTATCTTCTAATATTGTTAAGAGACTACCAATAAATAAGCAAGGGGTTTGATGAACATTAAAAATTACACACGTACCCCTACTTATATATTATTATTGCCTAATAAATTATGTAAATTTTGTCATTTTATTTATTTATTTTAGTTTTATCATTTTTAAAGATTCAACGTCCAAAAAAAAGATTTTTTTTTTTTAAAAAAAAGGGAAGATTGCGTTCTCAAAAAAGCCCAACAATTGTTCCAGCTCAGCCCACTAGTGCTTATGAAAATAAGGGAACACAAAATATTACATGAGGAAAAAGAATGAAAGAATCTCTCTAAAAAATATAAGGAAGAAAAGAAGGAAAGAAAAAACAAAAAGAAAAGAAAGAAGATAACAAATGAAGAGAATGTATAATAAGGGCAAGGAGATATTCTAGAGGGCGATTTTTAAGGGAATCAACATATAGAGGGAGGAAGACACACAGCTGGAGGCACGGGCAGTAGAGAAGGAATTGAAGGTGCTTTTGTAATTCAAATCCATGGAGAACTAATTTTTCAATAGGGCTAGGGATAAACTCACTTTGATGATGGTATTTTTAATCTTATTTGATTCATGTATCATTCTTTAATTTTAATAAAACTCTAGTTTATTATTCTCCAATATTATTGTATTTGGATAATTAACACCAATACCTTTTATAGATTTAGGCACGCTTTTTCTATAAAATTGTGTTGCTTAATTATTTTCAACGAAGATCGTCAATTTTGTTGGTGTGAATTTTTTACTGCAATATTGCCTATGAATGTATTGTCATCCTGAAATCTGCATTCAATAACATAGCAATCTAAAACTGTGAATGAGGAGCGTGATTTTCTAAAATTATTTTTGAATTAAATTGGTTTTCAACATTATATTTTCCAATTAGAGAATTTGATGCTATGATCTCCAATTAAGTTATTCAATGAATCAAATATGAATAAAAATACAAAAGTCAAGTGAGGGATTCCTGATGCCTTGTCACCTTAGCCCTAGCTACACTTTTTTTCTTAGATTTCAAGTTCAATCATGAATTTATTCTTTCTTATAATTATTAATTTTACTGCTTTGATGTTACTCTGCAGTTCTTTTTAGGATTGCTACCATTTCCTTAGGAAATCAACACCCCAGCCTATACTATGACAATCGAGTTATTCTTTAGGTGTAATCATGTGTCATGCGACCCATGGGCATACCTAAACTCAGGGGTTCATATGCACTTAATCTCATACATAAGACGACATAAAGGCCAAACCTTCAAACAAAAGAACAAAAATATTTATCGTAATACCCAAAACTATTTTGTTACACCAAGTTCAAGCATCTCAGATCCCTAGCAAAAATATTTCCAAAAAAGGCTCATTGTTAACCTCCTTTAACTGCTTTGTGTTCACAAATATCAACCAACCTCCCATTGGCTTGACATAATTGGTTGAGCAATGAATATAGGTACAAATGTTAGATCAAGTTAGTCATCCTCTCCAACTTGAATCTCTATTCCAAATCGGTGGCTTTGTTTGAAATGTCCCAAAGGTTGTATCAAAAGTGACCTGAAAAAATATGGTCGTATGGAAGGCCTAGTGAGAAAAACTCTTCCTTCTCCAAAAACCATGCTTTCTTGTGCCTCCCCTTCCTTGGCCACAGCTTCCATGGTTGGTTGGCAACTCACACATTGTTCTCACCTCAATTCACCGCCTCTCTCACAATTTTCATCCCATCCTTTGATTCTTCCTGCTCCTCCCAGTCTTACCACCACTCCACCAAAGCCCCTGCTAAAGATCATGTCCTTATTAAACCAACTTGCACCACTACCATCCAGCCTTTTATCCCCTCTAAATCCTCCTCACCCTGGCCCCATTCTTTCCCGATGGATGTTGCAGGCAGAAATCGTGGAAATCATGTACAAATCCAAACTTCATCATGTGGAGAATGAGGCTCATGCCAAATTCAGAGAGTTCCTTGCAGACATGGACAACCTTATTGCGGCCAGCCACAGGCTTAGTTAACTACCACCTGTTCAATCCGATCACAAGTTTAAGGTTGAGGGTAGCACCAGAGAAAATAGAAGAGCACAATATCTCACACCAAAGTCAAATTCCGATTCTCCAATTACGGAGACCGAAGGAAGCATCCAGGTGGTCTTTGTCAAAAACCCAGGTTCGTGGTCTTCCACATTCTGAGAACCAGAAAAGACCTGTCTGTATTTCCTCTCTAGCAGAAGAGCACAGCATAGATCAAAGCCAGCATATTCCTTTTGCTTAAACAGGCAAGCCCCCTAAGCAAGTGATAGTAAACCCCTTAGTTGAACACCTCTCTATCTTGAAAAAGGTTGGCAAACCTCACACTTGTTCCGTGAATGCTGACCAAATAAACTCAGTCACACTTGGCTATTGATGTCCATTCCGAGACCTGACCTGTCATGGTCTCCAATCTTCCCCTCCGGCCACCACCAAACTCACCAGTCACCCCAAGTTATACAAGTTAACAAGACCATTATCAGATCCCCAGTAGAACTTGCACTCCTGGGTTTTAAGAAATACAAAGACACCTTGGTGGGTTATGTTCTTGACAAACGAATTGCCTTCCCAGTAGTAAACCACATTGCACATAAGATTTGGGCCAGGTATGGATTGTCTCAAGTGCTTGTTAACTCCAATTGCTTTTTCTTGTTTATGTTCTCAAACGGAGAAGGAATGCCCAAAAGGGGACCACGGGAAGGGACCATGGGCAGTAGCTTGGAGACTTATCTTCCTGAAGATATCAAGGAAGGGAATGATACTAAAAACATCACAAGATTATCCCTAATTGGGTAAAATTCTATAAAATCCCACTTAAACATTGGACTCAGGAGGACTGAGCTACATAGCAAATGCAGTTGGGAAACCCCAACATACTGATTTCCAACAGAGCAACAAGCTATATGCCCAGGTCTGCATAGACGTGCAGGCAAATGCAAGCTTTCCAGACTTGGTGGAACTCATTATTGACCAGATCCTATCAGAGCTGAAGAATTAGCAGAGGAGATTGTTGTTCAAGACATGTGGAAACCAGTTCTCTGTCCAAACTGTATCTTAATGGATCATCAGAAAGACACATGCAAGAGGAAACTGTCCAAGCCTACAGACCAAATGGGAGAATATTCAACAGCAAGGAGAATTCAGTAAACACAAGTTTGAGAGATTGGAAGCACATTCAAGGAAACTCAGTTCTTACCTCAGAACCTCCCCACCCCACCCCCACCCCCACCCCCACCCCCATGCAGGAGCAATCAAATTGAAAGTTCTTACCTAAGAAACTCATGCCCACCAGATAGTACTGTCCCAATGTAATAAATTCCAATCCAGGAAGAAACCAATGCTAGCAATTCAGCTAGCCAAGAACATGATGCAACTCTGTGAACAATAGAAGCCAGAATCCAACAGAGTCACAAGCTTGAAGGGATGACACTGACAACCAATCAGAAGCAATTGTGAAGAAAGGAGAACAAAAGATGGCTTTGAGAGCAACAGCACAGGTAACTACAGCAAGTTTATGAAAACTTAGAAGGGGCATAAAAGAACAATGACCCCTCCATCAGGGTCTACACGATGCAAGCCAGTTGCTGGAACATACAAGGTCTAATTGGACTTATTAAATTAAAGGATGTGTGCCACTTCATGATGAATATGCAACTGCATATTTTCTCCTTCGTGGAAACCAAAGTCCAAGAAGATAATGCCAAATACATTGCTGCCTATTGAATGGTGTGGGAAACAAATCATAGCCCAACTTCACTGGGAGGAATATGGTTAGGTTGGAACCCAAATATCGTTGATCCCACAGTCTTGGCAAAGGAAGACCAGATCATCCACGTAAGATTATGAAATTGGAAGACTGGTCACAATATTTCCAATTCTTCATCAACATATCTAACACTGAAATTGAGAGCAGTTTATGAGCTGCATTGAAAGTTAGGCAAGCAACCACCTCCATTATAATGGGAGAATTTAATGATGTCCATTCAACTTCAGCAGCTTTGAGACGAAATGTGGATATCTCAGCTATGCCAGAATTCTCCACTTGCTTGATCTGCAGTGATACCACAGAAATTTCTTTTGAAGGATTGTTCTTCACTTTGTGTAAGAGGAGAGAAGTAGATGCATGTTGGTTTATGAAGCTTGACTGAATCCTAAACAATAGCTTACGGTTTATGACTAAGAAGAACTATAAAGCTAAATTACTTCCTCTTGGAATCTTATACCAATCCCGATGTATTCTAGAAAAGGAAGGTACCTACACCAATGGATTGGAATGTTTAAATTTGACCAATTCCTAGTACCCACCCTGATTTTTAATCAACTGTCAAGAATGCAAGGGAAATTTCAGTGGATGGAATTCCAATCAATAAGGTATATACAAAGCTACAAAAATTCAAAAACATCAATCAAGAAATTAAATAAGGAGATTGGAGATGTTAAACTAGCTGCCATAAGGGACAAAGCTGATCTCAACAGAAGCCAGATGAATATCCAGCATGATCCTAGGAACTCCAAGTGGCTACAAGAGGAGAAACATAGAAGGAGGGAGTACATACAAGCTCTACTTTGTGAAGAATCATATCAAAAACAAAAGGAAAAGTAAAGTAGCTGCAGAGAGGAGACCAATGCAAATGAGATTTCTTTTCAACAGTTATAGAACATAGAATTGGAAGCACATCCTGCCCTCGATCAAAGAGGATGGAATGCCGGCACAAAACATGAAGGAAGTGAAAACAAAATTGTAGAGTTTTACAAGCATCTGCTGGGAACTTCAACACATGAAATTTTGACAAAGAAACCACTTGGCCTTTTATATCCTATTCTCTCCCTGACCGTTGAAGATTGAGCTCACTGTACCAGTTATGGATAAGGAGATCAAGGCAAGCCTCCAAGGCATAAGGGAATCCAAAGCACAGGAACTGAATGCAGCACTATGGGCGTTGTTATTGGTGAAGCTGTGTGCACTTTCACTGTAAATGGGAGACTCCTCAAGCAATTGAATGCTACCCTGATCAGCCTTATATATTTTGACTTTGTAGAGCCATTGCTGCTGTTGCCTGCACGTAGGGCCATTCCCCACTCCCATCCTGGGGCACTAAAGGGGCCAAGGTCACTTTAACTTCAAAATGTTTCATCTTTTAGGCACATCTCTTGTTTTAATGTAATTTAATAAGATAATTTTTAAGAGTTGATAAAGTATTACCTTTCTTGATTGACTCCCGTCCATTGATGCAAATATTGGCTGATAAATATTTTTCAATAATACGATAATATCAAAATACATTTCTGTATTGACCGACACAGCCGACATATCGACTGATATGGCCATGTTAGCTTATAATTTTTAGATATCTTTTTCCGTTTGATATATCCAATACCAATATGTATTGTATGATATGTCTAATATTTTCATCCATGCTCCTATCAAACTGCTTTTGTTGTAGCGAACATATAGGAGCCACCATTCTTTTGGCTCAAATACTCCTCCATGGTAATCACATAGGAAAAGGGACTAGATGTGCACTTTAAGTTGATCTAATGAAAGTTTATGATTCAAATTGAATGGAATTTCATTATTGCAAAACTTGAGCTTATGGAATTCCCTCCATGATTGAATGAATTGAACAATGCATCTCGTCATTTTTCTCAATCAATGCAAAGTCGGTGAGCATTTTAAAAGGTGCTAAGGTCTCACCAGGAAGACTATTTCCCACTGTACTTTTGTATTAAACATAGAAGTCCTCAATGGAATGATCCCACACCACATCACGAATGATGCTAATTTCAAATTTCACAGAAGCGTGCTCATACACGCACCATCATGGTAGCTTTTGCAAATGCTAATTTCAAATTTTACGGTAGAGAACCAGCGAAATAGAGGCATTTTGGTGAAAAATTAGGTTTTTAGAAGTTACGACATGGCATTGTAACCTTTGGAGAAAGACAAAGGGCATTTTCATCAATACACTATTTTTTCTTATATAAAATGGTGGGCGGCTTTCCACCCATGCACCTGAAGCAATCACCTCTCCTAGCCATGCCGCAAGCACTAAGTGCTCACCTTGCCTCACCCTATTGGCCTTTAATAACACTGAAACACACCAAAGAGAAAAACAAGCTTGAGCATCAAAGGTTATATGATTAGGTTTATGTGAAATACAATCAAGCTCCTAAAGCTTGCTATGATATACAAAATGTCATTGACCCTATCAAATTTGATAACACTAGTAATAGTAACGAATAGCTAATTGGAGAGTTAGGGACTAATACATCAATTGCAAAGGATGATTTGGCTTATGATGATGATAACTTGACATGGAGTGACAAGGCAAGAGCATCTAGGACTGAGAAGGTGATGACATATACTAGTAAGATCAAGAGAAGATACAAAGGTGTTGAGTTCTAGAGCAACAATAGTATGTGAGGAAGAGAATGATTCAGATGAAATGGAGGAGATTGATGGTTAAATCTAGTGATGGATATGATGAGGGCTTATTTGGTGATGACATTGGTGTTGATAATGATGTGGGGGATTTTGATGATGATTATATTTAGAGTTACTTATGATAATATTATATACGTAGTGCTTTTGAATTTTGATGATTAGTACTTTTGATGACCACATTATGTGTAATGACATAATACTTCTATATATATATATATATATATATATTAATTTTTACTTTTAATTGTTTGAGCCTTGATTAATTCTTTTCTACACAATATGTTGGCATATCTATGTATATTTCAATTAGCACCTCACTTGTATCAGGCAAATGCCTCACTTAGCACCTAGTGCCTCGGGCAATATGAAGTCCTAGTACTCTAGCTCACCTCACACCTTTGACAACACTGATACACACTCAAAATATATATATAAGTATATCGAATTACTCATGCTATGATCTTCAAAAGACCATGCAATGCAATCTTCTTTTCAATATTCTACAAACAGATGAAAAGTTGCATAAATTTTCAGTTCTTATTCAGATTTGGACGGTTCTCTTCACAAAAAACAATAATAGTGAAATTTGAAAACAAAGAAAAAAGATAATTATGAAATTGAGGACCCTAAATTTCTTACATGACTAATAACTACCGCTGAAAACTACTATGAAATTTGTCCAATTCATCAACCAATAAACATTATTGATGAAAATGGATTGATTTGACATGAATATTTCTCTCTCAAAAACCACAAAATTTAACCCATTTAACATTTGAATATATCAATTATGATACCATTAATAATTTATAATTTGAATGTTGATAGTTTTCCAAAGCAAATGAATGGTTCCTTAATGCTCATTTAACTATTTGCTTTTTTCATAAATTCTTATATATAATGAATAAATATACGAGTTACATATTACTAGGTATCTAATTCTACCAAATTTATAATGCCATGTCACTTAGTTGAATAGGTTGATACATATAACTAACCCTAGAGTTATTATTATATGTTTTCCCGGAGAAGCAATGATAGTATCTAGGGATTAGCATCAGCTAACTTTGCACTAACAATCTCAGTAAGACAAAGGATAAGACTAGTATTAAAAAGAAACTAATAAATTTAATATGAAAAAAAATTTGAAAGTTAGGAAGCATGTTCTAAAACCTGTCAACCCCTCGAAAGGGAATTTCAAATTTCAAATGATAAACAAGTTGTCCACATATATACTAAAAAAAAAAACAAACGAGAAAAATAAAATGAAAACTAGGTTTGAAAAATGAAAACTAGTCTTCTCAATGTGAGCCAAAATTCTTCCAATGCTCTTTTCCTCTTTTATTTTGATCTCTATTTTGTGTGCTAGTCTTAACAAAGCTATGACTGAAAAGGCCTTGCATGAGCAATGGATTAAGTTTAAAAGGTCAGTACAACTAGAAAAGGCATTGATCAATCAGGTTTCCAACCCACATGACAAAGAAAAGAATTTGTCACAACACAAACAATAGAATATGATCCCCATTTGACCAAAAGCAACCAAGGCCATCAACACGTTTGGAATCAGCGTTAGACTTAGCCCACTAGTATATCTACCAGCCTCAAATGCAAGCCCATTGCACACAACTATTAACTGCATAAATTGAAAAAATACCTCACGGAAAATATTCTCCAACTGTCTCATTTTCCCATCAGTGCTTCCATGATTATTTCCAATAGACAGCTTCAAATCATCTATGGAGTTCTCAAGATGGCTCATTCTGCTCTCCAGCTGGGTTAACCGTGCACTAAGACCATCTAAGGAATGTAGCAAATTGTCAAAGTGTTTCTTCACAGTCCGATCAATCTCAGACACTATCTCTATCTCATTATTGTTTTGAGATTTAACTAGGAAGACTTTGTCAGCCCCATGAGAATCCAGATAGCCATAGCTCTGCATTACACAAAAAGGAGCATATAAAAGCTGATAGAATCTCTGCATTCCATATCCTGGTCCAAGTGAAGCCAAAGGAGTCTATATTTTAAAATATTCGTAGAGTTGAATACACAGACAGGCAAAATAGAGGAAGGGGACAGATGAATAATGGCCTAGTAACAAAGCTGTAATAACAGAAGGACAGATGATATCATGAATTAGATAAAAAAAATCTACTGGTCATGATAATGTTTTGTCTTCCCTTTGTTATATGCACAATGTAATATAGGGGTGGCAGTGAAGCACACCTCAGTTGGCATGGTGTCTATCAGTATTGAAGAGACAAAGCAAACTAAGACAGTTATCCATCAGTATTGAGGAGACGAAGCAAACTAAGAGGCTTACTAGTGACTTTTCAAATGGCAAGTTGCTGGGTCATAGTGTTCAAATCAACATCTCATTGTAACACGAAAAACAATCAACTCTTCATCAGTAACATTTTTCTTGGGAAGGGGGGGTTCTTTTTGGGGGGTTGGGGCAGGAAGCATATAATTAAAAAGACAACATAGAGACAAACAGAGAGGAACAATGGCCCAGTAACACAATGCAAAAATACAATAATAGCAACAATAGGACAAATACAATTGAAAATACATGAAATCATCTCATGAAGCACATCTATGACTCAAAATAATGTTAATCATAGGATGTAGCGAGATTGGATGGGTGCCCAACAAAATTGAGGGTCTGTAGCAAACAAAGGCTGCTTGCCAATGCATATTCCTATCTGGGCAAGTCGACAAATAATAGTTTTCACATTTTAATTTCATCAAATACTTGAGGAAACAAGTACTAACAAATGTTAAGGCAGCTAGAATATCATAATTCCTCTGTCGTCTCAGACATATTGAGCCATAAAGCCACTAAAAGGTTTTTAACATTTTCTAGTTTACAGTTTTGCTCCATGTGGTTTTTTCATCCATTTTACCTTTTATTTTCCTTATTATTTGTCATCTCTTATTTCTTCTAACCAATTACTTTTCATAATTTTTGTAAATATGAAGAATTGATTCCCATTCAAGAGTAACAACGGAGAGCACGGATCAAAATATTGCCTAATATGTATCGGCATGGAGATATACCGACATCTAATAATATTGGAAGATACTGATAAGTGATAACTGCAATTTCAATTACCAATATATTATTGTAATACTTTGTTGTATCAAATATATGTCAATCACTAGAAACAATAAAACTCATTGCCCGCTCATTGGTCTATCACCAATTTGCTTCTTTTCAATCAAATAAAATCAAATGATACCTAAGGTTTAATCAAACAGCTCCAAACAAATTTCATCATCCAAAATTTTGTTGATCTGATATTGAAATCACTCAGAACCAAGATTTTTCAAAAAAAGAAAAAATGAACAATAAAAATGCATTTTAGATCCACTTTTTCTTTTTTTTTTTTGGCCGGGTTGATGCAACTTGACTCAAATGTTTCAAACACAAATCTGTTGAATTTGTCATGTTTTCTAAATCAAAACAACAATTTCACAATCTACTCATTAATATTTTAAATTTATAGATATGTTTGCAAAAACAAAATTGCACAATGGTACTTTGTTTGACTATTAAACTATTTTATCTTTATATAGTTTATTTATCAAAAATATAGCTTTATTTTAAATATACTTTATTTTGAACTAATTCTAAGAATAGTAACGGCATTGCGGGTAGCCTTTTTTGGCTTTTTTAACAATAACTAAAGAGTATATCAAGCCTCGCCATAGTATGCCCTTAAGGTATGGTAGAATATGCTTAATAGTCTTCCAATGTAGAGTACAATGAAAGGACATAAACTGACTCACAACACTTACGGAGAATGCAATTATCTAGTTGAGTCAAAGAGAGATAGTTAAGCTTTCCAACTAGTTTATGGCATCACTCTAGCTCAGCAAAAATTCTCGCATCAAGAGATAACTTTCCCATGGGTCAATGGGTGAATTATAACGTTATGCATCCAACATGCCAATATCTCAAAGCCAATCTAAGGTGTACAACTGTTGTGAAAAAAAAGATGTTTCAATGACACTTCATAACTTCAATACCGAAAAAATCCCTTAGACTTCCCAAGTCCTTGGTTTTAAAACGACTTTTAAGAAACACTTTGGGGTTAGCAACACTGATATTGTCACTACCAAAAACTCAAAATATCATCCATATAAACAACTACAAAAATGCACCCAACACTAGAATAATGATAAAAAAACAATGTGCCACTATAACTAGGTGTCATGAATCATAATAAACAACCATAAAATGTCCAGAAAATGACGCTGAAATCCACTAAACCCAAATACTTGTGACAACAAACATATAATCTAAAACTTACATTAATCCCATCAACATTTTTCTCTATTTTTCATTATAAATTTTATGCATATTAAATACTACATAAGCTTATTACAAATAAATCTACAAAAGCTTACACAACTATCAATAATAAATAAAAGTCCACTAAGAGTCTCTCATTCAAACTGCTCTATAAAAAACACGACCACCTATTGGCTGATTTGAAAAAGAAAGAAAACAAACAGCAAAATGAACCAAATGTCTAGCAAATAATTCCATAATTATGAAATACAATAATAGTGAAGGTTAGTAAAATCCGAGGAACTTATAATATCACAATAATAACTCATGGGCACCATGTCTTAGCTGCAATATATGAAATGTCAACTACATCATATGAAACAAAATATAAACGGGAGTTTTAAGATTTTATACATGCACATATTAAAACAGGAAATCTCGATAAGAAACATCTACGAGAATCATATTTTCTAAAAATGTGGTATTTCCTTCCATTGTGAACCTAAAGTTAATGAATTTAAGCCCCCATTAGTTAGGTAAATTACTTCATACTCAAGACTATTGTTTATCACCCCACTAGACAGTGCAATGAGCATCTCACTACACGTTTGTGGTCGAGCCAAGCCATTAATCACTAGATATCCCTATCATAATATATACACATAGGTTTTAAGTGAAAAATACATCACGTAATATATATTCTCAAGATTAACGATATGGCTTCAAAATCAGATAGTATGAATTAAACTAAGGTATCCCGGTGTCCATATCGTCCAGATATAATAGCATCTTGCATATCTTCCTTTACTTAATCCATGGGATGTAGAAGGAAGTATCATAGTACAATAGACTATAACATGAAATATCCAGGATCCATGCACCGTCTATTCTAAGTAATCTTCACATGTAATTCTCTACCACATTCTACCAAATTAGCAATAACAATGACTCATGTAGGACCATAGGAAAGTAAGTACATATCAATAGAATAACAAGGCCCATATAAGAAGGTCTGAAAAAATAAATATGATAAAATACTAAGACAACGATGATCAACATCAATAGAATCATGTAGAATTGAACAATTGGGGAAAATGCATATATCCAATAGCCAACGAATATCAAAACGGAGCCAAAGGTGTTGTTTAATTCTCTCACCTTATCAAGACTCAATCCACTTCATTACAAATAACTTTTTAACTCATCCCAAATGATATTTTCTTAAAAATATCAATAACCCAAGTGATTATAATCCTTCACTATGCTTAGAACAAAACTATAATACCAAAATAATATCCATAATTATGTCAGATTGAATATCTTCTCTAATTAAGTGATTAAAATTTATCTTCTGACACTTACATTACTTTAACATAGTAAATCCATAGATATATGAGTAATACTCCATATATCATATTGGGTCACCTGAAATATACCCATAGAAAATTATTTCCGAACACTTTGAACTTAACAAAATTAACTTAGAATAGCCTACACCCCAATTAATTATTAAAATATTTTTACTTCCAATAAATAACTTCACTAACATATCTAAATAATATTTTTTCTTCAAATTTACTCCTACACCATCCTCCATCAAACCCATAGCCAAAACCCAAACAGCTCAAGGACAAAGCACAGCCATTTTTCCACCAGAATTCATTTCGGACATCAGATACTAGGGTTTACACAAAACTGTTACATCCATTTAACATTTCTCAATTTAAATTCTTTCTTTTTCCTCATTTCACGCATACAGAGTCACGCCTTCAAGAACAGGGTGCAGTGCACAGATTCTCCAAAATTCAACCATTATACAAAAGTTTACACCAACCTCCCAACATAGAAACATCAAAACACATATCCACACACTGTAAAATCAACTTGCACATTAGAAATAACTTCCCTCAGTTTTCCATATTTGAAGTTCATGGACTCCATCCCCCTCTTTGTTTTTGAATAACAATTAAATTCAACTTATTTACCAACTACTAACGCTTACAAAATATCAAAATCACTTCATATACTCTCTATGAAATTAATTCAACATAGAAATCCAACTCATAACAACCTGTTGTCTTAAATTTATAAAATCCCAATAAAACTGTAAATTGTAAACAACCTTCAAATTTTCATCAAATTTGATTCAGACAGAGATATTCATCAATTATGCACAATAATTTATGAAACTGTAAGGCTGTGAGAATATAAAACAGATCAGAAATTACAGAATTACTTACTCAAGTTGACTGCCCGAATTTTCCTTCCACCGCTGTTTTCTATTCTCTTCTCCTTGTTCTCTCTCTCACTTGCTCTCTCTCTCTCTCCCTCTCTCTCACACACATTTTAACTTAGCCGTGCCTCCACTCCCAGTGTAAAGCAGCTGCTATTGCTACTTAAATAATAAATTTTGCCCTTTCCACGTTGGTATCAAGAGTCTGACTGAGATTAAACTTAGGATGAGTCACCCAATGCCCACCTTAATTGTTGGACAGCTCATATGATAAAATGCCAGCATATAATAAGTCCTCCAAGAGCCAGCCACCTCAGCAAAATTAGGAAATTAGTGTAAATATTAGTTAGAATGATATTTAGTTGTCGAATTATTAATTTAATTTGTTCATTAAAATTCTCACAAGCCACTAAAAAATAATTTTCAAAATATTTAGTCCACTTAAAATAATTATTATTCTTAGTATGTCCCAAATTATATCAAATATTTAACAACTAAATAACACAAATTAATGCACCAAATCTTATTTTTCTCATATTGTATAATTTAACTACCTTAAGAAAATCCAGAATGTCACACTAGGAGAACGACCAAACTCGAGAACAACCTCACCAAATCTTCCTAAAATTGCACACAGTCACTGTTCGAACAAAATGTCGCTTATTCCAACTAGCAAACATGCCCACACTCCTCTTTGAGCAACAAAATGGATGGTTACTCAAGATAAAGCTCCTCCTGAATATCATCATGCAGGAAAATATTTTTTCACATCCAATTAATGCAAGGGCCAATGATAAATAGCAACTATAGATAGAAAAAGTCTCCCAGAGGTCAATTTGGCAACAGGGGAGAGCTATTAGTATAGTCCATGTAACATGTCTAAGCAAACCCCTTAGTCACTAGACAGGCCCTTAACCTTGCTAGAAAGGCTATGGATTGGCTTTCACTTGCAAACTTATTTATAACCAATAGTTTTCTTCCCAACCAATGAAGGAACCAAATCCAAGTTTCATTCTACCCAAGGGCAGACGTTTTCTTCTCCATAGCTACTCGCCAAGCAAAATGAAAAATAACTTCGAAGACTCGCTAAGACACCGTAAGAGAGTTTAAGATAGACACAAAAGCATGCAACAAGGTCAAAACATGAGCATAAAAAATAGCAGCAAAGAGAGGACATTTTGCATAACTACAATGACTTTTACTTAATCAAAAGATCCAAGTCGATTGCTGGAGCATGAGCCAAAGAATCTGTACACTCATGAGTTGCTATTTGACAGGAACAAAACACCTAATGGCTAACGGGGACCAAGTTGTAGATTCAAGAAATAATACAAAGTGGTAGAGGGGATGAAGACAAACCTTGATAAATAACTCTATAGATAAGAAACTCATCATCAAGAATAATGATTGACTTAGAAGAAGAAAATTTATGGGGATGGAAAGGAGTAGGTTCTCGAAACAAAACATCCAATAACACAAGAATCATCCCAATTAGAGGAAGAAACACCGATATGTTTTTTAAGTTTGGGAATAATGCAAGGAAAATCCATTTGAGTGATTTGGCATCAAATTTAGTTACTTGAGTACAAAGTCCTAAATATAGCATGCACACCCAAAGATTCTTTGTGAGATAGGGTGTAAAGGTTTGCCAAGGAACAAAATCTGAAGTGGAATCTTCCCCTGAAGCATTGTCAAGGTCATTCGATTAATAAGTTAACAAGTGCCTAGTCTTGCCTCACTCCAGAACAATCTAGGAGAGCACTTGCCACTTTCAAAAGATGCCTATTTTTTTCTCCATTTTATTTTTTTTTTTTTTTTTTGGGGTCATGACAGGTGAATTGCTAGTGAATTTCATGCTGGGACATAGATGAAGTAAAGGGCATGATCACTACATAAAGTCCATACTGAAGATTTAAATCTCAACAAAGAAGGAACAAAAGATAGAAAATAATGTAGAACAACTCTTCAATTAACATAAGCATGTAGTTTATGAATAATTGTCAATAAAAGTAACAAAATATCTGAGTGAACTACCTCAAAAGAAGAAAAAGTTTGTTAATTGACTGTACGACAATTTGACATGCAATAGTGTTTATTAAACTGACATAATTTACAAAATAAAGTAGACATGTAATGAAGACTTGGACAATATTTCTTTACATTATTGTGAAGGATGGCCAATTGACAATGAAGTTGGATGGATGGAGGGATGCAATACATAATCTACAAAGCCAACAACAGGTGACGCATAGCGATCAACACGCAGATCCAAAAAATACATCAGTCGGGAAGGTCACCTTAGCACTTGCTAAAAGTTAGGATTGAGCATATTCAAGGTCACGCTTAAGCATGGTAAGAAAACAAAAGATAGCCAACTAGTCACGTTACGCACGAATTTTCTTACATTGCCAAAAAAAAATTACCATGAGGACATTCAGCTCTATACAGAGCTTCTTGAAGTGAACAAAGTAGTCTATCACATTTCAATCCTTTTGATACTAACAAAAAAAAAAAACCAACTTGGACATATCAATTATTCTAGACATGTTACATTCTTATAATAGAGCACTAATATATGCTCCCACAAGTCCTTTTCAACATTCACATGAGTTAATAGAATAGAGACCCTTTGCTCCATTGAGTAAATCAGCTGGGCATAAAGTCGGGCATCTTCACAAGTCCACAAATTTGCCCCAAGAGGATCAATCTTCAAACTGGGGCATCATCACTGAGATGATCTTCTTTATTCATTCCTCATATAGCAACGAGCACAATTTTCTTCCACTAGTGATAATTTGTCCCATCAAAATGATCAATAATATGAGAGTGCGTGCTAGAAATAGTCTCAAAAACAATACTATGGGATGCAAATGTTTCATCTTTAGTGGCTATTGAAAATCAAATGACACTTGCAACAAAAAAAATGAAGCACAAAGCGACCCTCTAGAAATTGGACAAAAGACCCAAGGGAAACCTTGAAGAATAGAAGATCACAATCTACAGAACACAACTCCACCAAGGATGAAATTGAACAGATTAAGAAAAACAACCAAGAGAACATGAGTCAACTTAAGAACTCCACAAATTTGGTTCGAAATCAACAAATGACAACCATATAATTGGTTCAAATGCCACAAACCATCAACCAAAAAATCATGAAAACCCACAAATCTATTAAACAAATTGGTTCAAACTCAATGGAAATCACAAGGCCTACTTGCCTTTATCCAATTGGCCACCACAAGCACGAAGATTGGAGCATAAATGCTAGGATATGGAGAATTGAACATGTAGAGCAACAAATTAGGATTTCCTATTACCAAAGGTGTTGCTGATGAATGTAGCAGAGGACAATAAGTATAGAGTCATACTTCCCGAAGAAGAGACACCACCAATTACCATAGAGAGAAGTTGCTAGGAACAGCAGCAGCAAGGATTAGAATTTCTTGCCTTTGATACCATGTAATAATGTAATAAGAGAGAAAACCCTCCTACAATCAGGGTTTGATATTATTCACATAAATATATAATTTACACAGTACAAATACTAAGCTACCCTTACAAAGAAATATGCCACATTATGTCCTAAAACATGTCCCAAAGAATAACGCATAATCTTACAGCTACTAAATCCATACTTGTACTATACACGCCCACCTAAACCAATATACAACCAGCCCCCTCTGCCACACAATGTCTGGCCCCCACCAACACAACCAAACCACAACTGCACCAATGAAAGGAAGCCTTGCCGCATAAACTCACCCATAGTCATTTATTGCCCACCATTCAATGCCAATCTAAATCAGAAAAGTCCAAGGAAAAAAAATTCAATTATTGAAACCTAAGTTGGTACCCAAGACCTCACTTCATCCCCAAAGCCCAAACACATCCAAATACAAAACCTTCGGCTGACTAGCACCTTTCAATGCCTTTTCCATCTCCAACCACACTGTGGCAACTGTCTTTGATCATTGAAGTCTACATCTGATTTCTGTTGATCTAAATACTCTCTCAATCTCTTTATTTGGCCTCCATAAATTAAAGAACTTGTAGGACCCTCCTTAGCCGGTCAGACAACCCAACCAACATCCTTTTTCTAGCAGTTGAACTAACTCCTTTAGTTAACCAGAACTGTGCATCCATCCCTAAGCCCATAAAACAAAAGAGAATAATGTAAGCTTATCTTGGAAGCAAACCAACGATCTACATTGTCTAAGGTGCTGTTCAAGCTATAAATTGGTAGTTGCATAGTTTTAGATCCCAGTGTCACGGTCACAATGGTGTGATGCAGTGGTGTTGTGAACGTATCTGCAATGTTGCCAGGCCGACATGTTGCGTGGGTAGAGAAAATTTTCAACAAATGGGTCCCTTAAGGTCGGGCAGCAACGCAAATTGTTCTTAACAACCTTGAATTAAAAATCCTATGTCTTGCTATACATTTGGATTTCATTTACAGGCAACAAGTTGCACATGCTAATATGGCCTCTTGTTAAGCCAAAATCAATACTTTAATAATAATAATAATGCCAATAGTAGCCTCAGAAGCATGTGCGCCAATATTAGAGGAAATAGTAGGCCAACCTAATAATGATGGTAACGGTCACAACCTATCAAAGAGGCAGTTGACTATGTCATAAACTTAAACCTAATGTGACTGACTAGATAATGCCAGCGGATGGTGTAGGACCAACATCATGGTGTTGAATTCAACATTCTAGAACAGTACAGTTATCCAATGGAGACAAGATCAGCTTGCTTTCGCTTTTGTTTTCTCTTTAAATTTCATAGCACTGATTTGTTCAGGCCAATGAAATAAAAACTACCTCCCTATATAGCTTATTTATGATTTATCCTACAACTATTTAAAATTTGAGAATGAGCTTTCCAGATATAGAAGGAAATCTGCAGATTTAGCAATAGACAGGTATTATTTCAATGTACATTAGCTTAGATTTATTGTGTTTTAGGCATATTAAAAGAGGAACTTCTGGCATTTTCAAGATATGTTTTGTGTTCAATTAAGGTTAGCATTTTAGGTTTCCTAGCTTTAGTAAATTTCTTATTTAGCCATGGCTCTTTCATCTATATATGGAAACTTTTCTATACAATATTCAGGATTTTTGGGGGAAGGCTGAGTTAATGAATTAAAATTGAGTTATGTTTTGATCAGAAATTTGGCTCTGAGCCAACTGACTTCAATAATGAGGGCAAGCAGGTTGTCTTGTTGCTTTTGCAAAGGTTCAGCACCAACCAAAGTGTACAAAAGGGAACCATGCAAATAGACATTCCTAGGATGACCAGTGGTAACAAGCCGCATAAGGTGCTTACTGGGAAGGTCTTCGGATGGGTGGCTAATCTGTGGTCTATCTGCAATGCCAAGGTAATTATCCCTGCTTCCTTGCAACAACCATAGAGTGAATTTGATGATTATTTTCAAACCTAAAGCCTCATATCGAAAAACATACCTCATGATCACAATATCACCGTCAAACTTTCATCCACAAAGTTTCTGCTGCCAACTCAATCATTCAACACAGCCACAGACCTTTTCCGTCCCTTTTCCTTGATTGAAATAAAAATAGGTCATGGAGGCTATGCAGTCTAAGGAAGCTTAATACCCTAACTATAAGGCGAATTTCTCCATGTGAGTCATTGATGACCAATCATCAACAGCAAGTCTTCCAAAATTCATATGGGAGGATTATCAACAAATTTGGATGAAAAAGGAGAATAAAATCTAAAATTGCATTCAGCAGACTTTTGAGCTTAAAATGATGTCATTTGGGTTAATCAATGCCTCGTCACTTTCAGCTATCAACGAATCAAATATCTAGATCCTTTCATTGAAAATTCGTCCGCCCACTTTGGTAGCAGTTTGATTCAAATTTCAAATCTTTTACCATTATTTTGACCTTAAAAGCTTCCAACCTATCTTCTTAATCCACAAAAAGCGGTCATCTCTGCAAAGAAATCATGTGTGCCTTTGGGCAGCCCGCCATTGAGTGTAGTTGTTAGTGGTAAACTGGTATTTCAAAGGTAGAGGCTGTGCAAGATTGGCTGTAAAAGCCTTCCTCAGATGATGACTGTCACAGAAATTTCGGCCATCAGAATGGTGAGATGAGCAAATATTTAATTGAGTTGCTTAGAAAGATAATTCCACTAAAATTCATACGCATTCCAAGAATATGAACAAGTCATGACACTGGTCTCATACACGATCTACTAAAACATCAATCTTGGAAACTGATGCATGCTAAACAAGGGAGTATATTGATCTATTTTTACACTTTTACTATTTCAGTTCTTGTTCCTGCTTGGATGTCTGAAATTGAAGCAGGTTATAATGAGATTCAACTAGAGAAGAGACTATAGCTACATTTACTAACTATGGTGGTAACAAGGCTACCCTTGTTCTCATCGTACCTCAGAATACCAAAGAGGACCATACTGCTGCCAGCCTAATTAGAAGGCCAATTTTCCAAACTGTTCATCCAGCTGCTTTGGAAGGCCAATCTTACATTCAAAAACATCTTGATTCCATACTCATTGGACTTCCAAGATCCCATTTTATAGTCATATGATCCCATCCTCATAGGGTTTCCAAACAGTCAACTTATTATTGATGACATTTGCATTTTCATTGAAGAGAGAAAGCCCTTACCAGCCTCACATAGAAAGAGCTTTCAAACTCTTGGCAGTAGTACATACCATACACAACAAGAGAATTGATACTCAATGCTTGGTCAGAGACTCACCTCAGGTGTACAAACTTCCATACACCAAATTAGTGGTTCTGATGGAGATCACTGACAACCAATGCTAGTATACTTGTTATCATTCTTCTACACATGTCCCCATGCAGGACTCCTATGACAATGAATCATTTCTGCTTGCTGAAGACATATGCACAACTAGAAAACCCATGACATCAATTGAATCACTTCAGCAAGATAATCTACAGGATCAATTGCTCAAAACTCGGCATTGGGAGCAGTCATTTGCTGCTACTAAAAGTCAATTAAGTTTTGAAATAGTTGATTTTTTGTATTCATAAGTGCGATCCTACAAGCCATGTTATGTTGCTTAAGTTCAGGGACCTTTTCCTGTAATTCAGAGGATCTGTACTCGGTACTATGGTCTCAAATTCTAGATGTTTCTCACAATCAACCTGTTTTCCAAGTTTCCATTCTTAAAAAAAGGGTCTGGAATTAATGGAGTTACCACATGAACTCTACCTTTATTGTGGCCCGATATCCTATGAATAAGAAGAATCATAGGACTATAACTCAGATCTTTCTACAATGGGCTCCCAACTCAAAAGCTAAGTGATTAGACAACTCTTCCTTAAATTGCAGCATCCTAATTTTGCTCTGACTAGCGTATCTTAGTGATGAATAATTGCCATAGTCCTATCTGAAAGAGCTTTCCAATGAATGCTTACATAGCACGATGAGGTTGTAATGGAGCTGACCGCAAAGGATTGCATCTTACATGAAGCCTTGCATGGCGGATGGTATCATATGATGATGAATAATAAACCATTGGATGTTCCCCCTTCTCTATCTCTCTCTCCCGGTCTAGGATTCAGTAATTATCTTCTTCTCTCAAACAGTAAATGCCTTGACTCCCTAATCTCATTTTTAGCTGTCTCCAATGCTTCGCTGCACACACGAGTCCTTGTCCACTAAGAAATCCAAGGAAAAACTAAAAACCACAATAATTAACCTATTTTCCTTTAAAATATGAAGACTCATGGAGAACAGTAGACCAGAAACAGACCATCATAAACCTTCAGATAAAGAAGAGAGAAAAAGGCTAAGGCATTTCATTCTAGAAGACACCCACGCCGTGGAGTTCGAGAGTCGTTATCATTATTTCAACAACATAAAATAACCTTACCATTCCACCACAGTCGCGCTCTTCCTTTAATGAAAAAGAAGTAAACTAAATGCATACAGAAATAACATTAATCATACAAAACAATACCCACAAATTATACACGATAGCAAAACCAGCTCTAGCGAGAGAGAGGGGAGGGGGGAATCGTTTGCCTTATCCGCAGAATTCCTAGCAGTACTGTTGACAATATGATTGCTGCTATTGACAGCAGAGCCGGAGTAAGAAGAGGAAACTCCGATTGGGCGAATCGGTTGGAAATCATAGCTGAGCAGTATCTCTTCCTTCTTCTCTCTACCTTCCGTCTCGCTCTGGCTCTCCCCCTCGTCTTGCGGGTTCGTCAAGTCCATGAAATCGTTGCTACCCTTCGATTGAGACAAATCCATTATCTGTTTATCCATGAACTTTGAGGCATTCATCGGAATCCAACACAAATGAACGCAAAATCTCCAGACTAGAATTCTCCTGTCGATCGGCGCGAGGAAGAAAACGACTAGCCGACAGAATAATAAGAGGAGACTCGTATTCTGGTCAAGAAAGAGAAATCCTAGAAATATTGTTTATAAATGCCAATACAATAATAACAGTGGAGGCTTTTTTCTGAGATACAAAATGAAAGCAAGTAAATTGTATTTTTATTTATTTGTTTAATTGTAGAATTATATGAGAAAAGCAATTTTGATATATTTTTCATAATTTTGGATTAAAAAGAATTATTCTTCGGCTCATAAAATAACAAAAAAGTAAATAAATATGATACGTCTATGGATCCAAGTTTTGAACAGATTTTGGTTGACTTGATCGTCTGGATCTGGCTTCGTTTATCGAGTTTGGACCCTACACACTACTACAGCAAATAAAAGATCAAGTGTCAGCGGGATGTTATCCCATCGAAAATATTTTGATGTTCAAGTCAATAATAAGCCTTTGACTTTTAAGAAAGAAAATTGAAATGAGAGTAGAGTGTGTGTGTGTGGACAAAGAGTGTTTGAGATGAGTGTTTGATTTCAGACGTAAGGGGTGTGCTAGTGGCTCGTGATGAACACAGTTTCTCAGCTCTATGCTCGTGAGAAACAAGTGGGAGACTACCGAAATACTATGGCTGCTTTTGAAGAGAATGACGCTTCTGAAATCTGAAAGATGAGTATGTGATTACAGCAGTAAGCATTTGTGTACTTAGAAGTGAGTGTGCCCTAGAGTAGAGGCTCCATGGGCTTTTATAGATGAAGTGTTGAACGACCTTCCCTGAACAGGAAGACATGATCCCTATACTTTGCTAGGCGTCCTTCCTTAGCAGGAAAGCCTGATTTCAGCAATCCGCTGGGATTGCTTCCTTTCCTGGCGGGCAACGGCTCTCAAGATTAATCGCCTTCCTTTCATATCATGTTACCATTAAAGTTTACAATAAGCAGGAAAAAGAAAATCTGGCACTTTTCTCATGAGATATGCACTAAATCTGTGGGCACCCGTTACAGTGGAGATTGCCTTTCTGGAAGGCACGAAATTAGAGAAGAAAACCATTGCTAGTCACGTTCAGAGGAATGGGCCCAATTTGGCCCGGCCCACATGAGGCTTGCTCTCTTGGGCCTACTTACTGTAATACTTCTGGTCAATAGAATTATTGACCGTCTCATGGGGAGCCTGTGAGCCACCCAATTTGGCCTCTCATCTGGTCAACGTCAGGCGTTGACTGTCCAGACACGCATTTGGGCCTTTGTGGATCTGGATTATTTTTTTTTGTTGGGCCAACCCACTATGGACATACTCATCACTAGCCCCTGACGTTGACCATCCAAACACGCATTTGGGCCTTTATGGATCTGGACTGTTTTTCTTATTGGGCCAACCCACTATGGACATACTCATCACTAGCCTCCCATGTTGACGGTCTGAATTTTGGCCTCCAGCATGTCCATGATGGGAAGTGTCTAGCTGTCATCCGCTAAAGTCTTCTGGGCTGGTGACGGAGTTGTTGATCATCTAGGGCGGAGCCTTGTGTGCTTTTGAAATGCTGATCGGACTAGTTGACCGTTTGGCCAAACTTCGGTGAACTTGGTGAAGAACGTCGACCAAATTTGTTGACTGTCTTGGTCAAATCCGGAGGATTTGGTAGAGGAAGTGTTGACCAGATTCGTTGACCGTTTTAGTCAAATTCGGAGGACTTGGAGAATGAGACGTTGACCGTCTAGGTCAAACTTCGGAGAACTTGTGGGAGTTGGGAAGACGCGCCATCATTAGCCGGCCTGACAGACGAGAAGGCAGCCAGGTGTCTGCAAGCGGCGAATTCAGGATCTCGGTAATTAATGCGCCAGAGCATCTGATTCGACGGCGTCCTTTCAAGAGACAACACATGGCAGCCATGATGGTGTTCATTCACAAGGCGGTTAGTGGGCACTGCATTCACACTGGCCTTTAAGTTGTCCGTCCATTTTATTTTAAATTTTCCCACGCTTTCTTTCGTCTTCCTGAAAAACCCTAAGTGCCTTATTGCCTTCTCTATTTCTACATCCATAGCTTTCTCTATTACTGATATTGCTTCGGTCCTCAAAGAAAATGACGTGAAGGAATTGTACGTGGAGTACAACATCTCCAAAGAGATTGCCTTTCGAGTTCCTAGGAATGAGGACAGGGCGTTCCTGCCGCCTGAGGGCTATGTGACCATCTACGATGCTCATTTGAGGAGTGGGATTCATCTTCCAGTCCCTCAGGAGCTGTTGGGCATCTTCGCTGCCCTTCGAGTGCCTATCACGCGGCTCCATACCAATGCCGTGCAATATCTGCGTTCCCTTTGCATCTTCTTACGTCATCACTCTCACTTGATGACGGTGGACGCTGTTAGAGTGATGTTTCGTTTCAATCATAGTGCTGACTGATTTCTCTTGACTCCTCGAGACATTCCGATTTTCAATGTTATCTATGACTCGTTGAAGAATTGGAAGGGTCACTTTTTCTTCGTTCACGTTGTGAAGCCGTGGCCCTTGTCTCAAGATTGGGGCAAGGTTCCACTGCCTTCACGGGGGCACCGCGGAAGGAGGAGATTGTCGTCATAGTCGACCTGTTGGAGCTAGTGAGAGGGAACCTTGAGGATTTCATGAGGGATTACCTAGTTTCTCGAGAGGAAACCAAGAGAGCATGATGGGGGCCTCCCTCCCCAGTCCAGAAGTTCAGGGCTCCTTCGCCAGAGGCCCTGCGGGGGGGAAGAGGACCAGAGCCACGCTTATAGGTACTCATTTTCCAGATACTGTTCCCACTAGTCCAAAGCAAAAGAAGGCAATCATGGTGGCGCCTTCTTCGTCATCTTCTGAGCCAAATTACGTAGCCACTAGGTGCCTTGCAGGGGTAGGTGGCGTCTCCAGGATTGAAGCTGAGTTGGCTTTAGAGGCTTACGACGCTATGCTGAGCGCCAGCGCGAGTGGTGTCGTTGTTGTGACACAGCCTACGCTGGTGGAGTTGACGTCAGATCCTCAACCTGGGCTAGAGGAAATAACTCTCGAGCCGTCTACTAAGACGCTTATGCCAACTGGCATGCCGCGAGCCGAGCCGCAGGAACCATCTATTGGGTCTCCAGTTGTGGAGCTATAGATTGAGTAGTAGGAGATGGTTTTGGAGCCTCATACCGTGCCTGAGAAACCAGTGAGGACGAAGGACCTTTCGAATGAGCTATCAGATGAGCTCACAGCGGAGGTCACTATTAGCCCTGCCCAGGAGGGGTCTACTTCAAGTCCACCGCCGTTGGGGCCAAATCTTCATGCCAGACCAGATAGGCCAATGCGAAGGATTTGATAGGTATACTTTTATTACTTACCTTGTCTTTAACTTTGCCGTCACTGACCCTTTTTTTCGCAGGCTGATAAGGTCATAGGTGCAGTTGCTAAAGCGCTTGGGTAGTGAGACAAGGTGATCTCCGATAGGGATTCAAAATTGCCTGACTCGATTCAAAGCTAGAGGCTCTAAAGGCGGAGCACCGGGAGGATGCTGCTCCCTTGGAGTCTGTGTTGGCTAACTTGAAGGTAGAAAATGCCAGTTTAAGGGAGGAGGTTGCCAGCTTGAAGGATGCCGTGGTGGCCGGTTTGGTAAAGGAGAGCGACTGCCTAAAGTAGGAGAATGAACGGGTCAAGAGGTGTCTCGACCAGCTTGCGAGCCAGATGACGACTTTGGAGAACAAGTTTAGCCCCTGCATTCGCCCTCACGAGGTCGTGGACATGATGCTGTCTCGGTTATGGCAGGGGATCAACATCAGTAGGCATATTGTGCGGCTGGTTGATCCTGATTTTTCAGTGGATTTTATGGACTTATTGAACCAACATACTGAGCGGCGCGAGAGCTGGAGCCACGGAGCAGTCAAGGGCCACCACCGCCTCCTTAGTTTTTGGTGACTTTAGTTCTTCTTTGTTCAGTGATGTAAATGCACACTATCATAAGCAATAAAATGAGTAGTTTCATGTATGTTGCATGCCTTCGCTTTTTATTGTTGTTTTTAGCTTGTTCATCGTTGTATTGGCCGGCGAACTTGGCGTACTGCTTGCGAGTTGCCATCTGTCTTATTTAAGGTGCTTGTGGCGCTTCCGGAAGGATTGGAGTCCTTGCGGTGGCCTCAAGGCTGTCGTTGGCGTTAAGCCCGATTGGTACTTGCTCATGCGTAAGGCTTGACATTGCTGCCCAAACGTAGACTTGGGCGGCCAGCTTTGGAGGAGTACTTCGCTCCTATCGACCATCGTTGACTGATCATGCTATCTCTTTATGAACGAGGTTGTCGCGTGTGCTACGCTAACCCCCTAAGATTTTGACCGTGAATGGGCTACTTGGATGACTAAGGTTTAGATACGACCGCTGATGGGTCGTTTCGATGACGAGGGTTTAGATTCGACCCATTACGGGCCGTTCAGATGATCGAGGTTTGAATACAACCGCTTATGAGCTGCCTGGATGACCAAGGATTAAGTACGATCACTTCATGGGCCACCTGGATGATCAGGGTTTAGTAACGAGTGGGTAAAGACCCACTCGACTTAGGGGTAGTCTAGGTCGCCTAACCCTACAACAAGAAAAATACACATGCATACAATATAAAGAAGGAAACACATACAACATGCCAAAGAGAATACTTATTTTATTAATTGAAAAATAAATATAAGAAGTTACATACAAACAAGCAGACTACCTACCTGGGCCATTATTAGAAATAGAGTTTGAGGTGGATCGCGTTCCACATCCGTCGGATCAACTTTCGTCCTGATTTTAGAGTTTGTATGCTCCGTTTCTTAGGACGATAGAGACTAGGAAGGGTAATTTGGGGAGAGCTTATTCCGGTTGGCGATCTTGCCAGTGGTCTCGATACTTCTCAAAACCAAGTCCCCAACGTCGAATTGTCGTGCTTTTACCTTCCTGTTGTAATAGCTGGCGATTCGCTGTTGGTAGACTGTTGTCCGCATCCTGGCGGCGTCACAGGCCTCTTCTCACAGCTTGCGGGTCAAAAGTTTTAACCATAAGACGTGGAAGCCCGATTTCAACCGGGATCACAGCTTTGGTCCTGTAGCAAATACTGAAGGACATTTCACGAGTTGACTCCTTTGGAGTCATCCGGTAGGACCAGAGGACGGAGGGGAACTCATCTACCCAGGAGCCCCTTGCGTCCTCCAACTTGGTCTTAAGTCCGTGGAGTAGCGTGCGGTTCGTGATCTCTACCTGTCCATTCACTTGAGGGTACGCTATCGAAATGTGGACCAACCTAATGCACAGGCTAGTACAATACTTGGTGAAGCGTTTTCCTGAACATTGAGTTCCGTTGTCAGTTACTATGACTTCTAGAATGCCAAATCTGCTGATGATACTCTGACGAACGAATTCAAGAGCGTTATGCTTTGTGATCTTAGCCAACGGGATGGCCTCGACTCACTTGGTAGAGTAGTTGATGACTACAATGATAAAGTTTCTCTACCCCGTCACTATGTAGAACAAACCGAGAATGTCAAGTCCCCACTGGGCGAAGGGCCAAGGCACCTGGAAAGACTTTAGCTCGGCAGACGGCTGGTGGTAAAGGTTGCCGTGAAGCTGACAGCTCTCACACTTCTTTACGAATTCGAGTGCATCCTTTTTCATTGACGGTCAATAGTAGCCTTGCCGCATGATCTTGAATGTCAAGTTCTTGCCGCATGATCTTGAATGTCAAGTTCCTGCCGCCGACGTGTGATCCGTAAATCCCAATGTGGACTTCGCCCAAGGCATAGTCTACTTCCTTAGAGGTTAGGCACCGGATATAAGGAGTCGAGTAACCATGGTAATACAACTGTCCATCGACTACAATGTACCAGCCGACCGTCTTTTTGATCCGCTTGGCATCTTCTGTGTCTTCCAGCAGTGCTCCATCCGCTAGATACCTTAGGTATGGCGTCATCCAATTTTCTATCCTGGAGATTTGTATCGCTTCCTGTTTCTCTATCTGGGAGTGTTCAGAACATCCATCATGTCCCTCGAGTACTGTTCTAGGTTTTCGGCTGCTGCTGCTTTGGCCAATTGGTCAGCCTTCCAGTTTTCGATCTTAAGAACATGGATCAGGGTCGGCTTGTTGAAACTCTAGGGTGCCTTTCTTGCCTTGGTCAAGTACTTGGCCAAGTGTGGGTTGTTTGCCTTAAAACTCCCATTAACTTGGTTGACGATTAATTCAAAGTCGCTGTAGACAGCCAATCGCCTGGTTGAGCACTCTTTGGCCAGCCTTAGCCCGGCTAACAGGGCTTCATATTCGATATCGTTGTTGGTGGCCGGGAAGTCGAGTATAAGGGAGTACTTCACCTTAAACCCGTCAAAACCACCCTGGCTCTGCTGCCTGAGTCTGTAGATGATCCGTCCGTATGGAGGATCCATTCCGGCTCTTCCTCATGCCGTTCTGTTCCTCAGTGGATTGTTCTTCGAGAATTGGGGTCGTAATCTCGACAATAAAGTCGGCCAGAGCTACCCTTTAATGGCAAGCTTGGGCCAGAGTTCGACGTCGAACTCGTCCAATTCGATATCCCACTTTACTAGCCACCCGAAATATCAGAATTCTGGAGAATGCTCTTCAGAGGCTGGTCGGTGAGAATGATCACGCAGTGCGCCTAAAAGTAGGGTCTTAGTTTTCGGGCGGAGAATACGATAGTTAAGGCTAACTTCTCCGCACGTGGGTAGCGCGTCTATGGGCCGGTCAGCGTTTTGCTCATATAGTAGACTGACCACTGAGTGTCGGAGTCCTGGCATACGAAAACGGAGTTGAGGAACACCTCTGACACCGCAAGGTAAAGGTATAGCTCATCTCCGTCATTGGGTGACGTTAACAATGGCGGGCTAATCAGATATTGCTTCAACTTATTGAAGGCTACCTGGTAATTTGCCGTCCATTGGAATCCATTTAATTTTGTCCTCCTTAGAACCTTAAAGAACGGCTAGTACTTTTCACCAGACTTTGCTAAGAAACAAGACAAGGCTGCCAGTCGTCCGGTCAGCCACTGGATATCCTTGACACTCTGCAGGGGAGGCATGTCCGCGAGGGTGTTGATCTTCTCTGGGTTTGCCTTGATCCCTTGTTGGGAGACGATGAAACTCCAGGAACTTTCCCAATACCATTCCGAAGACGCACTTGGCCGAATTTAGCTTCATTTGATGTGCGCGGAGTACTTTGAATGATTCTTCCAAGACATGAATATGGTCACCAGTGGTTCTGTTTTTGATGAGCATGTCGTCAATGTACATTTCCATATTGCGGCCGATCTGTTTATCGAATATTTTCTTTACTAGCCGCTGGTAGGTGGCTCTTGCATTCTTCAGACCGAATGGCATTACTTTATAACAATAAGTGCCCTGATCCGTCATGAACGAGGTATGCTCCTTGTCCTTTGGGCTTCTCCGAATGAGGTTGTAGCCTGAGTATTCGTCCATGAAGCTCAACAGCTCATATCAGGATATAGAGTCTACCAGCAGGTCAATCTTGGGCAAAAGAAAGCTGCCCTTCGGGTAAGCTTTGTTAACGTCGGTAAAATCAACGCACATTCGCCATTTTTCATTACTTTTCTTTACCAGGACGAGTTAGAGAGCTAATTTGGGTATTAGACTTCTCTGATAAAACTAGCATCCAATAGTTTCCTTACTTCCTCCCGAATAGTGACCAACTTTTTCACCGAGTGGTTTCTCCGCTTCTGCCTGATAAGCTTCCGGTCGGGATCGAGGCCTAACTTGTGGACCATTACTTCGGCCAGAATCCTAGGCATGTCAACGGAAGTCTATGGGAAGATGTCAATGTTCTGCCGTAAGAACGTGATTAGCTCATCGCATAGTGTACCAGTGAGTGAGCCGTCAATTTGCACGCACTTCTCCGGATCGTCCAGGTTCAGTGGGATCAGGTCGGTTGCCTCACCAGACTGCGCCTGCTATAGGGTTGTTTCATCTCGATGGTCGAATTCTCTAGCTATTCTGGAGCTGCCGCTAGGAGCAATTTGGGACATGTAACATGTCCGCCCAGTGACCTAGTCACGCAGCACTTCACTCACACCGTATGATGTCCGAAATTTCATTTTAAGGTGAGGTATCGAAGTGACAACTCTGAACGTTGTTAGGCACAGTCGGCCTAGTATAGCGTTGTATACGGAGAGCAAATCGACTACCAAAAAGGTAAGTGTACGACTTGCCATTTTCGGGTATATGCTCAAGGTGACTTCTAACTGGATCGTCCCTTAGACGGGCACTGGTTCGTTATCAAGGTCGTATAGCAGGCCTTCGATAGGTTTTAATTGATTCTTTTTTAAACTAAGTTTAAAAAACGTATCGATGTAGAGTAAATCACGCGAATTTTAATTGTTAATGAATACTCGTTTCAGTTGATAGTCGACGCTACCATCTGAAACGAGTGTAAATACAACAAGGGGGTCTGCATGGGGAAAATTACATGTGCTAAGTCATTGTCACTAAAACTAATGACATTGTCCGCGGTGCGATGCTTCTTCCTCCCAATCTGCTGCTCCTTGTCGTCCGCTGGGTTATTAGCTGGTCAGGTGGTAATCATGTTGACTACTCCTACCGCAACCTGATTTCGTAGAGGGGAAGTCTCTGGTCCTTCTTCGCCTACAGCGCCAGAGCTCTGGCGAGGGCTCTTAATGAACCTGGTGAGATGTCCCTCCGGATTAGCACTTCTATCTTCCGCTGGAGAGTCTTGCAATCATTTGTGGAGTGTCTAGAAGATTGATGAAAATCGCAGTACTTAGCCGAATTTTCTCCCTTCGCCTTCTTAAGTGGTTTTGGCCACTTAAGGAACTTCTCTCCACGGATCTGCATGAGGATGTTCGAATACGTGTCGGTCAAGGGCGTTAGGCTAATGGGCTCGTAGTCCTTGCGCTCTAGTGGTCTAGTCCTGTGGTGCATTCTGCGGGAGTGATTGCCGCTATTGAGCTTCCTCTGTCCCTCTCTTGGGAACGAGCGAGGCTATTTGGTCCGTTCAGGACGTTTAGCCTCGTTGGCCTCTTCCGTTGCCGCGTAAGCTCGAGTAATATATTTCGCCTCCTAAAAGGTCTGTGCTTGTGCGTCAGGTGTCTGAAGAAATCCCCGTATGTCAGCACAAAGATGAAATTGCCTAACTTCATCTCCTCTGTGAGCCGGGGATCCGCCTGGCCTCTGCCACGAAGCAATCCAAAAACTTCCATAAATTCTCTCCATACTTCTGATTGATATGGGAGAGGTGCCACGGCTATTTCTCTTCTCGACGACTAGAGGCGTATTTGGCCAAAAAGAGGTCAATCAGCTCCCTGAAGCTCTTGGTTGAGTCTGAAGGGAGGTGGTAGAACCATATACGAGCGTCCCCCTTCAATATGAGTGGGAAGCAGCGGCACATTGCTAGATCCTCTAGCCCTTACAGACTCAAATGGGTGCGAAAATGATCGAAATGATCTATTGGATCAGTGCTCCATCGTAAGAGTCAACAGGAGGCATCTTGAATTTAGTCGACATCGGAGGTTTCAAGATCTCTGCTATGAAAGGAGATTTGTCCAGATTTATGGCGTGCTCGTCATCCTTGAACATGCGATTCCAGATCTTCTCCAACCTGGGATCTGTTCGGGCAGCATTGGCTGATCTCTTAGAGTTGAGATAGGTTCTTAACTCCGTTCCTTCCCTGGTGTGGCTAGTAGCCGATCGGCTACTACCTCTAGTGGATCTGACAGCCTTGGAGGCTCCCTCCTGTGGATCTGACAGCCTTGGAGGCTCCCTCCTAGGCCACCGTCCTGGTCTCTACCCTAGGGTATCAGGGGTTCCTTCGTTCCGAACTTTCCTCCAGAATCATGCTTCCTGAGTTCTCTTCATGCTTGGGCTGGCTTGGAGCACGTGAAGATTCAAGCATCTGGGTGTAGGCCGACCTTCTAGGTTTTTTGGCCAGCTTCTTCTTCCTTTAGCCTCCTCTCCTTGAGGCTGGTGCAGGGATTGGCGTGGGCGGAGCCCCCGGCTACGAGCGCTCCTATGGGAAGTAGAGCATCTGGAGTATCGTATTGGTGTTCTACATATGCTACACCAGATGTTGAAAGAAATGTGCAAGTATCCCATTGACCGTTCCATTGACCATGATACCAACAGCGTAGTCCTGATCGGGAGAGGTCACGCCTCTAATGGGTTCGCCAGCTTGCGTTCTTGTGTTCATCATTCTGGTTAGTTCAGAAGGTGAGAAAGTTTCCTGGATGAGTGTAGTAGGCTTTTTGTAAGCGTTTCCAACAGACGGCGCCAATGATGCGTCCCTGGATCCAAATTTCGAATAGATTCGGTTTGACTTGATTGTTTAGATCCGACTCTATTCTCCGAGTCTGGACCTTACACACCACTATAGCAAATAAGAGGTCAGGTGTTGGCGGGATGTTGTTCCACCGAAAATATTACGACGCTCAAGTCAGCAATAGGCCTTCAACTTTTAAGAAGGAAAATTGAAATTAGAGTAGAGAGAGAGTGGACAAGGATGGGCTTTCTAGTGGTTTGTGATGAACACAGTTTCTCAGCTCTGTGTTCACAAGGAACGAGTGGGAGACAAAGTCCTGTAAGCATGGGAGCTTGAAGGACCGCTGGAGTACTATGGCTGCTTTTGAATAGAATAGTGCCTCTGAAGTCTGAAAGATTAGTATATGATTACAGCAGTAAGCATTTGTGTGCTTAGAAGTGAGCGTGCCCTAGAGTGGAGACTCCATGGGCTTTTTATAGATGAAGTGTTGAACGACTTTCCTTGGGTAGGAAGGCGTGATCCCTACACTCTATTAGGCTATGGCCTTGCTACCACAAGTTATGGCTTTTTGCGCCAAATGTATGCCTCAAGCGTGAATCAGGGGGCACGGCATTCGGGTCCAATTTGACACTTTAACCTAATTTTTTATATCATTTGACCTCAATTTTTATTGTATTAATTATATTAATTATGATTAATATAATTTAAAAATTTCGACCTTACAATCTAATTTTAGGAAGTTGTCTTATCGACTTCTAGATTGATAATTGAATGATTAAAGGCTATTACTTCAATTATTGTGATGATAATAGCTAGAAATATGGATAAAAGTTGTAGATTAAAACTAACTAAAAGAGATAATTAGAGACTTGATCTTTATATATTGTAGGATTTCAGACGATTGAATTTTAGTTGTTTTTATTATTTTGGAAAAACAATGGTCTAAGATTTATTTGACTATGTGATTGGTTGTTAGCTTGTTAGAAGTGATTGGTTTCTTCTAGAGAGAAACCATCTTTAATCATTTCCACTAAAATCTCTAGTTGGCTGCCCTATTTATGTACAAGTTTCCAGTTAAATCTTTGCTAGTCAAAAATCGTATTGTTAATTAGCTTCCCTTGAGGATTTTTGACTACTATTTCAAGAGAGATTTCAGCAACATTCCATCCCTACTTGGATCTAAGGGGGAGATGAATAGCTAATCTAAGCCTAGTCCTTTCTTGTTATGAAAATTCTTGGAGTCTCCCATTTACACCCTAAATGCTTTCATCCAAGTAAAAGAGAAGAGAGAGAAAGACATCTAGTTGTGAAGGTAATCCAAGAGACTTGAAGGCATTAGAAAATGAAGAGCAGCCGTCCTATGGCAAGTGGACTTATGACCTTCATTTTATATTTTTTCATAATTCGATCCATATCGTTTCTTCATTTCCAACTATGAGGAATTGTAGATTCATAGCAGAATAATATTTATAATAAGTTTAATGCAAATAGTATTCAAAATTAATGTAAAGTTTGATTGCCATTCGAAGTATTGTTCAAACGTCATTGCTTTAGGCCACAACGGTTGAACAACATTCAAACGTTAGCCATGTTGTTGATCTCTCTCTCTCTCAATATATATTACTTAATTAATTGTTATCATATCCCAAAATTCGATCTCATTATTAATAATTAATTAGATTAATTATAAACAAATAATAACCCAATAATCCATTGACATGAGCTTTACATCGATACCTCAACCGATCAAAATAAAAATAATATAATCTAGCCACAGGACACAAAATGCCACGTCATTAGATGGTTAGAACACTGACTATATCATGACGTTGGACCATACGTAATGTCAAAAATCTGAATCGAAGTAGGCATTAATAATAATTACGAATAAATATAAGCCACAAAATTAAATCTCAAATATAAAACAATAATCAAAATAAACCCCAAATCTATGTATGACCTAGCATCCCTTCCAATAATCCCGACAATAACATAAATAATAAACGATAATACTATCATTCATTTACAGGATCCCTCCGGATAATTCATTCGGACAAATAAATAAAACACAATTTGCCCCAAAGTATCGTATGAAAAAGTGGCAAACTAACCATACGATCAGACAACTAATCCAACACGAACCAACAACATACATTACCAAAATAACAAAATAGCCAAACTGATCCCATGATAGAACCATATACAGACATCCATCCATTTCACAATACCCCAAAATACAACTGATACAATTACAATCTGGATACAAAGCTAATACTCACTAAATATAAACAAAACTTCTATCAAATTCACGTCCAAACTCCCTACATTGAATCCGAAACCCACTAATATGAAGATATAAGAATAACGAAAATGTGAGCCAAAAGTTCAACAACTATCAATGTACATAACAAACTAACTTGTCCATAAATAGAACGAAGGGAATTTAAATGTATACCAAAACCCATAAAAGCCAAAATTCAAATATTCAATGAATCAAACTAATGAAAATTTGAATATGGTCTCGTACTCAAAAGCATAATCCAAAATAAAATCATAAACTCTAAATGTACAAAACTAACCATATCCCAACTATGGGTGAAACTTACAAATCTCAATTGAAATATTAAATACAAATTAGTATAGGTAAAACATATTGAGAATCTAAAATATACACAAATTGGAGAATCAAAGACAAAAAATAACTTGAAGAAAGGTTGCACGTACTCATAATAATTTGAGGCCATACTATTATTATTTAGATCTATAGGCGGGCCGACTACATATTATCTCTTATAAATTGGACCAAATGCCACTTTTTTGTCACCCGTGGATTGCATCTGCAATCCTCAAATCCATCTGATATATTAGGACGTCCCCATATATTAATTACAGTCAATTTCTTACTATAGTTATTGTAAAAACACAAATCGAAAAGGGCTTCTATATTACAAATTACAAAACTTTTTCTATCTAACAAAAAAGGTCAAAGCTTCCACTCGAAAAAGTCACACAAAAGTTTCCCCTTGGAAAAGATCACATTTCAAATCACATAACGAAAATAAAGTCAAGCTCAAAACGCAATGAATGGATACAATATGTGTGACGGATTACATCGTAAAACCTGTCATTTAATTTAATCATATTTCATTATCCTTTAATGATTAATTTTACCAATGGTAATTCATTAACTCAATGGATGTGAACTTATCCTGTTAATACTCCAATTAACCCGTAAATAATAAGTCAACATACGGAAGATCTAAATACATTACTACGTCATCTATGGCTCTGACATCAATCAAATAATATGATGCCAGATTCATGTTAAGAAGAAATGTATGCTAAATCATACACAAATCAATTTATGGAAGCAATAATATCTACACGATTACCCATCTGATACAGAATCATCACTAAAATATATTGCTATTTATACAATCATTAAAATTGGTCAAAATTTTACATTAATCATGAAATAAAACTAAATACAGTACTTACTATCCCAAATATATAAGTCAACAAAATAATATCTGTAGAGGCAAATACTAAATTCTTCAATCCTCACTCCTACTCATCAGGTAAGAACTCATGTAAATCACCTGAAGGTTTAGTAAAATAATAATAGAGTTAGTTAAATACTCAATAAGGTATAATATATAGCAAAGATTATGTAATTCTTTTTACTTAAAATATAATAGTAGGAATAGAGATCAGCATCGAATATAAACATAGCCATGACACTCATGAAATTTTCTTTTTGATTCTTATATTTTTCTTTTTTTATTCCTTCTTTCAAAATATGCTAAAAAGTTTACATTTCTTATTTTTCTTTAGGGAGCAGAATCAGTAAGCCTTATTAGCAAAAGGAGCAGTCGATCAAAATCTAGATTAAGTTTTTTTTCACACAATCAAAGACCTACCCTCTTATTCATGGACCTAGGGTGGACCATCTACACCTTTCTCCTGGTAGATTGGGCCAAAATCGCATTATGATACTTACTTGTCAAATAATGATCTTTTACTATAATATATTAAAGTATGTTAGAATATACTATCAGTTAATCAATTATTACTCCAATTTCTTAATTTCTTATAAAATTTTCTGTAAAAATTCCACACTTATTCTTAATACTTATTCTAAGTTTTCTTCATTCCAAAAGAAAATAATCTTACTTCTTATGAATTTTCTCCACTTGGAAGAAAATAATCATATTTCTTATCATTGCGTAGAGATTCCATTTACTTTTCATAAATAGGACTGAAACTTAGCATTTGAATATTAGAATGTAGCAAATCATCAAAGTCATTCATATGCTGAAATAATAATTTGTAATATATACATGCTGAAATTTCATGACTTATATATGGTGCATTTAGCTGGTTTGGCTGCCAGTCCGGGGTTAGTTTAATGGCTGAGTTAGTGGCCGATCTTGGTTGATTATTATGGACTAAAATTCCAGCATCAAAGCTCGATATTTCAGCTAATTCACTACTGGTTCGATGGCCGGTTTGAACTAGCTTTTATAGCTTAAAATTCAGCAACATCATCGTTACTTTGTCCGGTTCAGGGGCGGGTTCAGGGGGCCGATCCAAATTAATTTTATAACTTAAAATTCACCATCGGTAGTTGATATTGTAGCCAGTTCAAGGGACTGATTCAGGGGTTGGTTCAGGGTAAATTTTACAACATCAATAATGATGCATCAGCCAGTTCAGGGCCAATTTTTGCATATTAAAATTCAGCATTAGTAAGGGTTGTTCCAGCTATTTCGGTGGCCGGCTTAGGACTAGCTCGGTGGCCGGTTCAGGCCTAATTTTGTAGGTTGACAAATCAAAATCACCATATGATGCCTTAGCCGATTTGGCTATTGGTTCAGCCAGTTTAGGGGCTGGTTTAACATATTTTCCTAGGCTGCAAATTTCAACATGCTTCATCCGGTTTAGTTACTAGTTTAAGGTCTAGTTCAATGGTCGGTTTGCGTCTAATTTTACAAGTTGACATTTTAATATCACTGCATAATTCCATAGCTGATTTGACTTCCATTTCAGCCGATTTAGAGGCCAATCAAGGCCAGTTCAGTGGCTGCAATTTTAGCATCTGCATGGATATTGTTCTGTTGGTTCTGTTACTGTTTAAAAGCCCGATTTAGTGGCCGTTTTAGATTATTTTGGATAACCGGTTCACAGGTTGATAGTTCACCCTTAGACATGATGATTTGGTCGGTTTGACTATCAATTCGGCCAATTTAGGGGCCGGTTCAATCTATTTTCCTAGGCTTCTAGGTTTAGCAATAACATGGATGCTGGGCCGGTTCTTTTTGCTGATTTAAGGGCAGATTCATGGCCAGTTTAGCATATATTCTACAGCTAAAATTTAGCATCAACTTGTGATGCTTTGGTTGGTTTAAATTTTGAATTAATGGCCGGCTTAATTTTTGAATTAATGGTCGGTTCACACTATCTCCTATAGCTGAAGAATTCAGTATCTGCACCTACTGGTTCAGCAACTTTCACTGATTTATTTCCTATTCTAAAATGATGATATGATAAAAATAGTATGGTAATGTAAGATATTTAAGTATTGGAGCAACAATACTTAAGAAAAATCAACAATATTCAAAGGAAAAGTATAGTTTCACTTGCCCAAATTTTTCTGCTACAATCGGCTTATTGATTTTTTTCCTACTCCTTCTACCTTTCGGTTTTTCCTTCTACTTTCCATTTGTTTTTTCTCTCCCCTTCTACTTTTCACATGGCCTTATATAGGTTTTTGAGGCCATTGCTGAGTCACCTCATATAGAATGAGCTACTGTCAGCATGCTCATCTAAATTAACTTAGTTATTCCTTATAAATATAGTTGATTCATCCCCTAAATTTATTGAATTACCTTGGTTAATTTTGTTGAGTCATAATGCTATTTTGTGGCCTAAAGATGCCGCCATGTGGCTGCTGAAATTATTAAATTTTTATTAACTCCATGGACTTTTGCTGAGGTGTGCTACTGTCAGCCAGTTATTGACTTGTTGCTGCTGCCGTGCTACTGATGGGGTCGAAGCATGGTCCTCACATGTTTCTTGATGAAGCTGTCATGCTGTATTTTGCTGCTGAAGCTGCTACCCTTTGCTGAATTATTATACACACATACATATATATGCTATTGTCCGGTGCCCTGTTGAATTATCATATATACAACTGCCCAAAATGATGCTTCTGAATGATCATATATATATATATTCAGTTACTTGGGTTATGTTAATCCCATCGAATTTAATTCGGTTATTAATAGGTTAAAAATTTGACAATCGGGCTATCTTCTTATTGAAAGTGCTACCTCTTTATCAACCTGAACTAATTCGATTGCTAATCAATTCTATCGAATAGTTTTCATGTCATTGCTGCGTCCTAGGCAAGCCTCTACTTTTTTGGATTTTTAATATAATTAGTATAATTAATATAATCATAAAACTTGAGACTTGATTCTTACAATATGTAAGGCGATTATGCAAGTTTTCATAATTTTTTCTTTATAAACATACTTTTATATAAATAAAACACCCTAAAATATTTATCCATTTTTTACAAAATAAATAAAATCCTCAAATAACAACAAAATGGTACTAAAATTCCAAAACAACTGATAGAAGTGACATGCATGCACGAGAAAATCAAATAGATAAGTAAAATGATATGCATATACATTAAATCTATCAAATATAGGTAAAACTGAACAAAAATTGAAATAACTCAAAAATATGGTGTAAGAATACTTGTCTCAATCTCTAATCTTACAAATCTGACCAAGAGATGCCTTGAAATCACCTTTCTCCCCCTCCCCTCTCTTCCTTCTCCTAATTCTCTCTCCTTTCTCTTCTTCCTGCGTGAAATGACCAAAACAGTGAACGCGC
This sequence comes from Nepenthes gracilis, assembly GCA_033239525.1. NCBI lineage: Eukaryota > Viridiplantae > Streptophyta > Magnoliopsida > Caryophyllales > Nepenthaceae > Nepenthes > Nepenthes gracilis. The sequence continues at coordinate 11,330,833 of BSYO01000027.1, read as the reverse complement.
ACTCTTTTTATAGCTGAATCGACGCACAAGTGTAAGAATTGAGTATCATAATTATACTAATTATGTTAAAAATTCAAAAACTGGATGATCACCCCGGCAGCAAGCAACGGCACAAATTTAATTGATGGAGTCGGTTAGCAACTAATTTGATTTCGGTTGGTAAGGAAAAAAACACAGGCAGCAACAACAACAAAAATAATAGCATGCATTAGCAAAATTAAAAGAGTTAATGATTCAGCATACCTTATAATTAAAATTAGTGGGTAGCAGTTCAGGAGAGCAGCACGGCAAGCACACATCCGCAAATCAACAAGGTAGCAGGATGCTTTAGTAGTGTAGGAGAGCAGTGCACGAGCAAGCAGCCAAAATTCAGGGCAGCAGCAGAAACAGGCAGTAGGAATCAGCAAAATTCAGGGCCAACCAACACAGCAGCACAGGGCAGCACCACAAGGAACCAATTCAGTAATATTTAAGGAGTAATTTAGCAAAATTAGAAGCCTCAACTCAGGAAAGAAAGCGGTAACCAATTCAGCAAATTTCCTCGATTGCAGTGGTAATTGAGGAATTGTCCTTAGCACCACGAGGAAAAGAAAATCACTCACCTCAGGGTATATAATGAGGAAAGGCCTTAGACTGTGTAAATTAAATATAATCCATTCTTTGGTTGTCTACTTCATTTGCTGGTAACATTTACTGACTCTGATCCCTCAAGTTAAATAAGTTTTGACTATAAGATAGTAAAAGGGCAAGATAAAGAAAATTGAATGCATTAGAAAAATATTTTCTGTTCATATTTCATGCTTATGTATGCAATATGATTCCTATTCATTTCGATGATATATTTTAATATAAATATATATATCCTTGTATATATTGGGTCTTATTGAGTATTTGGCTCATTCTCTTACTATTTTGCTACCATTCAAATGTCTCATAGGAGCTGATACTTGACAAATAGGAGTGAAAATGGAAGTCTTAATTATTCTTTACATTTAGATGATGTATTCAAAATGCTTATAATTTTGATGTACTTAGTTTAACTGAATTTAAGATATGTATATAATAAAATTGTAAAACTTGAAAAGTATTACATGATGTGTTATATTTTGGTGATGTTAGTTTAGAATTGCTTTCGCATATTATGATGGGTATTATGTATGTTTTTGCAAGTTAAAATGAGATTGATTTTGGTTTTTAGCAAGCATCTTTTATTAACTAGATATAACATCGTATTCTTATAGTAAGTTATTGGAGCCACTGATGGTATGGTAGCTGTATAGATCTTGTGTATATTTATATATATTTATCACATTTAATAATAATAATAACAAATGACGGAATTAGGGATGTGGGACGTCACAAGTAGTGTCGGAGAAATATTAAGGTGATACCTTAGGTTAATTGATTATCATACGGAAGCTTAGGATTGGTTTAGATTAATTTAAGTTGAGAATTGTTACTTATAGTCTTGGTTAAGATCTCAGATTGAATTTTATGTGAGGCGCTAACTTGTATGTTAATATTTGATCAATAGGAATTGTAAATGGCAAGGCGGAGAAGTACTCAATCTGGTGCTGACACTCAACCGGATAGAGAAGTGGAGTATCTAAATCTACTAGGATGGATGACCGATGTAATGGAATCTTTGACACCATGTAACTTGGTACTAGGCCTAGCCCTAGCTCTAGCCCTAGTAAATCTAGGAGCATCAGCCTACGATTGGTTTACCAATGAATGGGTGTCCGAGTTTATGGGGAATTCAAATTTGGTAAAGGTAGATATATGGATTCGGAAGCTTAAAAAGGTCTTTACGATCATTTATTGTCTTGATGAAGACAAAGTGACGTTTGCCTCTTATAGACTGGAAGGAGAAGCAGATCATTGGTGGACTATGCAGAAGAGAGTCTTAGGAATGCCTAAAAATGAGGTTACTTAGAAAATGTTTGAGGATGTGTTTATGAAAAAATATTTTCCAACTAGCCTCCAAAAGTAAAAGAAAGAATAATTTGCAAGACTTAGGCAAGGGAACCGATTGGTAGTAGAGTACGATACGAAGTTACTAAATTGTCCTGCTATGCTCCTGACCAAGTAGAGGATGAAGTCAAGAAGGCCAAAAAGTTTCAACAAGGTTTAAGGGATGAAATTAGAAAGAAGTTGGTGATTTTAAAGCTGTAGACTTATGGAAATGTGTTAGACCAGGCACTTTTGTTGTAGAAGGAGCTAGAGAAAAAAGAGTTTTTTAAGAAGAGGGCATCCAATCAGCAAGACCCGAGTATATGATCAAGCTTAGGAGTAAGAGGAACCGCCAAGAAAGTTAAAGTGGCTGACAAAGGAAAGAACAGCACTGCAGTTCAACCAGTACCATGCCTACAAGCAGTAAAATTCACATGCCCTCAGTGTGGGAGACAGCATCCAGGAAAGCTAAGTTATAGATTGACGGGAGCCTACTTCAACTGTGGACAATTGGGCCACTTGATCAAGATTTGTCCATTTCCTAAGCTAGAGATCAAGAAACTCACTCTCCAAGGTAAGGCTTTTGTAGTTACGATCCAGGAGGTAGAAGTATTGCTAAATGTTGTGGAAGGTACTCTCTCTTTGCAATGTTCCCACTCATGTGTTATTTGACTTAGGATCTAGGCATTCATTTATTTCTCATGAATTTGTATGTCATTTAAAATCATCCCTGAGGATTCTAGAATTCTCTTTAGTAGTATCAATACCTATGGGCTCATCTATGATTACGAATATAATGTACCCGAGATATGTGATTCGAGTGAATGGGCTACAGTTGGCCATAGATTTGATTTTGTTAGATAGGGGTGATTCCGACGTAATTTTGAGTATGAATTGGTTAGCAAATTACCATACTAGTGTGGATTGTTTTCATAAATGAATTCACTTCACTATCACGGGTTGTGAGGCATTTCGCGTTCAAGGAGTAAGACGAATGGAGACACCCTGTCTAATTTCGGCTCTACATGCCCAACTTTTGATTAAAAGTGGATGTCAAGTATATTTAGCCTATGCCAGCACGTTTGGGAGCCATGATGCACCGGCAAAGGATATATTGGTGGTGTGTAAATTCCAAGATTTTTTTTCTAGAGGAATTACCTAGCTTACCACCACACCAAAAAATCGAGTTTGAAATAGAAATTGTATTGGGATTAGGCCACATTTTGAAGATACTATATAGAATGGTGCTCACAAAATTGAAGGAGTTAAAGCAGCGATTACATAAACTGTAACATTTCGAATAATTTTAATTTTATTATTTAGTTGGGATAATTATTTTTAGTAATTTCAAATATAAAATTTTGTAATTTGGGTTGAAAATATAAAGTTGAAATATATGGACCGTTGAATTGAGTTCAAAATATTTGGGCATAATAAATTAGAGTATTTGGATCAATGGTTTAGGAATAATCGTGGGTCACTTAATTAAATTTAGAATAATTTATGTAATTAATTTATTTAAATATAATAATAATAATAATAATAATAATAATAATAATAATAATAATAATAATAATAGGAAAGGATTAGCTGAAGAAGGAAGGAAGAGAAAAGAAAAAAAAAAGAAAGAAAAATGAACGAAAAGAAAAAGAAGAAAAGAAAGAAAGGAAAGAGGGGAAGAAGGAAAGAAGAGGGAAAAAGAGGAACGGCGGCAGAGGGCTGACCAAGACGAAAGGAAACGAGGCCCAAATGGAAACCCTGCGAAAACCCTAGATCCACCCTTCACTATATATTGAGATGGTAGGATTAGGAGAGGGGGGAACTGGAGAGGACGAACGGGATGAAAATGGAGCCGTGCGATCATCGCCTTTGTTCCTCATCGCTGCCTCTGCTAATCACCATCGTGAGTTGGGATGAAACCACCACTTCTGCAGTCGTAGTCGCCGTCGTTGGTTAGTGTTACCGCCATCGCCGATTTGTACCACCACCATTAAACCCTCGCCACCTCTGTTCAATCAGGCAAGTGAATCTCCTCTTTATGTCATTTCTCTTCCTACTTTGCAAAATAAATGTTCCTCTATTACAATCTGCTCCTTCTCTTCTTCCAATTTTCATGATGCGGTTGAAATTGGGTATATATGGAAATTGAATCGAGAAGAGAAACAGAGGTCGATGCTCTGTTCTGGGTTACCGATTCAAAACAGTGAGTTGATGAGTCACACGAAGCTATGGCTTTGGGATTAACTCATGTTATGAATTCATTTGCTTAATTAAGAAAATTGAGTTTCCTAATCGTGTGTGCGATGCTGGAATCGGGAGAGAAAACAAAGCCTCGCGCTCTACCGATTGATTTGGGTGTATAATCGGTTTTTGTATTTTATACGGAATACAGATGCACATTTGTACGTGCAGATGCGTGTGTTTGGGTATAAGTATGTGTGTGTAGATATATGTACATGCTTATTGTGTACTGTGTGTGGGAATGGTGTGGTGTTGCTGCGGTGGGTGTATGTGTGCATCAGTGTGGCTGTGCGTGTCTATGCGTGTAGCAGTGGGAAGGTGTGAGATGACGTGGGTGTGAACTGTTGGGTAGCCGTGTGTGTGCGTGCACTGTGTGGGGGAGCAGTGCGGTGCACTGGTGTTGTGTGTGGGTGTAACTGAGTGTTAGCAGTGTGGCTGTGCGTGGGTCTGTAGCTATGTTTGTGTGTGTGCGCTGTGTGTGTGGGTTGGGTCTGCATCTGCTTGTGTGTGGGTATGTGAGCAGTGTGTGTGTGGGCTAGTCAGTAGTCGTGTGTGAGTGTGACGTGTGTTGCTGTGTGCGTGTGAGGGTGTTGGTGTGCAGTGCGAGTTGTGGCAAAGCTGCTGCCGTGTGTGTAGTCGTGTGTGCATGACGGTGTGCAGCAGAGAGTGTGTATATACATATATATATATACATGGGTTGTAAATAAATATAAATGTGTTTATGTATGAGTATGTGTATGCATGAGAATAAAGATAAAAAGATGAGTATAGGGCATTTACAGTTTGTATATGTTGTATTTATAAATATATATATGGCCTGTGTTTGGAGCTATGTATGTATACTGTATGCTGATTTTATGAAGAAACTAATATTGCTGATTAATTAATTGGAACCTTGTAAAATTATTTGGGAATGAAATTTGAACAAAAGTAAATATTGTTGGCCTTAGTTGAAGGTATCGTACCAGAATAGTATAGAAGGATAGTTAACTGGTTGAACTAAATAAAATATAATATATCTTAGTTTAAGATTATCTATTTTTCGTGCCGTGATAAATTCTTTTGTGTTAGATTCGATGGCGTGAGTACGATCCTTGTCAGCACCGAATGACAGTTCCATCATTGTAGTTGCAAAGCCTTCTTTGCGTTATACTGGATCGTGTGAGTATTTGGATTGTTGGTTTCCTACGGTTAAGGTTAAAGAAAGCGTCTGAAAACACTAAGGTATTTAGTCGAATGAGAGGCTATGACACCTTAGTGTGGTCTATACTTATTCGATACTGATTTCCGTATCATGATGATAATGAGGTATACCGATTATTGTGGAGGGATTCTTATAGCCACGTGACCATTGTAGGAGATGACCTCAGGGATATTATTTGGTGAGGGGTATCACAAGTGGTATTGGCATGCTACGGGTACAGCCTCTGGGAGGACTATAGGGGTAGTTGGATACCATGGATAACCTTGTTGCATTACCCAGCCGTTGGGAGAGTAAATACGCGATCTTTGGTTCGTGGTGGCAGAATAAGGTCTAAGAAAATTCATTGTGATATTCCGTCGTTGTTGATACCTCATGAGTTTGGGATTCGGTGAAATCCACGAGTTATATTTGGTAGAATCTATATGTCAGATTTTACGATATCCAGATTTAGTGGAATCCATGTTATTTATCAATGTTTGATGTTCAAGTCATTCACGCTGACATTCGGATCAGGGAATCCTTGCATATCTCTTGATGTTGGATTCTGAGAGATTTTCGCATGTTATTGACAATCTTATTATCTTTGTCATATAATGGTCTGTGGATACCATCTTGCTTTTGGTTTGAGTCATGTTTACGACGTGTTGTGGCTTCTTGGATATAGTTAGATTATTATAGAAATGTTGCAACATTTATATCCGAGATATTTATTGGTTATTTAGCGTTTTGGATTATTATCACTTGTTGAATTTTGGCTCACCCTTATATTTTATTGGTCCCAAAGTAGACAGGTTGACATCAAGTTAGAAGAGATCGCATGGGTGTCTACCAGGCAGAGGTGATCTCCGAGGCTAAGACTTCCAAGATAGAGACTTAAGATTTTTGTAATTCAATTATTGTTCAATTTCTATAAGATTTTCTTTATGATGATTAAAATTTGGGACATCAATGTCATTTATTGAAATTATTTATTACTGTTATAGATATTTATTTAATGATGTATTTATGATGATTATTGATGGTGTCTTAAATGATAGTATTGAGCTCATTTAAGTTGCTTGATGACGTATAATTGGTGAATTCGGATGATTTGAGACTTTTACCGTGACAGTCCGGGTCGGGTTCAGGAATCCGAGCTCGGGTTGTCACATAAACTACTAGAAAACAGCTTTACTAGACTAAGTGTGTCTCCTTGGAGCACATAGGTATTATTTGTAAAGAAGAAGGACAAAACCTTGCGGCTGTGCATTGATTATCGTAAATTAAATAAGATCATGATCAAGAATAAATATCTGTTGCCACGAATTAATGATCTATTTGACCAACTATAAGGGATTCGAGTATTTTGAAAAATTGATCGTCATTCAGGATATCACCAATTAAGGATTAAATAAATGATGTGTCAAAGATAACCTTTCAAATAAGGTACGACCATTACGAATTTCTAGTTATATTGCTTGAATCGACTAATGCCCTTGCAGCTTTCATAGATTTAATGAACTAAGTGTTTCGGTCGTATCTGGATAAGTTTGTGGTAGTATTAATTGATGATATCCTAATTTATTTTAAAAGTCATGAGGAGCATGAGGCACATTTAAGAATTATGCTCTAGACTCTTTGGAAAAAGAAATTATATGCTAAGTTGAAGAAATGTGAATTTTGACTCGAAGAGGTGGCATTATTGGGCCATGTTGTTTCAAATGGAGACAGTTCAATAGACCCGAAGAAAATTGAAACTGTTACTAGTTAGAGTCAACCTATGATGGTGACGGAAGTCTAGAGTTTCTTAGGCATGACATGTTATTACCACAGATTTGTGGAGAATTTCTCCGATATTATTATGCCTCTCTCTCAGTTAACAAAGAACGAAGCCAAATTTAATTAGATGAATGAATGTGAGCAAAGCTTTCAAAAACTGAAGAATCATCTAACGTCTGCTCAAATTCTATCAATTCTAGAAGGAATGGGTAGATTTGTAGTTTATTGTGATACTTTCAAAACTGGGTTAGGCTGTGTTATAATGTAGCACGGGAAAGTCATTGCCTATGGGTCAAGACAACTGAAAGTTCACAAGAAGAATTATCCGACCCATGATTTGGAATTAGTAGCAGTAGTTTTCACACTAAAGATTTGGAGACACTTTATATGGCGAGAAATTCCTTGTGTATTCAAATCACAAGAGTTTGAAGTACTTATTCTTGCAAAAAGAGCTGAACATCAAGGCAGAGATGATGCATAGATTTCTTAAAGGATTACAATTGCAGATTCAAGTATCAATTCGAGAAAGCCAATGTAGTGGCTGATACCTTAAGTCATCAGATGCATTTTATGGCAAGATTGGAGATTAAAGAAATAGTGATGCTCGAAAGCATGAAGTAATCTGACATTAAGAGATATGCTTAAGGCAACTGGATAATTTTATCGTACCTTCAAGTTCAACTGGAGATATTAAAGAAAATCATGGATGACTAGATAAATGATCCATTTTTTGTATATATTATCAAAGATATAAATTGGGACTCTTGGACTAATTTTATTGTTCGTATTGACAGAGTCTTGAGATTTTGAGATAGACTATGCGTACTGGATGATAGAGGATTGAAGGAGGAAATTATGAAAGAGGCTCATTGGTCTAGATACATCATTTATCTAGGAATCAATAAGATGTACCAAGACATGAAGAAAATATTTTGGTGGAAAAATATGAAGAGAGATAGTGACCTATGTGGGAAGATGTTTAGTTAGCCAGTAGCAAAAAGGCGAACGAAAGAAGCCATCTGTTTTGTTATAGCCGTTGTCTATTCCAAGTTAGAAATGAGAAGATATAATGATGGATTTTGTAATGAGATTGCCAATAATGTCGAAAAATCATGATGCTATTTCAGTTATTATAGATCGGCTCATAAAATCAGCACACTTTCTAAATAGTCGAATGACCTATCTAATGGATCGGTTAGCTTAGATTACCTGGTGCACATGCATCCATTGTATCGAATCGAGATCCATGGTTTGTTTTCAAATTTTGAAAAAGCTTACACTATGAATTGGTGACAGAATTAAATTTTAGCACTGTATACCATCACAAATAGATGACCAATCGGAACGCACTATTCAGATTCTGGAAGACATGCTAAGGGTTTTAGTATTGGAGATGAAAGGTAATTGGGATAATCATTTAGTTTTGACGGAGTTTGCCTACAATAATAGTTACCAAATGAGTATCGGAATAGCACCATTTGAAACTATATACAGAAGAAAATATCGATCTCCAATCCATTGGGAGAAAACTGGTAACAGATGGCTATTAGGATTGCAAATTATTTGGAAAACCTCTGAGAAAATTAAACTGATTCACAAGAATTTAAACGTGGCTCAAAGACGACAGAAAAGCTATGCTGACTGAAGGAGATTAAATCTAAAATTTGAAATTAGTAATTATGTCTTTCTAAAAGTATCACCATCGAAAGGAACATCAAGATTCGAGGTGAAAGAAAAATTAAAACCAAGGTTTATTAGTCTCTTTGAAATTCTAAAAAAGGTCGGAGAAATGGCCTATAGATTAGTATTGCCACCAAGTATGGCAAAAGGTACATAATATATTCTATGTATCGATACTTCAAAAGTGTGTATATGACCAGACGCATATCATTAATTAAGAACCCTTGACCACCAATGAAGATTTATCATATGTGAAGGAACTGGAACAAATTTTAGAACAAAGGGATCAGGTGTTTCACACATAGACCATCCCACTAATGAGGGTTCTATGGAGAAATCACTTGCATGAGGAGGCCACGTGGGAGCGAGAGGATGAAATTCTGAACAAGTATCCTCACCTGTTTCCTTAAGGTATGTAAATTCCTCCAAATTTCAAGGACAAAATTTTGCAAGGGGGTAGAATTATAAGAATTGAGTTTTATAATTATACTAATTATGTTAAAAATCCGAAAGTTGGAGGATCACCTCGGGACGCAGCAGTGGCACAAATTTAATCAATGGAACTAGTTAACAACCAATTTAATTTTGATTGGCAAGGAGAGCAGCACGAGCAGCAACAAAAGCAAAAATAGCAGCATGCTTCAGCAAAATTAAAAGAGAGTTAATGATTCAGCATGCCTTATAATTAAAATTGGTGGGCAGCAGTTCAGGAGAGTAGCACAGCAAGCATGCATCAACAAATCAACAAGGCAGCAGCATGCTTCAGCAGTGTAGGAGAGCACCAGCACGGGCAGCAGCCAAAATTCAGGGCAGCAATAGAAATAAGTAGTTGGGATCAGCAAAATTTAGGGCCAACCAAACAGTAACATAGGGCAGCACCACAAGGAACTAATTCAGCTATATTTAAGGAGTGATTTAACAAAATTAGAAGCCTCAACTCAGGACACTAATTTGATTTTTGGGAAAATTTAGGAAAAGCTAGTTGCAGCTCATCCAAGAAGGGATGATTCAGCAATTTAGCATTCAAATTATATTAAGGCAGCATAAGAATAGAAGAGAGGAAGTAAAACGAAAGGGAGAAGAGAGGAGAGAACCCAAAAGGGAATAGGGAAGTGAAGAAATTTAGTACTCCACGGTTCGCAACAGCTGAATTTTGGGCAAATATACCGTAGGCTCTTCCTTTACTTGTTGCTAATTCATACTGATTTTCTTCAATGTATAATTGATCAAATACTTAATTTCCTTACTCTACCATGCTGCTATTGCTATAACATCGTTTTAGAATAGGTAAGAATTAGTTTTGGAGGATACTGAATCCGACTGGTGCATCTGAATTTCCAGCATATAAAAGTTAATATTTGGAGGCTACTAAATCGGCCGATGCATCTGATTTTTCAGCATGTAAAAATCAGTTGGAGCCTTGAACTGGTTGCCAAACCAGCGGCTGAATCAGCTGCTAAACCGACTAATTTCACCATGTGTAGGTTCTGGTTTTTCAGTATATGTAAAACTAGTTTTGTAGCTACTAAACTGATTGAGGCACCTAATTTTTCAGCATGTGAAAATTAGTCTTGAGGCTTGCTGAATCGGCTACTAAACCAGTGACCGAACAAGCTGCTGAATCGGCTAATTTCATCATGTGTTGGTTCTGATTTTTTAGCATGTAGAAATTTAGCTTGAATCAGCTGCTAAACCAGTGGCCGAACAGGCTAGAGTATCATGTGCTGGCTCTAATTTTTCAGCATGTAGAAATTTAGCGTGAACGGGCTGGTGCATCATGTGCTGGTTTTGATTTTTCAACATATACAAAATTAGTTTTGTGCGGCAAAACCAGCTGATACACCACGGTAGCTGGTTTTGAATTTTCTCCCTGTTGGTTGAATTACTATATTACCAAGTCATCATTTCAACATATGTGAAAATTGCAAAACCTTGCTGTTTCACCACTAGTTGCTACATTTCTAATACTAGGATGATGAATTTCAGCTTCTATGTTCATGAAAGTATAAGTAGAAGCCTTACATAACATTTAAAAGTATGATTATTTTCTTCGGAAGTTGAAAAAATTAAGAAGTACCAAAAACAAGTGTAAAATTTTATAAGGAATTAAAAAACTGGATTAAGGATTTATTCAGATAGTAATATTTTTTAACATACCTTAGGATATTGTCATGATAATTGAAAAATTGTCCCTAGCACTACAGGAGAAAGAAAGTGACTTTTGGCCCTATCTACTGGGTATAAAGGTATGTACCATCTACATCAAGGTGTAAAAAGATGGAAGGTCTTAGATTGTGTAGATTGAACATAATTCTTTCTTCAATTAGATGCTCCGTTAGCTAGTAAGACCTTCTGGTTTTGGTCCCTCAGGTCAAGTAAGTTTTGACTGTAATATAGTAAAAGAACAAAAAAAAAAAAAATTGAATGCAGTAGGAAAATATTTCTCGTTCATATTTCATACTTATGTATGCATTATAACTCATATTTCTTTCGATGATATATATTTCAGTATAAATATGCATGTCCTTATTTATATTGTATCTTATTGAATATTTGACTTACTTTCTTACTATTTTACTATCCTTCAGATATCTCGTAAGAACTGATACCCACGAATAGAAGTGAACATGTAAGTCTTAATTATGCTTTACATATAGAGGATGTATTCAAAATGCTTAAAATTTTGATGTACTTAGTTTAACTGAATTTAAGATATGTATATAATAACATTGTAAAACTTTAAAAGTATGACATGATGTGTTATTTTTGGTTATATCAGTTTAGAATTGCTTCTACAGATTAAGGTGGGCATTATGTATATTTTCACAAGTTAAAATGAGATTTATTTTGATTTTAAAAAAGCATCTTTCCTTAATAAGACCCGACATCGTATTCCTATCGTACAATATTGGAGCCACTGATGGTATGATAGTTGTATCGATCCTATGTATGTTTATACATATTTATCACATTTAATAATAATAATAATAATAGCTAATGATAGAAATGAGGACGTGAGATGTCATAACAAGCACCGCTCAAACATGTATCGAGTGCAGCGTAAGACCCCATGCGCGCACGAGTGCTGCTTGGGCGGCCCTTGAGCGTGCCTACTCTAGATACTGTGCTTGAGCGCAACCTCACGCGCTTCTCGGGTGCGCCTCAATCTAGGAAATGCGCATGAACTCGTGTCGGGCGTGCCTCAGGAACTAATTTGCTTCCTTACTCTGAATTTTCTTCAAATCCACATCGCATAATTATTTTCAATATATCTAAAATTAACCAAAAATAAATGGGTAATATTAAATAAATCAAATAGAAATTGGGTATTATAACTCCTCTAAATTTATAAAAATTTCGTCTTCGAAATTTTTGTATCTCAAAACTCAAATAGGTAAGGGTATTTCTCTTGGACTTCATCCTCACATTTCCAAATTGCTTCATCAATTGAATGATTCCTTTAAAACACTTTAATTAAAGGAATTGTATTAGTTCATAACACCTGATCCTTTCTATCCAATATCAGAACTGAAATCTCAACATATGTCAAATTCTCATCAATCTGCAATGTTCAAACTCGATCACATATGAAGGATTATACATGTACTTCCTCAATATGAAAACATGGAAGACATCATGGCAATCTGCAAAATTGATAGGCAAAGCCCACCTATAGGCTACTTCTCCGACCTCCTACAACACGTCAAATGTCCTAATAAATTTTGGCTTCAATTTACCTTTCATTTCAAACCTTGAGATTCTCTTCATAGAAGATACCTTTAAAAATACATGATCGCCTACTTTAAATATCAAATCGGATCTCCTTCTATTGGTATAACAATTTTGGCGACCTTGGGCCACAATCAAATGATCTTGGATGACATTAATTTTAACAGAATTGTTCTGAATAATATTGGGGCTTAAAAGTTATGATCATCGATTTTTTTTCAATAAATAGGAGGCCTACATTTTTGTCTGCACAAAATCTCAAAAGGGGCCATCTTTGTGACGGACCACGTTTTTATTTTTGTCATTAACTTATTATCACAATCAATTAATGATACATACATATATATAAATATCCACAGGATCCATACAATTACCACGTCATCAGTGGATCCAACTCCATACTATAAAAGGAAAGATACATGTTAAAATCATCCAACACAGAGAAATCTACAACATTCTACGAAAGCATATATAATATCCATAAAAATCTGCGAAAGCAATACTACACTAATGCTATCAAAATTTAATACATTATTTTATACTTCCAAAGTTTTGTATATATTTAGTACATCAAAATCAGAACAACAAAATCTTTCTTCCTAAGCATAAGAAAATAAACTCGCAATCTCCATTCCTCTTCATCTGGCATCAACTCATGGATTTATCTGAAAGTTAGTAAAAATAGTAAGGAAGTTGGTCAAATACTCAGCAATATACAACATGTATCAATAAATATGTACATTGTACTCAAAACATACCATTGGAGGGAATAAGAGTTGTAATGCATACATAAGTATAAAACATGGGCTGAAAACATTTCTTCTTTATCTTATTCTTTTACTATCTTGATCATCAAACAAATCGAAAACTTATTTATCTTTATGGATCTAAGCTAGTAGGCCTTACCAGTTAATGAAGCGAACAGCCAATGAAAGGATTGTGTTCACTCTATATAATCTAAAACCTCGCCCTTTTATTCAACACTCAAAGTTGGGTGGTACGTTCCTATAACCCGGTAGACGGGGCCATAATCCGCTCTTATTCCACCGCGGTCAGCGGCAATTCTTGATTACTATTACAATATTCTAAGGCATATCAAGGAATATTATGATATCCCGAAATAAAAAAAAAGAGCTTGAAATCGAAATAAAATATTAAAACCAAGAATATATTTTTGTTTTCGACTTAAAAACCGAAAGAATGTTGAAATCCGGAAGCCGGAGTGGCCTTATACCTTTCAATACCGGAGTGGCCTTATACCACTTAAAACCGGAGCAGCTTGTGCCACAGAAGGCTGGACTGCTTGAAGTCCAGAATAGATGACAAGAAAAGGTTGACCGACTTAAAGAATGTTGACTGGCTTTGAGTAAAGGTTGACCAAAATTTGTAATATTGACCGAAATTTGTAATGTTGACCGAAATTTATAAGGTTGGCCGGCTTTTAGAATTTGACCGGCTTTGAGAAAGGTTGACCGATCTTGAATAAAAGAAGTGAAATGTTGGCCAGAGCAAAAGATACCTGATTAGAATATGAAGCATTGACCAAATAGTTGATCGGAATAAATTAATGGCAACTAAAGACAAGGACCAACTTTGCTGATTAGTTAGAACCCAACTAGACCCCAACTAAATGAAGTAAGTGAACCACCCCGTTGACCGTCTGAAAAGAAGTACCAAAGTGAGTAACTTAAACTACTTACTCCCATCTAACCTCTGAGAAGAAATACCAAGTAGGTAGCTTACCCTCACTCCACCTAACCCCTCATCTATATATACTCAGCCTCGATCGAAGAAGCAAGCATGAGTGTCGGAAGGGACAGTAAGGAGTAGAGAAGGAGAGAAAGCTTCAAGTTTGTGGGAATGGGAGGACAACTATCAGGCAAGTGTACACTCTGTTTTTAACTTCGGAATATTGCAAGCATACTTTGGACAATCACTCTTTTTAAGTTTGTTTGCAAGTGTGCCCCAATTTTTAAAGTTCGTGCTTTGCAAATATACTTCCGTCTCTAAAGTTTCAGCTTTAAAAACTACCAGCTTTCCCTTCCGATTTAGATTAAATGCACACCGTTTTAATTACTGTTGATAAGTTATATTCTGGTTTGAATTCAAGCTTTCTATCTTCTATCCTCTGTTTTCTGCTAAACTCATGTTTAAACGTACATGAAAATGAAAAATAGACCGGCTTGTATGTCACTTGCATTACCCGAATTTGAAACCAGCCCTGATTTGTATTACAATTGAAACCGGCATTTGTATTGTAAATTTAAAACTGGCATTTGTATTGTAAATTCTGAAACCAGCCTTGTATTATAATTGAAACCGACCTTGTATTACAATTGAAACCGGCATTTGCAATGTAAATTTTAAAACTGGCCTTGTATTATAATTGAAACCGACTTTTGTATTGTAATTTTGAAACTGGCATTTGCATTGTGATTTTGAAACCTGCCTGGTATCACAAATTTTGAAAACCGGCATTTGCATTATAAATTTTGAAACCGGCCTTGAAACAGGCATTTATAATGAAACCTTGAAACCAGCTTGCTAAGTGACGCATGAAAATTATGATTTGAAACTGGCCTTGTAACATAAATTTGAAACCGGCTTTATAATGTGATTATGAAACGGGCTTGTGGTATAGCCGTCCGGAATGAACAAAGAATATGTGAACCGGCTTTTTGACAAAATAAATAAGTTTGGACCTTAGCATTGGGAGATAAGGTTCTTCGGCATGCCTTATGACTTTATGGTAATAATCGAGGATAACGAAAGTGAGAGCCGTCCTCGGGCCTTTGTACAAGGAGGTAGTGATAGCCGTCATTGGGACTTTGTACAAGGAGGAAGTGAGAGCCGTTCTTGGGGCTTTGTACAAGGAAGTATTGCCGTGATTGTGAGAAAATGTGCACAATCTATCCTCGATTAAATCCCCCATTTCGCTAAGCAGAAACCTTACCAATAAATAAAAGAGGATTTCTGTATTGTAACCGGCCTTATTTTATGTTCTAATATTAACTGTTCCGGCTTTCTAATCGACTTTTGCATAGTCCGGCCATTTGTTACCTTATGATATTTATGTTGCATGATTACCTACATTGACCATTTTAGTGTTCTCTAAGATTCCGGCCGAATGATATCTTGTATATGTATTTATAACTGTTGACAGCACAAACGTTTTATGAAAAAATCTGCATGTACCTTGTTGAGCTCTAACTCACTGTTTTCTGTTTTTCTCCCATTCAGATGAAATTTCAGAACTCGTGCCTGACGAGACGGAGTGACTAGAGCCTATCTAAATGATTGTAAGGATTCAGAAGCACACCTTTTGGAAGACCGCCATGAAGAAGCCATTAATGTAATGATCTATTAGAATTGATGAACTTTTGTAATTAGATGTTTATGGCTATATATATTCAAGAATGAATTTTATAGGAATGAATATGAATGCTTCAATAGGATATTAGATTGACTTCCGCTATATGTTTGATGACTAAAGTGTATGAGCCCTAAATAGCATCTGTGATCCTGTGATTGGAAGGTATGATCGGCCCGGACCGGACCATCGAAACTTTGGTGTCAGTTTCGAGAGGTCGTTGGCGGAATACAAAAAAAATCTGTTCCATCACAATTGGTATTAGAGAGATGAGATGCCTTAAGAATTGATCGATCAAAATACGGATGCATAGGTTTAAATCTTCATTCTGAATCTCTGAAAGAAGTAGGCCAAGGACAACTTAGGCAATTAGAGTCCTTAGGAAACTTGGCTTCTAGACTAAGTACAGTTTTATTGGGATTGAAGGATACTTCCTTTTTCTGAGGTTATAAAATTGTGTCTGTCTTGATTTTAGGATGGTTAGTGGAAGAGGAATAAAAAATGGCCATAATATACCCTATGACCGGGAGGCCGCTTATGTAGACTTGTTGGAAAGAATGACCACTGTGGTGGAATCCGTCGAGCATAGGCATATGGCTCCAGTTTCTGCGATTGAGCCAGCTCTGGCCATCCTAGTTCCAACCACGTATGATCGATTCACTGCGGAGGGAGTGCCGGGTTTTTTGGAAAAACCTGATCGAGCAGAAGCTGATATATGGTTTAAGAGGATGAAGAAAATATTTACAGTGATTGGTTGTACGGACCAGGAGAATGTCACATTCGCCGTATATAAGTTGGAGTGCAAAGCGGACAGCTGGTGGGATATGAGAAAGAGAGCGCTAGGAATACCCAACGAGATGATCACTTGGGATATGTTTGAGGAAGTTTTTTGGAGAAACACTTTCCATCCAATCTCCGAGATCAAAAGGAGATGGAGTTTATGAGATTAAGGTAAGGAAGGATGACGGTGACTGAGTATGATGCTAAATTTACCGAGCTGTCCCGATTTTCACATTATTATGTAGAAGACGAATTAAGAAAGGCAAAGAAGTTTTAGCAAGGATTGCGGGATGATATTCGGAAGCAATTGCCCACATTAAAGCTTGAGACGTATGCCGATATACTGGACAGGGCAGTCATTTACGAACAAAAGGTGGAGATAGAGAAATTCTACACCAAGAGGGCAGCTAGCCAGGTAGGTGTTGGTGGCGGATCTGTTGAGGGATCTCTTGGGTCGTCCAAGAAGACAAGGATGACTAAGAAGGGGAAGGGTGTTGCGCCGACTCAGTCAATGGCTGATTCTAGGGCATCGATTGCTCACTGCACGTCTTGTGGGAAGATACATCTGGGGTAGGTGTATCGCCAGGCAACAGGAGCTTGTTTCAAATGCAGACAACACGGCCACTATGAGTTTCTTGTTATGCCCTTTGGACTTATAAATGCCCCGGTTGCTTTTATGGACCTAATGAATAGAGTATTCAGGCAGTATTTGGATAAATTTTTGGTGATTTTTATCGATGATATTCTAATCTATTCCAAGAATTATGAGGAGCACGAAACCCATCTGAGGGTAGTACTTCAAGTGCTTCGTGAGGAAAAGTTGTATGCTAAATTAGAAAAATGTGAGTTTTGGCTGGAGAAGGTGATGTTGTTGAGACATGTGATTTCTAGTAGTGGTATATTTGTGGATCCAAATAAAGTAGAGACTGTTACTAACTGGAGTAAGCCAACTTCTGTAACAGAGATTAGAAGCTTTCTGGGCATGGTAGGTTACTACCGACGGTTTATGAAAAACTTTTCACAAATTGCTATGCCCCTGACTCGATTATTGAAAAAGGAAGTCAAATTTGAATGGACTAAGGAGTGTGATCAGAGTTTTCAGGAGCTGAAGGATCGCCTGACTACTGCTCCAATATTGGTGATTTCAGAAGGATCAGGAGGTTATGAGGTGTATTGTGACGCCTCCAAAGTAGGCTTGGGATGTGTACTGATGCAGCATGGTAAGGTGGTAACTTATGGGTCTAGGTAACTAAAGGTTCATGAAAAAAACTATCCTACCCATGACTTGGAGCTTGCTGCCGTGGTATTTTCCTTGAAAATTTGGAGACATTACCTGTACGGTGAAAAGTTTTTGGTATATTCCGATCACAAAAGTTTAAAGTATTTATTTTCCCAGAAAAAGCTTAACATGAGGCAAAGGAGGTGGCTCGACTTCTCAAAGGACTACGACTGTGAGATACAATATAAGCCTGAAAATGCTAATGTGGTTGCGGATGCTTTAAGTCGACGGCCAGGATTTGTGGCTCAAATGCAAATCAAACAGATAGAATTGTTGGACTGTCTAAAGCAATGTAATGTCCAGCGATTTGGTAAGGGTAATAGAATGCTCCTGTCCTATTTTGAAATTCAACCGGAGATTGTTAGTGAAATCAAGGAGAAACAAGTCAATGATCCATTCCTTGTAGAAATTGCAAGCGACTTGAGTAAGGAATCTTGAGTTGAATTTAGTGTCCGAACGGACGGAGTATTGAGATTTAGAGATCGATTATGTGTGCCAGATGATAAGGAGCTGAAGGAGAAGATTCTAAAAGAAGTCCATCGATCTAGATATACTATTCACCTTAGAACAAATAAAATGTATCAAGACTTAAAGAAAACATTCTGGTGGAGGAACATGAAGAGAGACATCATGACCTATGTAGAGAAATGCCTCGTACGTCAACAATTGAAGGCCGAAAAGAGAAAACCGTTTGGCTTATTACAACCGATGCCGATCCCAAGGAAGAAGTGGGAAGATATTGCTATGGATTTTGTATCGGGCCTGCCAAGGACCCCAAGAAATCACGACGCCGTTTGGGTTATAATTGACCGACTGACAAAGTCAGCCTATTTCTTAGCAATCAGAACAACATATTCACGTGATAGATTGGCTCAGCTGTATGTGAGCGAGATTGTAAGACTACATGAAATTTCTACCTCCATTGTATCTGATAGAGACCCCCGTTTTGTCTCAAGATTTTGGAAGAATCTACATAAGAAAATGGGGACTGAATTAAAATTCAATACTACTTACCACTCCCAAACAGATGGTCAGTTTGAGCGTACTATCCAGATTCTTGAGGATATGTTGAGGGCTTCTATATTAGAAAAGAAAGGAACTTGGAATACTTACCTAACGCTGGCAGAGTTTGCTTATAATAACAGTTATCAGGTTAGTATCGGTATGACACCCATCGAGGCTCTGCGTGGAAGAAATTGTAGGTCGCCAATTCACTAGGAAGAGATCGGAGATAAAAGGATTTTTGGTCCCGAAATCGTAAAAGAAACGACTGAGAAAATTAAACTGATCCATGGTAATTTAAGGGTCGTTCAGAGCAGATAGAAAAGTTATGCAGATAGAAGAAGGAAAGAATTAAGATTTAAGATAGGAGATTTCGTCTTTCAGAAGGCCTCACCGTCCAAAGGAACGTCACGGTTTGGAGTGAAACGAAAATTGAAGCCACGATTTGTTGGCCCTTTTGAAATTTTAGAAAAGATCGGAGAAGTGGTATGCAGATTAGCACTACCACCAAGTTTGACGGAAGTGCATGACGTGTTCCATGTATCCAAGTTTGTGTTGTAAATTTGAAACCGGCATTTGCATTGTAAATTTTGAAACCGGCCTTGTATTATAATTGAAACCGGCCTTGATTACAATTGAGACCGGCATTTGCATTGTAAATTTGAAACCGGCATTTGCATTGTAAATTTTGAAACCGGTATTATATTATAATTGAAACCGTCATTTGTATTATAATTTTGAAACTGGCATTTGAATTGTGATTTTGAAACCGGCCTTATATCGTAAATTTTGAAAACTGGCATTTGCATTGTAAATTTTGAAACCGTCCTTGAAACCGGCATTTATAATGAAACCTTGAAACCGGCTTGCCAAGTGACGCATGAAAATTATGATTTGAAACCAGCCTTATAACATAAATTTGAAATCATCTTTATAGTGTGATTCTGAAACCGGCTTGTGGTATAGCTGTTCGGAATGAACAAAGAATATGTGAACTGGCTTTTTGACAAAATAAATAAGTTCAGACCTTAGCATTGGAGATGAGATTCTCCAGCATGCCTTAGAACTTTATGATGATAATCGAGGATAACGAAAGTGAGAACCGTCCTCGGCGCTTTGTATAAGAAGGTAGTAATAGCCGTCATCGGGGCTTTGTACAAGAAGGAAGTGAGAGCCATTCTCGGGGTTTTGTACAATGAGATATTGTCGTGATTGTGAGGAGATGTGCACAATTTATCCTCGATTAAAGCCTCCTTTCCGCTAAGTGGAAACCTTACCAATAAATAAAAGAGGATTTCTGTACTATAACCGGCCTTATTTTATGTTCTAATATTAACTATTCCGGCTTTCTAATCAACTTTTGTATAGTCCGGCCAATTGTTATCTTATGATATTTATGTTGCATGATTACCTGCATTGATCGTTTTTGTGTTCTGCAAGATTCCGGCCGAATGATATCTTGTATATGTATTTGTAACTGTTGACAGCACAAACATTTTATGAAAAATTCTGCATGTACCTTGTTGAACTCTAAC
The DNA here is from genome assembly GCA_033239525.1 of Nepenthes gracilis. NCBI lineage: Eukaryota > Viridiplantae > Streptophyta > Magnoliopsida > Caryophyllales > Nepenthaceae > Nepenthes > Nepenthes gracilis. The sequence continues at coordinate 11,310,302 of BSYO01000027.1, read as the reverse complement.
TCACTGTTTTCTATTTTTTTCCTCTTCAGATAAAATTTTAGAACTCGTGCCTGACGAGACTGAGTGACTAGAGCCTATCTGAAGGATTGTAAGGATTCAGAAGCACACCTTTTGGAAGACCACCACGAAGAAGTAGTTAATGTAATGATCTATTAGAATTGATGAACTTTTGTAATTAGACGTTTATGGCTATATATATTCAGGAATGAATTTTATATGAATGAATATGAATGCTTCAGCAGGATATTAGATTGACTTCCACTATATGTTTGATGACTAAAGTGTATGAGCCCTAGATAGTATCTGTGATCCTGTGATTGGAAGGCTAAATCGGCCCGAACCGGACCACCGAAATTTTCGTGTCAGTTCCGGGAGGTCGCTGGCGGAATGCAAAAAAAAAAAAAATCTGTTCCGTCACAAATATTACCCTCTAAATAATTTCTCGATCCAATTTCTTACTTTCTTAACTTAGGAAAAACTTGGTACTTTATTTCTTTGTTCTTAATTTTCATCCTTTTGGATAATTGTTCATACTTTTCTTAATAAAATTGCATAGTCCCTTTCTTTTTCTTCTTCATAATATCTTATATATTTTTATCATCATAATAAATCCATAATGTGAAATTTGGATAATAAATTATGCAGTAAAAATTTATAAATTTTTCTCATATTTAATAAACATGTGTCATATAATTAACACATGCAAAATATTTTTTACATGTACAGATAATATGTAATAATTAAAAATTAATATCTACAAGCACAAACATATAGAAATTATTTTTATGAATTTAAACATGAAGAGAGTTTCGAAATAATACATATAATTATGATATAGATAATTAAAACGGAAGTTCTCGATAAAGTTTACTGTAAAATCATTGTATATCGATAAATAAGAAAAATTTTCTTTTTTTGGTAAGTATAAGAAAATTTTTCCACCACTTGAAATGCGGTGGACTATATTTTCGACCAACTTTTATAACAAACTCGCGTCGGGCGCAAAGTTATCGGAATCCATGCCAATTGGGGCGCTCAAGAGCACGGTCGCCCCTTCTGGAATCAGCGCTTGCTAGTCTCTCCGACACGCGGAAGGCCCACCCGACATTGCCGACAGTACCTCGAACACGCCAAAGTGCAAGTTTAGTGCTTCATAATGTCGACTCAAGCGGCAAGCCCGATTTCGTCCGATTTTGCAATTCTTTTCCTTTTTGACCCAATTGTCCACATCATTATACTTTAAGTTTGTTTATCTTAGTTTAAATAATCACGATTAATATAGGTTAAACTTAATCCTTACAATCCTAATACTTGATTTATAATTGTTATTGTATATAAATTCGGCCAACGACAAATAATTATTTTAATTTTTTTTCCAAAACTGATACCCTCCACATATCCTCCAAAATCTGAATAGTTCTATCTGATTGATCGTCTGTTTGAAGGTAAAATATTATATTAAATTTTAACTTGGTACCCAACTTCTTATACAATTTTCCAAGAATTTTGACACAAATCTCGTTTCATAATTAAAAATTATCAAAGTTGGGATACCATGCAACCTTACAATTTCATTTATATGCAGACGCGCCAAACAATCTCTTGAGAATGATATCTTGACCGGCAACAAGTGAGTTGACTTTGTCAGTCTATTCACAATCACACAAACAGTATCCAAATTTCTTGTTATACAAGATAAATCTAAAGTAAAATCCATCATGATATACTCCTATTTTCAATTAGAAATCAATAGAGAATGCAAAAACCCTAGAGGCTTCTTATACTTGGCCTTGACTTGTTGGCACATAATATACCCTGCCACATACGTCGTAACCTCCTGCCTCGTTTTTCATCCAAAAAAAATCTTCTTTATATCTTGGTATATATTATTTACATCAAGATGAATTGTGTACTTGGACCTATAAGCTTCATTCAATATTTTTTCCCTTAATTTTTTAATATTTGGTACACAAATTCTAAACCGAAATTGAAGAATTTTAGCTGCTCGAACATTAAAATCGGCCCACGATTCATTATCCAAATCTCTAATAATCTCTATCAAATATGGATCACTCATTTGAGTCTCTTTGATCATTTCCATAATCATAGGTTGCACCTATAAATATGACAAAGTCATCATCAACTCTTGAGAGTGTAAACAAATAGTATAACCTTTCATTCTATTCAATATTTTCCATTCCTTAATCATCAAATGGGTCATCATACTCGAAGATTCCCAAGTCAAAGTATTAACAACCACATTTTCCTTCCCTAACTAATACTGAATTTCACAATTATAATCTTCCAATAGGTCTATCCATTTACGTTGCCACATATTTATTTATTTTTACGGAAATAAATATTTCAACGACTTATGATCATAATATACCACAAATTTTTTTCCATATAAATAATACCACTAAATTTCCAATGCAAAAATTACGGTCGCCAATTCCAAATCATGAGTTAGATAATTCAGTTCGTGGGCCTTAAATTGTCTTGACCTATAAGTAACCATCTGGCCACGTTGCATTAACACACAAACTAAATCCTTCTTAGAAGTATTATAATATACCACAAAAACCTCATGATCGCAGAGGTTAATCTATTTTTCAATTCCTGAAAACTGCCCTTACAATCCTCATCCCAAAGGAAGATCGTTCGCTTTTAAGTCAAATGCGTCAGTGACATCGCAATCCTTGAGAAATTCTCAACGAATTGGCTATAATAACTGGACAGACCCAAGAAATTCCGTACCTATGTAACATTGGTTGGTCTATCCTAATTATCCATAATTTCAACCTTTTTTGGGGTCTACCGATACACCACCCTTGGAAATCATGTGGCCAAAAATGACACTTTTTCTAACCAAAATTTAAATTTCTTTAACTTAGCAAGCACCTTCCTTTCCCTCACAGTCTATAGAGTAATCCTCAAATGAGTTTTATACTCTTGAAGTCTTTCAAGTGGGTCAAATCATTATCAATAAAAATGACCATAAATTGGTCTAGATAAAGCTGCAAAACCGGATTCATGAGATCTATAAATGCTGCCGGCGTATTAGTTAACCTAAAAGACATTACCAAAAATTCATAATTGCCGTATCTTATTCTAATAACCATCTTTGGTACATCCTCATGTTAACTCTCAATTCATGGTACCTTAACTGAAGATCAATCTTAAAAAAGACCTGAACTCCTTGCAATTGGTCTAACAATCATCTATTCTCAAAAAATGATACTTATTCTCATTTGTAATCTTATTCAATTTTCGATAATCAATATATGATTTTATCGATCCGTCCTTCTTCACAAAGAACACTAGAGTACCCCAAGGTGATACACTCGACCAAATAAATTCTTCTTCCAGCAAATCGTGCAATTACTGTTTTAATTCTTTTAATTCGGATGGGGTCATTCTATAAAGAGTTCACGAAATTGGTGCAGATCCTGGAGTAATATCAATAGCAAATTTGTTTTCTCTATTAAGAGGTAACCCAATCAAATCCTCAAAAAAGGCATCCTCAAATTCACATATTATTGGAATCTCATCAATGGCCACATTATAACTCCTAGATGTGGCACATATGTCAAATAAGCTCGACATCCATCATTCATTATTAATAATATGTTACCACAATTAAATTAATACAGAATTGAGACGGAACGGATTTTTTTTTTTTTTACATCCGTCTTTCATAACACTAATGGAAACCCAAATTAAACCAATTATGCACAAACACAGGATCTCAGATGCCAGTTAGGACCCATATACTTTTAACCATAAGAAATATAGCGGAAGTCACTCTAACATCTTGCGAAAGCATTCATATTCATTCCAAAATATTCATTTCCGAGTACATAGCCAAAACGTTTAACCATAGAAGTCCATCAAAACATTACAATAATATTTCTCCATAATAAGCTTTTGAGATTTTTAATCCTTCAGACAAGCTCTAATTACTCCAACTCGTCAGGCACAAGCTCTAACGCTTTATCTGTGGGGGAAAAATATAAAACAGTGAGTCGAGGCCCAGCAAGTTACATGCACATGGGTAATAAAACGATGATGCCGAACGGTCATGTAACTATGCATGAATCGGAACGGTAAATCAGAATGCAGTCCAAAAACATACCTTGACAATACTATACTTTAAAATCGGTAATTGGTACAGTAACGGTAAACAGTAACAGAACATATCGGTATCGGTACGATAAACGGTGAACAGTACATATCATATCGGTAGACGGTCTTTTATATTCGGTAATCGGTACTTCATATTCGGAAGTCGGTACGGTAACATAACATATCAGTAAAACAGTATACATTACTTCATATCATGTCGGTACAGACCCTGCCAATATACCCTACTAGCTGAAGGGGCGAATAATCGAGGATAGATTGTGTTCACTCCACACAATCTAAGGCCGGTACTGTCATGTGGGTATCCCATCTCACGGGATCGGTACGGTATGCCACCCGAAGGTAGGCCGGTAACGGTAATTCCCTCTGTCCATAACGCCCCGAGGGCAGGGCGGACCACAAATAACTCCATGGACAGAGTTATCCTCGATTACCACCGAAAAGTCTTAAGGCATGCCGGAGAACCTATCTGGCCTGTAGTCAGTCCCGGGTCTTAAAATAACATGAACACTTCTCTTCTTGAAAGTCATTTTCAGTGACCGTAGTCTATTTTCTGTACAAATCCGAAGTTTGATTTTCCATGCAAGCCGGAGCTCATTTTCACATTAAGGACGGAGCTCTTTTTCATGAGCAAAACCGGAGTTCATTTTTCATTCAGGCCGGAGTTCCTCTTTTGGCAGAAACAGGAGTTCAAAAGCCGTAGTTGATTTTACGTTAGGGACGGAGCTCTTTTAAAAGCCAAGTTCATTTTTCATTAAAGACGGAACTCTTTTTCTTTATTACGGACCAGGTTCATTTTACCTTATAAGCCGGACTACTTTTTGGACGGAGTGCTTTTTTGGATGGAGTACCTTCCTCAAAGGACGGAGCTCTTTTGGACGGAGGACTTTTCAGACGGGTTACTTTTCTTAAGGGACGGAGCTCTATTGGACGGAGCTCATTTTCATTAACAGGACGGAGCTATTTTTCCTTAACAGTACGGAGCTCTTTTGGGCGAAGTATTTTTTAGACGGGCTACTTCTCTTAAGGGACGGAGCTCTGTTGGACGGAGCTCATTTTCATTAACAGGATGGAGCTCCTTTTTCTTAACAGGACGGAGCTCTTTTGGATGGAGTACTTCTCAGACGGGTTACTTTTCTTAAGGGACGGAGCTCTATTGGACGGAGCTCGTTTTCATTAACGGGACGGAGCTCTTTTCCTTTAACAGGACGGAGTTCTTTAAAAGCCGGACTCCTTTTCCTTCTTAAAATCTGGGGTTCTTTCTTTCATAAAAGTTGGAGTTCTTTTTAACAACAAAGGATGGGGTTCGTTTTCTTATACGGGCCGGAGCTCTTTTCTTAATGCGTGAGTTCACTTCACATCAAGGGACGGAGTTCATTTTACAGTAGGGGCCTGAGTTCATTTTACATTACAGGAGCCGGAGCTCATTTTACACAACGGCCAGAGTTCGTTTTGCCTTATAGGAGGTGGATATTTAGTGCAGAAAGCAGGAAACTCAGAAACAAAGTATACTTTAATATTCTCAATATGAACTTAAAAGCAGAGCAGAGCACACTTGTCATATTCTTAAATTATCACTTAAAAAGCAGCGTCTGATATAACTTGCAGTAAAACAGGGATTTAGAAACGGAGCAGAAAACACTTGCAATATTCTCAAATCATCAATTTAAAAACAGCGTCTGGTGTAACTTGCAGTGAGCATGAGTTTCAGAAACAGAGCAGAATATACTTGAGCTTAAAAATGGCGTCCGAGGTAACTTGCCTGACCGCCCGCCTCAAAGTCCTTCCCTCCTCCTTCGTTCCTTGTTCTTCCTTCTGAGCTCCTTGCCTACTGATTGCACCATAAGCTCTAATACTGTTGGCTGCCTATTTATAGAGAAGGGGGTTGGTGGGGTAAGTGGGGTAGGTGACTTACTTTGGTACTTGTTTGCAGGTGGTAGGTGGACTAACTAGATTAGTTTACCCACTCCATTTGGTCGCCGCCTAGTTGGATTCTAACTAAATCCCACAGTTTATTCTTTGTTTATCCGGTCAACTCTTTGGTCAATATTTCTGATCAGTGCAGGTCTCAATTTTTGTAACCTTTCAAGAAATCCTGTCAACTCTCCAATTCCGGTCAAGATCTTCGAATCCAATCAACTCTTCAAATCCGGTCAACTTCTTATCATTCGCTCCGTCCATCACTTTCTCATCAATTTCGGATTTATTTCCCTTCATCGACTCCGGATTTCTTCTCCGCAATTTCTACTCCGGTCTTCAAGGACACTTCGGCCTCATTTCAACAATATACTCCGGCTTCAAAGCCACTTCGGCCTCCTCATGCTTTCCGGTCAACACGCGTTGACCGGATTATGCCTGCCTTCATACTTTTCCGGTCAACATGCGTTGACCGGCTTTTGCCTTCTCCTCAACATGCCTTGACCGGAGTATCTTCGAATCCGGTCAACGTTTACTAAGTCCGGTCAACTTCTTTTCATCCTTTTCCCAACTTTCCGGTCAACATGAGTTGACCGGGCAACCCTCAATTTTCCTGGATCCCTTGATCATATTGGCTCGATAATCGAGATTTTCTATGTTTTAGAATCTGGGTCGTCACAAGAATCAAATTATCCAAAATAAAATACAACAACTAATTTCTTCCTAAATCTAATCTAAAGTTTCTTCAACTCCTACTCTTCAAACAAAACCTTATCTTCCCCCATGTGCCCAAACTGCTAATATGAAGGGATTAGTGAAATACAAAAGTAAGAGTGAAGTAAAAATTGAATAAAATATATAAATTTTACAATTAAATGTACAATTTTTATTAAATTATACTGAAGAAATAATAAATCAAATTCAGATGCAATCCTGTGAATTTTCATATCAAATTTATACAACTTTAAATTTTTTCTTTTCAATTTCTTAATTCAAATGTGTCATGTAAAATTTGTTCAAACATGATTTTTTTATGATCCAAGGGCTGGTTGGCCTTACTGATTAAGGGGCAAATAATTAAAACCTTGGTTATATTTATTTTTACACATTTAAAGATATTATACTAATATTCAGGACCCATAAATGGGCCGTTATACATATAATTCTGTAGACGGGGCCGAACGTCATTTTTACTACTGGATGATAGATTCAAACTTTGATTTATTACTATAATATAGTAAGGTATACCATAATATATTATCCATTGATTCTCTTGCAATGGTCCAATGCATAAGTAAATAAAAATACTACCACTTTTATGTAATCCTTATATTTTCTAATTTTGAATAAAATATTCTTAATTTTTTAATAAATTATAGAGCTTTTCTCAAATTCCTTATCATATAATTATTATTCAATATACAAAATTTTTGGAGAAACTTAAATATACAAATTGTTGACCATCCAAAGTTACATTATTAGTTTCTCAAATAAAATTACAGAAAAATTAGTACATTGTGATATTTTAATATTGCATTTCAAATTCTATCCATGCAAGGATAATTTTTGATGGGTATGCCGGAAATGGGCTGGCCCAAAGTCAACGGAGCCTTAAAACAGCCTGTTGAATTGTCAACACAAAAACAGCCCAACAGGAGACGCAGGCCCAAATCCTGAAAATATCAGTAGACAATCAACTCGTATACAGACGGTCAACTCGAGTGTTGACCGGATGTACGATAGCGGTAGGCCCAAAAAGGTTTTTTACGGGCCTGGCCCACTTGAGCCCACCATCTAGCAGACGACCAGCAACGGCTCTCTTAGTACCTTCCATGATATCAGCCAGTACCTAAAAATGACATTGACAAAATCAACACCCTTCATATAAGGAATACGCCAGATTTTCTCAATCTCGTACCAACTGGGGCTCTCCAACGGTAAAATACACAGAAGGAATGTGAGCAACTTGGAAACTCGCTGATCGCCGTGAAGGAAGCAATCTCAGCCAGTTTGGCAATGGCGCTTCTCTGCAAAAGGAAGGCCGCCCAAAATAACGCCAGGGATCACACATTCCAACCAAAGAAGATCACCTTATCATCCTTTAAGTAAAGCCTAGAATTCTCATTCAGGGGACACGAAAGCTCTTATAGACGAAGTTCTGACTTACAAACAATCTCCTATATACACAAGCTTACTTACTCAAACTCTGACTAAGGCAAGCTCTGCTACACAAAAGAAGAACTCTTACTCAGACAACGAAAATGCTAACTCAGACAACGCAAAGCCCTTACTGAAAAGACGTCCACGAATGCTGATAGAGTACTGGACAGAGGTTCATCATCTCTTCCTCTCTACCCAGGCGTTCGTCCTCCAATCCCACCAAAAGGGCCTCCAAATTCCTGGAGACCTATTCGGCTTTTCGAGAGTCGTTCCCGGGAGCTTCCACGCTTTCAAAACTTCACTTCCTCACGCTCTCTGTGAGTAGGAAGCGATAGCTCACGTTCTCGACAAGCCAACACTCCTGACTGATCAACTCGCTCTCTCCCTCTCTTGCTTTCTAGTCTACCATCCCTGCTTAGAAGGCTTTACTGACTTGAGCGTCAGAGTTTTTTCGTCAGAGTTTTTTCGATGGGACAACCTCCCACCGACACACTGACCTCTTGTTCGTTTTAGTGGTTCGCAGGGTTCGAACTTAGTGAACAGAGTCGGGTCTAACAATCCATACGATTCCGAATCTGTTCAAAGTCGGATCCAGGTACGCATCAATTTTATAGTATTTCAGGACATACAAAACATATACTTAATAATTTTAAGTATATATAAACATTATGCATGAAGTTCATAATATATTAGAACATTAAACTAGAATTTTAACACATGTATAAGTATATTTGTAGGAAAATAAATTAGCAAACCAATGTGCTTAAATTAAGAACATAATTTTCACAAAAATGATAAGGAGTGAGAGTGATGATTCAAGCATGTGATAGACAAACATTTTAAATAAGAAAATATATCATATATGAATATTTAGAACAAAAAATATTTTGAGAAGTGGAAAGAATTCGGTAACAAATGAAAGGAGAATTGGGATATTCTTTTCTTAACTTTAAATTATCAAAATTTTATTTTGATCCACTTAAATTTGGCTCCCCTAACTTCCTTTCTCTTTCTCTCTCTTCTCTTTTTCTATTTTCTCTCAAAATTTGACAAAAAATGACCGAAAATCACTCGAATTTGATATATATAGAAGAGTGACGCTCGAGTACCCGTCGAACAGTTGTCGAGTGTCGGTCAGACATCTATCAACTTATAATAGCTTAGTCCAAAATTGATGTTTGACCCAATTTTTTCTTCTTTGACGTTAATTTTGATTAATTATAATTATCTCAATTTAATTAATTATAATTAAGATAAAAATTTAACTTTTTCTTAACAATTGTATTAGTTGGATGTTATACTTTTATTCACTGTTATACATATTCTAAATTTATTGATTGGCAGTATATACAAACATGGTTATATACTTATTTTTATGCACAAAAGTAGATCTAAAATATATGGTTTTTGTCCAACACATAAAGATCATTCAAGGGCCATTCGAAAGCTAGACAATGAATGGAGGGATTTCATAAATTCAAGTGATCCAATCATTTTTTTTAATATTGATGGCATGAATAGTTGTTATAAGGCCTTAGTGGTAGGAATAATAACCTAATTGAGAAAGACGATCCGTTGTTTTGTAGATTTAGGCTCGTCATAGATGATAATTAGACTATTGTTCGAATGTAAAAATTGAGGTTCAAATGTCAAAGGGGTAAATTTGAAATCGATGCTGAAATCACGAGTTTTAAGACCTAGGGATCAAAATTCCAGTTTGAGGATGGGAGTATTAGAGGATATTTGTGAGCCTTACTAAGAGGTGTTCACTTATGATGCTTAGGTACTAGTGATAGGATGTTTGTGAGCCTTACTAAGGGGTGTTCACTTGTGATGCTTAGGTACTAGTGATAATTTCTTGTTTTTCCTTGTTCTTATATGTTTTTGGCATTACTTTTTGAATCACATGAGTATATTTTTTATCACTCAATAAGTAAAGAAAAACATAAGAAAACCCTAAAGTGTCAAATAAAAATCCATAAAACTTTAGCATGGTATATACTTTTTTTATACATATTATAATTTTGATGATAAATATTAATTGATTTTGAAATGAGATATTCTTGTCACCATTATATTAAAATGATATCAAGAATATCATAGATGAGGAGGCATTATATATGATATAGCATGTCATAAGTGCAGCTCTAGGATGACCGCGGAGGTAATAAAGATATTATGGGATGTCAAAATTTCGATGTATTTATTCAATTGATAGGGGTAAAATACATGACCTTCGGTCAAGTAGTGGAATAAAATCCACAGGAATTATTGGCGTATCACGTTGTTGCAACATTATGCTACGTTGGATTTTTTTAAAATTCAAGGGAGGACTTCAATATTGTAGATACTTGGAGACCTCATTATATTTATTTGAATTTGTTGGAATTCAATGGATATCTTTCGAGATATCGAGTATCATAGAGTTGATACCATGGATGTTGTTCAAATCATTTTTGAGTTGTCTTAATTATTGACATCATTAATAGTTATTGTTTTATTAATTATCTAAGATAATTATTGATTTTTATATATTATATATTATTTGAGCTTATTTTAACTGATGAGTTCCTTGAATAGTTTCATTTCTACTATTACTGACTTCAATCGAAATTACTTATTAGGTTCCTAATTCATCTTTATTTTTTTTTTCCTCCATAATAGAACAGAATAGAGATAGTTGACCCTAAGTTAGATGGAGTGTCATGGACTTTAACTTCTTTAGATGTCTAATTGGAGAGTATTTTGTTTATTTTATATTGTAGAGATACGTTAAGTACTTCTTGGGTTTTTGATCTATGGGATGTTTTCGATCTTAACAGGCATATATTTATCATTTATGTTATAAGTTTGATGATGATCTTGAGATTTATAATTTTTCATATGGTTAAATCGGGACGATAATCGTGGGTTAGGTCAGAGTCATCACATATTGAATATTAGCTAAAATATTTTATTTGAGTAGCTTAAGCTTGAAATTATTCATGCTCATTAAGGATAAATTTTTTTCCCAATACAAGTGCCTAATTCAAAAATATTTCAGTATACCTCTTTAAAAAGATATAAAAGTGTAACAACGCACAATAATTTTATTTACCTTTATTTTTTACACATTATCCACACAAGGGTAACTAAGGCCCTTTATAATTGGAAAATTGTTTTTTTAGTTTTTTTTCCCCTTTTTTTCCAGTTTTTGTAGGTTTCTTATAAAAGCATTTATTTTTTTATATTAAAAATATAAATATTTTAAACAAATTAATATTTACTAGTAATTTATTTATAATTTTTTATTTGTTTGATATATGATAAAAATTATTAATTAGTAAATTACTTGATAATTTACTTAGGTTATTCATTTATAATAAACCAACTAATTGAGTTTATTTTATAATAGTTTATTTTATAGTTATTAAAAGTCATAAAAAATTACAAATCGCATCTATCTATTCTATAAAATAGCATCTATCCCCACATTTTACAAATATATTTTGTGGACTTGATTTTGGACCATAAATTATGATTTTGTTAGAAATATGGGTTCTATTAATTTAAATTAAATTCATTAAATTAATTAGTCAAACTCAAAATTAATTTTATTATTACAAAATCAATTATTCAAGTCTAAGCCTACTTTACTAATTTTGTATTTGTTCATGTATTTTTTATATTGTATCTGGTTTTTACTAGAAATAAATTTTTATGTATACGGACTCTATCTCGATAGTATTTGAACCAGCGATTCTATTGTATTTTTTTACTTTACCTTTTTGATGATATTTTGTAATGAAATTGCCAATGGAGGAGATTGTTAGGCACATTTATATGTTGGTATATTCAATGACTGTATCTGATCTATAGTTTATTACAGGTTGTATTAGTCTAAAGATCTACATCAACATATATCAATTGTTATCCTTTTCCAAGGACCTTCGCTTGCTGTACGAGGTCGAGCCCCATTTTTAATACCATGATACCCGCTCCATGCTCAATCCGTGCTCGAACGCTAAAACCAATAGACTTGTGCTCGAAGCTCACCCAAGCACTTGAAAGGTATCTTATGAAACCTTAGGCGCACCCATTGTGCGCTCGACCACAATATGCATTTCACCAATGGTTACATTTTTTACCTAGATTTTTGAGCTTTCCTATATATTACTGTTTTATTTCATTTACCCTAACCTTTTTCTTGAGTATTTGATGGCCGTTTCAGAGCGAATTTCAATCTTTCATACTTTAACATTGCTCCACTTGAGAAACTAAAGTTCTACACTTATATTTTCTTGTCAAGGTTTTTCTCACCACATTTATTTTACCCTTACACATCTTCCTGCCTATTTACCTTCATTTGCAATGTCAATAGTGTGAAAATTAGGTTCTAGTGGTGTATACTAATTCAAGCGGTTCGTGAGAAAAAATTGATGTGAAGACCGAAAGACACTTAGTTTCGTTGCCGTAGGCAAATTCAAGGAGTTCATTGGTAGAGATCATAAGATGAAAGTAAATTGGTTAAATTAGCATATTTATACTGCTCGATCTATAAGTTAATTCTAATAGTGTACATCTTTCCTGACCGTTAAAACCTAGAAGGTTTTACTCGATAATCGTAATTATCGAGGTTTTCCGTTGTCATAAAAAATTATGCATTTATTATTATTGCTTTCGTTATTTATTATTCATATCTAAAATACAATATATTTTATGTGTATTATATATTCGGTGTTTTCCATTTTGTAAATTTATTGAGGGATTGAAACATTATTGTGATTCGGAACGATTTGTTCCCTTCATCAATCATAATTTACACCCCTTTTAATTTTGACAAACGATTGTCTTTTCAGAATATGTAACGAACTTCCTATTCAGGTCTCATATTCCTTAAAATTTTTCAAATAGATTAGAACATTATTGATAAAACCACAACTGACCTAAACACAGTCAAAAATCTGATCTATAATATCCATAAAAAATGTTAAAATATTCAACAACCTAAAAGCACAATCAAGATTTCACAATGGCCACACTTTGAGCTGAGAGTTGTGCTATGAACATCTTCCCACTTAATCCTCAATTAATAATACCCAAATACAATTTGATCTTAGAGAAAATGCAAACTTCTTGGAATGGATCAAACAAATCCTTGATCCTTGAGAGGTGATACATATTCGATTCCCAAATAATCCAAGTATCAACCCATTGATCCATTCTTTTTTCACCAAAGAGCATTGAAGCACTCCACAACAAGACACTTGGCTGAACAAAACATTTGTCAAATAGATTCTACAATTATTGTTTCAATTTCTCTAACTCAGACAGGACCATCCCATATGGAGCCTTTGAAATAGGCGCAGATCTAAGCACAATATCAAAAGCAATTTTGATCTTCTGATTCGGGAACAATCCAATTGAATCCTTTGAAAAAATATCTTCAAACTCGCAAATGATCAGAGTATCCTTAATGGTCATAAAATGACTTTTGAATGTGACCATATATGTTGAATAAACTTAGCACCTATCACTTGACAGATGACTTGCGTGCAATGCCAAGATTAATTCCGAAACCTTCTTATTGATCATTCCTTGGATCTTAGAGGACTCATACCCTAGATTACGGAACAAAATGGTCTTATTGAAACAGTCTTCCATGACTAAGGAATAGACTCTAGCGTCACAGGTTGAATCTGCAAATGTTCTGCTGGAATCGTCTGTCTCCTATTGGGACGTCTGAAATCTAGACATCTGGGATTTAAATGATCATTTGATAAATGGCATATTTGACCGTAATTGATGCATACTCCAGTTTGACGAAAGCATACTTGTTCTGCATATTTCTTCCACAAAACTTGCAAGTTGACCTTGCAAACTGAAACCTTAGGGAGGAAGACTTTGCTTCATCTGACTTCCCTATATCTTATCCTATGGAGGATAAACGAGTCCATTTTTTCAGCTCTGGCCTTGATATTTTGATTTCTTTTAAAAAGAATTCTCTTGGACCTACTCCTGCTCGATTAATGAAGCTTGGTCCAACTCCTCACCATGAGTTCAAAGTCAAAATAACACCGACTATTTTGAAATTGAATCTTAAAGTCCTCAAAAACTATCTTGCTTCAACAAATCTTTCAAATTCTTTAATATCTTTTTGAATATTACTTTAGGAGGTCGAATCTCGAACTCTTCCTCTATCGATTCTTCAATGATGAAATATTTACGGGGACGATTATCCACCTCATTATAGCGATGAGTGGAATGGACAACCCTCGAGTCTCCTTCTCACTTGTGCCACAGCTTCAAACCCTTACACGATCAGCATAATCATTGCTAACAAAATTAGAGTTGCACTAATTGTCCTTTCTTCTAGCAGATGTTGCCTACAAAAAACTCCACAATTTCTCTTATGAAGAGAAACGAGTTAATTTGATATGACCTTCTTCATCTTTATATGCGGCTTTCAATATTGACGAGTCTTCATTTCCTCACTCAAAACGACGATCACTTCTCATTTTATACATGTTATCTTTGTGCAAGGCCATACTAATCTCCTCTGTATCATTCTAATTTTATCGGATGTCTCCAAAGAGACAATCCAAGTGTTCTCCTTATTTTACTTGCCCCAAGATAAGACACTGGAAGTCCTACGATTAACTTGCTTACAACTACTTGGCCATCATTATCGCATATTAATTCCCCCGAGGTTTCAAACCACCACGATCCTACACAAGTACTTTCATTCTTTCCTTCATCACCTCCACTCCATCGTCTACCTCTCTGCCACCTAAAGCATCCTTCTACACAGTGAGATTTCAGACCAACCCGTTCTATTACCTACCTCTCTACCAACTAAAACCTCATTCTACTCTACGAGATTTCGGATCAACTCACTCTATTACCTAGCTCTCTACCGACCAAAACCTTCTTCTACACCATGAGGTTTCAGATCAACCCAACTGAGACCGCTACTTATCTTTCAAAATTGCAAAACCCAACAAAACCTTCACATATTTGCAGAAACCAAATGAAATACTCTTTCTGCTGCTATATCAATTTACTTATTATGTCGCTCGCGAAACTCATTATGATCCAATAATCATTCTTCCAACCCTAATTCAAACTTCCATAACTCGACTTTCTGATTCAAACATAAACCTCTAAAACTCAAATTTTTGACTATCTGCAAGAAGTAGTGCTTCTTACGCTACAAACATTCAATCAATTATTTATCTAAAATGACACAAAATATCTCTCATTATAACTTTTCTCTGACACCACTTCTATTACGAATTCGGACCAATCAGGTCAATTAAATAATTAATTATAATTTTTAAAATTTAAAATATCAAATAAATTCAATAAATAATACTAAATCCTAAAAATTTGAGTGTGATAAACTAAATACACAAGACTTAACAAATCAAAATCAGTACAAGACCTCATTAGCTAACCATTCAGATAATATAAATACGATTTGCGATACAATCATCATAAAAGGAGCAACAATTCAATCAAAATCATAATCAAATATAATCTAATATCCCAACTATTTTCAAAATATGATCATGAGCATATACCCGACTAATTTAAAAAATTCAATCATATCAAATACTAATTTAAATTATAACAGAGTTAAAACTTACCAAATCAAGCGAACAACTAACAGATTATATCCTCACTCCTGTAATGCATCCGAATCTTCTACTCTGAATGGATAAAATAAAAAATATAAGTTTAAAACCCAACAAGTATCATATTTAAATAAAATTAGTTTAATAAATTAGAAAAAAAATCCAACGGATAAATATCCAATCAAATAATATAAAGCTAAAATAGTATCACAACAGACAAAAAAAGACTATTATTAAAATATATAGTTAAAATTATTTGTATAAAACATACTAAGACTCATCTATGGAAAAAATTGGCACATATTAAATCTAAATTTAAATCAAAATTCAGTACAAATTAATATAGAAATACAAATTATATACCAAATTTAAGTTTTGATTATTTAAATACTAATTTGAGAAATAGTTACACATATTTTTATTAATTTTAGGCTATATCAAATGTAAATTAGGCTAGTATGCTTGGCCACCCATGTACTTTGTCTCCCATGGGTAAGGTTGCTTACTATATTTTGTCACCTATAGTTTTGGATATAATTATCAAACTTGTCGATATATTAAGACCTTCAAATATATTATAATGTCGAATCAAATCATCCAAATGGGAAGAGTCACTACTTCAAGCCTTTTCTATCGGTAGAAAGGGATTTCAAATAATAAATATCTTCCCGTTGGGTGTTAGCCAGAATATCCAATAACAAATTCAAATATAGTAATTACAACCTAACACATGCATATGAAAATGTATGGCCTGTACAAGTTTTATGCATATTTTCATATACACTTAATGATAAAACGTATATAGTGTTAGGAAATTTACTCATTTTTTCAGAAATTGACAAAACCCACAAGTCTACGTTTATTTTCTTTTTTTCTCTTTTTATATTATTATTATTATTATTATTATTATTATTATTATTATTATTATTATTATTATTATTATGTATATATTTTTCCTATTTTTTTCTTTTATTTTATAATCTAAATCGATACTCAAGTGATAGTATGGGTACACCTCGGGTGCCAATCTAACTGATTCAAATATTTTTCAAAATTTTATAATATTTAATTAATTTTTATCACATCTAAATTTCTCACAATCACAATTAATATTAACATAATTCAAATGGGGATCCAAGGATATTACAAAGATGATTAACAAATGGTATTAGGTATGGAGTTCATGAGTATGGCGATGCCTCTATCCTTTTTAGGTTACAAAACTATGCAGATTTCGATGGGGGTATCAGTCTTATGCCGTGCCCATCAAACAAAAGAAAATAGGAGCTCAGATACTTTTGGCCCTCCAGTTCTCAAAGGTATTCAAGTGGGACGAGGAGTTATACTTGGTAATAATGAGAAAGGAATTGAATGTGCAAAACTCGCTCGAGGTGCCTGGACTTCTCAAAGAACCTAAGGAGGTGATGGGACCCTACCATATGGCTCCACTAAAGTTGGAGGAGTTGAAAAGACAACTTAAAGAGTTATTAGACGCTAAATTTATTTGGCCTTCTAATGCCCCATTTGGTCCCTTAATACTATTCCAAAAGAAGCATAATGGAAGTATTTATGTGTATACCAACTTCTAGGCACACAAAAAAGTGACCATGAAAAATAAGTACCCATTTCCATTGATGGAGGATCTTTTCGATTGACTTAGGAGAGCCTGGTGGTTCTCTAAGGTAGACTTACGATTGGAATACTGGAAAGTATGGATTGAGGAGGGAGATGAGCTAAAGATGACATGCGTCACAAGGTATGGATCTTTTGAGTTCTTAATCATGTTCTTCGGTTTGACTAACACCTTGGCTACTTTCTATGCATTAATTAACAAAATCTTTCACCCCTTATTGGAAAAATTTGTTGTTGCATATTTAGAAGACATCATGGTATATAGTGAATCTCTACACAACCATGTAGAGTATTTGAAACAAGCCTTCTATGTGCTATGTAACAGCAAGCTTTACGTTAAACTATAGAAGTACTCATTTGTTGAGAATGAGGTGATGTTCTTGGGACATCAAATACAGAGAGGAAAAATCTACATGGATAAAGCCAAACTTTAAGCTACCCAAGAGTGGAGCCATCTAAGAACTTTTAAGACTATGGCCATTCATTTACTTGGTGAACTATTATAGGCATTTCATCTATATCTATTCAGTAAGGGCTACTCTCTTGATGAACTTACTGAAAATAAAAAGACAACTTGAGAGTGGGCGCAAGCCTCTCGAGATGCATTTGAGGACTTGAAGCATGTTGTGATGGAGGAGGTGGTTCTTACACTACCCAATTATTCCAAATCGTTCGAAGTTCATTCAGATGCTTTTTAACTTTACCATTGATAGGGTGATACAAGATAAATATCCTATTGCATATAAGAGCCCCAATTTAAGCTACATTGACAGGTGGTATCCTATACATGACAATGAAATGATTACCATCATACATTGCTTATCGGTTTGGAGATACCATTTGCCCGAAAGTAAGTTTATCATTCAGATAGATAGATAGTGGTAGTGACTAGTTACTTCCAGCAATAAAATAAATTAAGTCCAAAGGAGGCTTGTTGGCAGGACTTCTTGGTTGAGTTTGATTATGATATGGTTTATAAGCTGGGCAAGGCCAATGTCGTTATGGATGCTCTAAGTCATAAATCCACACTTTGCAGTAGTGAGTCAACCCCTATGTGATGTCCTTGATTGTGTCAACAAGGGATTAACACATGACCCGTTAGCCACAAGACTAATAGAGATAGTTAAGGAGGGTAAGACCCACCGATTTTGAAAAACTAATGGGTTACTCTACATAGTGGACAATCGTACCTATGTGCCCAAGTGGAGGAATATTTGAAGGGAGGGAGCTAATGAAAGAATGTCATGACTTGAAGTGGGTTGGACATCTAGGGATGCAATGCATAGTGGGCACTACTTGAGGACGTGTACTATTGGCCTCAAATGTGGGAAGCATAGTTGGGGACCTGCATCGCCTCACGATACGATCTATACCATGATCTCCTCGGCCTCCTTTTTGTATGAAATCACAGTCACAAATGTGGCTCTATGTAACTTACATTTGCTAGAACATTCCATATTTGTATAATATGATTTTAAAAAGCTTACATGAAAAACCGGGTGGATACAAAGTTTCAAAAACAACTACATGTGATAAAACACCTTTCCCTTTTGTGTACTTGTCTAAAAACCATAAATTACTATGGTAGTAACTTTATTATCACTAGGTCTCCTATTATGGACTTTGGAAGCCTTCAATGTAAGTCCACCCATTTCATCATCTACTTGGATACCTTAATAAGGTAGGCACTAACAATGTCCACATGCTCATTTCTATCACCTAGTAAATTTTTAAGCCGAAGGGCTAGCACCTGTATACTCCATTGCTAGTGTCAGAGGAGAGAGGGGTTGATGTTCTTAAAAAATCTCAATTTAGTTTCATTGCTTTGCTTCATTCCTTTACATGTTGCAAAAGAATTGTGCCCCATCAAGTAGTTTGGCCCAATCTTGTTAATTGGTGCCAAAAAAAAATCTAAAGTACAACTCTAGTAAATAATTCGCTGGTTCTATTTGCCTATCTATTTTTGAGAGAAATTTTGTTAAAGAAAGTAAAAATTAGACCTCATGAATTTGAAAACTCAAAACTTCCACGTAAAGCGAGGGTAGCGATCGCTATTGATGCTTTGTGGAAGACTCCAATAATTCACCATGTTCTTAAAGAATAGGCGGGTGGTTTACTCAGCCAAGTAGTCCTCAAGGGGGCGCAGGAATAAGTGTCATACTTAGAAAACTAGTCCACCACCCCTATGATAGAATTGCTTCCCCCCTCCCCCCCACGCGCAACCTGGGTAATACTGAAGTAAAGTTCTGATTCATTCCGAAGGCCACTCTGGTATCGGAAGGGGCTCTAGTAAACTTAAGGGTTATCTCTGTTCCACCTTGTCTTGTTGGCATACAAGACAAGTCCAAACATAGCTTTATCAAAAGGTTTCAAAGTAGTAATCTTGCCAAGGACGTCAATGACTTGAGCGGGAGAATGTCATTGTTGGATTGTTTTTGAGCATGGATCGAATGTTGAACCATAACAATACTCGAACAATATATTTATATAGCTTCAAATTTGTACAATATTATGAGATTGATATTGTGAATAGTTGAATTAATTATAATAAAGTAAAATATTTTTAAAAAGTTTTGGAAGAGTGTAGACGTATTTATTTATGAATATTTAAATATTTTAATAAAATATTCTAAAATGAGAAAAATAATGGAGAATTATAAAAATAGCATATAGGAAGAATATTTCAAGCTTAAGCTAGAAGTTCAATCCTAACCACTATATGGGATGATTTTGTCTAGGGTTGAAAGGAAGATGATCCACTATGGAAGGAGGGGACTTTATTTGTAAACTAAGTAAAGAGTTATCAAGCAATACAATATCCACATTCTCTCACTTTCTTTTTTATGCTTTTTCGTTCGTTCCTTAATATTCGTTGTCTTGCTTGGTTTATGTTTAAATGTAAACGTTTGGTAGAGTTAGTAAATCTATGGCGGTGATAATGGTAAGTCATGACTGATCCAGAAAAAAGTGTCATTACGTAAAATCTCGCCCCCTCTTTGAAAAAACCAGTCTCCGTTGCATGAGTGCTACTCTCCCACCGGTTATCAGACACTTCTTCTCGTTCGTCCCAGCTCTTTCGATTTCCTGTCGTTCGGGGAACATCAGCTTACGTAAGATGGACAGATTTTTTCCTGCAAAATCTGATTGTTTTCCGTCAAAATTAATGACATATCTCGCCACACCTTTATCTTTTCTGAAACTTCAATTTCACCGTCAGCGTGTCCTTCCCTTATCAGCACCTAACCGAAGAATAAGGTTTTGTTCTTCTCAGCTCAATGGAAAAGTTAATGGCGCTCTTTCCGGCGATGGTGACCCCCGTTCCATCGATCGTGTATGTTCCTTTCTCTTCGCTCTGATTCTTCTTCGTCCCGTAACTTCGCTGACGGTAATCTTTCTTCCATCTTGAGCCAAAACTTACGGGTTTTAAACCACGGAATAACTTATTTGTATTGAACAAGTAAGCTCGCTTATATATGCACGTTCTGAGAGCTCAATGCGGAGGTAATAGGTTAACGTGGTGAGATAGCGTGTGCACCTTTGGGGTGTGAATGGAAGTAATATTTAGTTTGAGGTGCAAATGCTAATTTACGTTTCGTTTCGATTATGTTTATGGTGGTGAAATTTATAATTCTAGAGTTGTTGCTGTAAATCAAGGGCAAGACTTCCATATAGGCTTTGTTTTGTAAAGGCCTCAATATTTGGTAAAAGCTGCTTAGAGAAAATCTAATCGCAAAACAATGCAACTTTAAAATGTAGTTGGAGGTGTGGTATTTGGTAACCCAACTTCTGCTAGCAACTACGTAGGTTTGATGCAGCTCCCCTGAAGTGTTGGAGGATAGGAGAGGGTAATTTTTCAGCTTTCACATGGTTGCTTTTGATCCTAATATACATATTTTGCATAAAGTGGATCAAAAGTTGACTTTCCTAATTCATAGAACAATTGCAGCATAATTTTTTTACCCCGAACAATCCCAACCTTTCAACAGCTACAGTACAACCACAACACAACTGCAGTTTACGAAATAGAGCCATAGTATACATTATAGAAAACTAGATGAGCTTGTCATTAATAAGTGCTCCAGCTTCTTGGCAATGACTTGCGACTAGTTAAAGTTAATGGGTGGTAGGTTGCTATATTGGTGTCACAGTGAACTTCTATCTGTCGTGTGCTGGAAGATATCATCTTAAAACATCTCTGTGCGGCATGTGGTTGGTTCCTGGCTGAGTATTTCATAAAGTAAACAGGGTAGATTCTTATACCCAGGTCTTATATTGTGCTAAGATTATGATTTTACAGCATGATTATTGTTTCTGTGATTGTATGAGCATGTGCCGAGTCTCTCATTTGTATGTGTGAGAGGTGGGTCCTAACTATATAACCGGTGCCAATCCGTGCTAGAAAGAAACTCTTGGCCAGCCACATTTGAAGTAACCAGCCATTTTGGACCCAAAGAAACTAGGAGAGTGAAACATGGTGAGTGGGGGATTTGTGGTGTACCTTGAGGATGCTCATCCCAGCAGTTTGTAGCTTGGATGGCAGTCAACTCAAATGGGTGAGAATTTTTTCAAAACTGACTTGCCTAGTGGTAACTGCAATATGCATGGGGCATATTTAAGGCAA
The DNA here is from genome assembly GCA_033239525.1 of Nepenthes gracilis. Classification (NCBI taxonomy): domain Eukaryota; kingdom Viridiplantae; phylum Streptophyta; class Magnoliopsida; order Caryophyllales; family Nepenthaceae; genus Nepenthes; species Nepenthes gracilis. The sequence continues at coordinate 11,288,213 of BSYO01000027.1, read as the reverse complement.
AGAGCGTATTATGTAATTTTTCAAATATTTAACATTTTAAATCTAGTATATAAATCTTGAATAGCTTATTATTGAAGGATTTGTGTGAGATTGTTATGCATGGTTGGGACGTTTACACTTTAGGTTGGAGGTGATGATGACATATAATTCTGAAGTCAGAATACTTGATAGCCCAAAAGTCATTTGGAGTACCATGGTAGAAAGGCTGATCAATAGTGTGTTATCATGGGCAATGATGTCAAATTAGATTGAAGAATGAAGTAGGAATGTGATCTTATTGTTTGCTTTACCATGTAGACTTGCCGTAGCTAATCCATGCATAGAGGAAAAGAAAGCTTAATATGTAATGCAGTACCTTAGGAATAGTCATAGAGCTTTTTTTTTTTATGTTGTTTGGAAAATATCTGCTTCATTCAATGTTTCCTGCATTTCTGAGATCAACATTTCAGGTGGACTTGCTCTCGGTATTGACACCACTAAAGGGGTATCTTAATGCATGAGGCTCCACATTGTGGGATCTGGGGAAAGTCGATGCACATGCCTTAGCTCCTACATTTTATAGAGGCTATTTTTGTGGTTCAAACTCATGACTTCTATGTCATAATGGAGCGTCCTTATTGCTGTGCCAAAGCTCACCATCTTTGCACAAGCATTGCAAGTTAGTCTTTCCCCCTCCATAGTGCATTGAGTTTTCATTGGTTTGGCCATTTGGGATTTAAAGATAGGAACTTTATGCATATTTTTGAGGACAGCAGATGAGGGTGGATGAAACATGTGAGGTGTCAAAGTCAAATTTGGAAATGTTTAACATATAGGATGGTTGGCTGGCTGGTTGATATTGGAAGTGAATTAATTGGAAAATCAGAAGTGGAGATTAGTCCCTGGAAAGTAGGACATAACCCAGTATTACCATGAAGACAAAATAGTAACTTAGGTAAAAGAGCTTCATTCATAAAAGAAAATGCAATGTGTGGAAGAAACTGAATCCATGTTGTATGTAACCGAATGCACTAGGAAAAATTAGCAATATCATTTTGAAAGTTCCCTGAATTTATTTTTTTTATCATGAACTTCTGTTTAAGCCAATTTTATGTTGGACTAATTAATTTGTCTGTAGCCATCTCCAGGGAAGTTGGCTCATGGACCCCTCATTTTGTTGAAAAATGTTGACTTTACTCAAATTTGGGGCATCGATTCCATATGCCTAGTCATGTGGGCCCCACATGACTTGTAAAAGAAATGCAAAGGAAAAATTGAAATCACTTACTAGTGAAATTTTCAAAAAGGAATTGAATATCACACCCAAAAGACATTGCAACTGCCGTCTCTCTCCCAATTGCTGCCCACTCAGACTGCCACTGCCCCATCACTCTGCTCCCTAACTCTTTATGCGTCTCTCCTACTTGCAATCTCTTTTCTCTCCCTCTAGCTCTTTTTCTGTAGATTGGGGCTTCTTAACCATTTCAGGGGGAAGAGAGGGGAAGGAGGTGGAGAGAGAGAGAGTACAAAAATGCGAGAATGCTACTGCCATTGGAAAATTCCTAGCTTTTTTTCTTATAGTTCTTGCACAAAGCCTATCATAGTTATCTTATGTTTAACCATAATATTTGAACGTTCAGGGAGGATCTAGTTACTCTATATTGTTTTTTGTAGCACAATTTGATACCGACAAGATTGAAAATCTACAAATTAACCCTTAGTACATATGATAGTTATAAGGAACTTGTTTGCGGCAATGTCTGAAATTCAACTATTTATGCACTAAGTATTGTAGCTGATCACTCGTTGGAGGCCAACCCAAGGATGAAAAAGAAACTCATCACCCTAGGAATCCACCTTATGGAAGGAGGGATAACAAGCGCTCAAATTACTTTCCTTAGATGTGATAACAAGTTCTCAAATTCAACTAGAATGTGTGTATTGAGTAGCTCACCAAGGAATTTCTTATTGTGTGATATTGGGGAGATTTGTCTGTTCTACTCCATAACCTTATTCACCATTGGCACACAAGGGTAAAGTTGCTCTATTTTGATTTGGAGGTTATGGGTTCAAACAATAAAGATAATTTTTTTTTTTAATGCAGGGACAAAGCTGTATCCATTTGACTCTCCTCAGACCACAAAATGTGGAAGCCACGTGCACTAGGTCTCCTTTTTGGTATGTTCCATAGCCATAATGTTGGAACATGGCCATGTAGACTGTATTAATGTGGCTCCAAAGTCAAATGGTAAATTTCAGGATATTGGAGCTTTGAGTTGTGGTTCATGGGAGTTACTGATGTTGATGTAATTGCCGGTTGGTAATTTTGGTGATGAGGGTTGAAAGTATAGTTAAGAAGATGAATGAGAAGGCTGGCTCTTATCCAAATTGGATTGGAATAAGAAGTATTGGTCTTGTTGATGTTTCTAACAGTGGAGTTTGATCTCATATGATGGCTAGAAAGAATTTCTGGAAGCATTAGGATTGGCCAGGAAAGTTAGGTCTTGGTGCTAGTTTAGAAATCACTGCTCTCTTTCTGTTAGATAGAATAAGTGATCTAAATTTGTGTATAACTGCTGTTTCCAGCATTCTCCTTGTTTGATTGATTGCATTTTGAAGGGGTTCCATTTACAAGCTCAAATGATGAGCATCCAATTTAGTTGTTGGTCATCTCACAAGATGTGCTGAGTGAAATTTGTCTTATACTGAGGAGTCCTGCCATGTTCTAGTCACAACTGTGTCAAGGAGAGATTTGGGTTTTGATATGCAAAGCAAATTTGCCAAATTTCCTTGATACGTTAATCATGGTTTGAAAATGAGGTAAGTGATATACAGTCCTGCAATCGTCATATTAGAGCCCCTCCTGTTGTCAATCTAAGCATGACACTGTATCTTGTGGTTTTTTATTGCTATGTTTCTCCTCTCTTATAAGCCCTTATGGATTGGAACTTGGAAGTACAACTGCAGGCCTTCAATATTTGTTAAAATTGCATAAACTGTATTTTTCATTTTGTTTAAACAATTAATATAGTTTCCTCTTTCAGCAAAAGGCACTGGAAGCGGCAATGAATGACATAAACAGCTCATTTGGGAGGGGAAGTGTTACGCGATTGGGCAGTGCTGGTGGAGCTTTGGTGTACATTTCACTTTCCCCCCTTCATCATTTTCTCATTCTTGGCCATCTTGAAATTTATCTTCTCGTCTTTTGAAAATATCGTTGTATTTGTGCAATTATTCAAGAGTCCAAGTCATGGGGATTTGGTGTAAAATCTTTGAGGATCTAGAAAGAAATGTTTGGTTTGCGGTAAATATATGTTGTGACAAATGGGTATAGCAAATTTATTCCTTTATATATAGAGAAGCTAACACTTAATAAGCCTTTTACAATTGCAGTGAAACCTTTCCCAGTGGTTGTTTGTCCTTGGACTTTGCTTTAGGTGGTGGTCTGCCAAAAGGGAGAATTGTGGAGGTATTCTTTTCTCACACTTTCATCATACTCTGTTGTGAAGTATTCTTTGTTCTTTTACATCTTTGTTGTTTTGTATTTGCTTAAATATTTTTTTGCTTCATCACTGAAGCATGCTTAGACTTTGATGTGGACATTTGAACCACCATATTTTGCCAAATGATATTAATTTCTTAGTTTATGAAGTGTTATTGGCTGCGCTTGTGATCTGCTTACAAAGGGAATTGATTGTCAGTTTTAGATTAGCTTGCCAAGCATGAATCCTGCCTTATTACCGTGAACCACTCATATTTCTGCTATATTCTGTTGTATGGCACTTATTCAGTCTGTATAGGCTTTTGTAACAGTTGCAACTAACTAGGAGTTGGTGAACAAATCCATTTTGGTGATTGAGGTGGCTAACTAATTAAAACAGAACCAAAGCCTATGCAAAATCTGTTATAAGTAGTTGTTGGAGAAATAATGAATTGAAGATTTTCTCTCTTCAATTTCTGATCTCTCTTTTCCTATTTAATACTTCTCTCTCTTCCAGTTCCCCTAATTTCTCATTCACTTTTTCACTCTGCCTCTTACTGTATTCTTTCCTCACTTTCTAATTTCAATTCCAAAAGGAGTTACACGTAGTTGTTTTCATAAAAATATGCTCAACATAACAGCTGTGATAACAGTGGTGAATACAAGTGCCATGTCAACACCTAAAATAATGGATTCATGGCATGAAGGTATAATACAATTCATACTTGACTTTCTTTAAACCCTCTCTCATCTTTTTCCTCTGATATATTTTTCTTATTTCCCTTCCTTTTTTTTTCAGTTTTCTCCTTTGATTTCTTCTTCTTCCCCTCACTTATCTGTTTGCTTCTCTGTTCTGTGATGTAAATCACAAGAGAAGGAAATAATGGATATTTACCGGGTGAATTAAAGAGGTTGGGTGACCAGAGAAAAGGAAAACTAGGATAGGAAGTGATGAAGGCAAGAGAGACCAGGAAGATAAGCGCAGCTTCTGTATTTGATACAAGCAATCATCTAATGGTTAAATTTGTACTAAAGTATGCTTCTGTTGAAGTTGTTAGCCTAACAATTTCTTAAAAGTTCTAACCAATGCTTTGATTCTTGCTCATTTGAAGATCTTGTTCTTGCTAGTCTTTGTTGTTATATCTTTCTGATGCTGTCCTGTTGTTGCCTCAACTGATGCTGGGATACTGTATGGCTACTGCTGTTCTGTTTTCTGTTGGCCATTGCTCCCCTTTTGCTGATCCGGCCTTTGCTTCCTATAAGACACATTCTGTCTTACTAAATTCTTTCTTTACTCTCTAGTCTCTTCTGATCTCTTCTAAATCTCTCCTCATTTCTTCCTTTTTGTCATATTCCTCATTTCAGTGCATTTTTTTTTCTCATTCTAAGATTCTATAGTACCTAACTAAATCTGAATTCATCTCTGTTCCTATGTTCTCTCTCTTAAATTCCTTACTGATTTCTCTCTCAAATTCTCTTATTCTTTCTGTAATTTAATGTGATTTTTCTATTCCTCTTTCTTGAACAAATCTTGAAAAACCTTGGTCTAGAGGCATACCATGAATTAAGATTTGATTAGAGAGATTTTGGATTGTACTCTTGGATCTTTTGACCCGGATTCTACACACCACAAATTAGAGCATCCGTTCAAAGGTACAAAATAATTACGCGGTATGCCCTCTAATGTTTAAGTCAATGTTGCTCTAAAAAAGCTAGAAAGCAAGAAATAGGAGTCGTATTAGACTTCTAGGGGTAGTGCTTCGTGCCTTGGGATTTTTTGGAGAGAAGGTTTTTTGGAGGATAGGCTTCTAACTTTGTCTACGTAGGTTAAAGTGTTGCGGAACTTGTATTTGAACAAGTGTATTTGGTGTCCTTCGAACACGTATTAGTGCTTTGGGAAGTTGAAGATTTGCCTAGGTGAGCGAAAGATGTAGAAGATGCCATTTTCTGTGTTAAGGGGGTTTATATTTATTGAGGCATTGGGCCTATGCTGTGAGCAGTTTGCTAACCTTTCTTAGCCCATTATCTATGTAGAGTGGTTAGAATGTTACCGTTTGGTCTTCATTATTCTAAGTAATTTTTCTAAGTAATTAAGTGATTTGACTGGGTATTCATTCACTCTTCGTAACCGCCCTTGATGAGCATGACTGTTATCTTCACTTTGATAGCTCTGGGGCTCTTGAGAATCTTGAAGACTGCTTCGCTGAAAAGGGTCTTAATGTTGTGCCATGCTTCCTTAATTTCGGGATCTAAGTAGTTGCCTTGAAAATCATGGGCTTAGTAGGCTTTGAATAGCTTGCCATGTGCTGAGTTTCTCAAATGATGCTTTTTCTTTGTGGGAGACATGGCATGCCGATTGGTGTTGGCTGTTTTGACTCGATCAATGCCCTAAGCCATTTTGGTGATTTGTTAGTGTTTGGTCTGTTATATTGGCTAACCCTGTGACAAAATGGTGGTTCTAATCTAATTGTATTTGAGTCAATTTTTTTCATTGGTTGTGCTTGAATGGGACTTAAATCAAACTCTTTCGAGATGAATCCAAGCTGATGCTGCAGGATAAATTTCGCAAGATACTCATGTGATAACTGCTCAAGCTGCAGGTTTTAGAAGGATTCTAGTGGCGAGCTGCATGATACCTGCTCAAGCTACATGTTTCAAAAGTATTCGATTGGCAAGTTATAGGTGAGCTGCAAGAAACCGCTCTAGCTGCCCATGCTAGTTTTCCCCTTAGCATTTTTAAACCCTACTTTTCACGCTTACTATAAATTTAACCTCACTTCTCTTAGCCTATAAGCGTCCATTTATTGCGAATGGCTGAGAGTGAGTTCTAAAGAGGAAGAAGAGATTTCTCAAGGAGAAAAACCACATTTGATTATGAGATTAAAAATTCAAGGTTTTCTCATATCCTACAACCTTAAAAGCCTTTCAAACATTTGTTCCAACCAGTTAGCCTTTAGAGTTCTGTAGGTGGCATGGACATTGGAGTTCTAGTAGTGTCAAAGATTTCTAGGTAAGTTTATTAAAGTTTATGAGAAGATCAGAAGGTATTTGGTTCTATTACTGTAGATAAATTTGAGGAGCTCTTCAAAATGAGTTACTTGTTAGGAGTTAATCGTCTAAAAGTTATTGCATCTATACTGTTTGGTCTGTAAGTTGATTTCTATTAATAGATTTATTTTGACGGGCTTGAGAAGTTCAAAGGATTTTTTTCAAGAACTGTTTGGTTTATGAGCTTTCCTTTCATCACTAATATTTTGTTGATTTATTTTATGCTCTACTTTTACTTTTGATATTGGTGATGATGTATATGTAGGATTATTCACTTGTATTCATCAGTCTGAACTGACAACACTGTTCTCTGATAGAGCTGCCTTTTGGAAAGTTTTCCTTTTGGTTCTTTGCCCTTTTGACAATCTGGACGGCTCTTTGGCTAGCCGTTTCTGATTGTGAAACCGCTGTGATAGTGGTGGAGGCATGGAGCTGATTTCTATGGTTGAATAAACTGAGGGAAAAGTAAAGTTACAAAGAGCAATCTATTGGCTGAATGTCTTAGAAATTTACATAATGCCACACTCATAAAACAACTAATACAGGATAATGTATCTGATCATAAAACCGCCCAAACTGAAAAGCCCCCAAATGGATCTGATTGCCTGACTCAACTGACAGCATCACCTCCAGTTATGTGGCAGCTCACCGATGGCACAATGTGTTGCAAAGTTCAGAATGTTCAGATTTTTGACTTCTTCTGCCTGATGACTTGAGAGTTTGATCACCAGCCAATGAATATCAACGAAGATAAAGATCTGAATTTGAATTCGGAGGATTTATGGTTTGACACCCATTGAAAATGTTCAGTTGAGAACCCTAGTTTTGGAGGAAATGCGAGTTCCCAGACAATCCCTATTCTTCTGCACCACATTGACGGAGAATCTGGTAGAAGGAAAGTAAACAGGCCTTCTATTATAGTGAGTAACTGTTGGTGATAAGTCTTTTAGTTGAAGTAAGTGTTTCTTGATGAATCTCATGAGGCATATTTTTTTGGGGAAATTGCAAACTTATTATTGGTCGGTCTTAGTAAGATGATATTATAGAAGATCTAATTTGGATAATTTGCTTGTTTAGTCTCCATTTATTGTTTCTAATTATTCAGTTGTGAAATAAAGAGAATTGATTGCTGAAAGTGATTTCAAAGTTCGAAAACTTGTCTTATTTGGGGAAAATTTTTTGGTGGCTAGTATTTTAAATTAAAAATACAGCTATTTTACTTTTGGCAATGCAAGAGAAAAATTGAGAACCAATCTAATCATTTGCCATATCATTTGAGAAAAGTTTTGAGGGTACTCATATGTTTTGTCTGAATGTTAGTGCTTCACCCATTATATTTATATCTTTTCTAGTTGAGAGAGAGTCTGATAATTTTTATCCTAGCTTCCAAAAGTGTGGGTTTATAGAGAGCCACAAGTATCTGGGGTGATAGAGGCAAGAGACTTCGTTGCCACTTGTCAGTTCGTGGATCTTGAGAAAATCATTTGTAATAGGTGGGGTAGTTATGTGGTTAAATAAAAACAACTCTGTTCGTTAGTTCGGATTTGGGTAATGCCTAGGGCTGAGGAAGACATTGGATTGTAAGATCTCAAGTATTCTATAAAGGGTTGCATGTTCAAAATGCCTAGCAGTCAACCAAACCATCTAAGAAGCATGAACACTTTGGGGTGCACCTGTGTCCGATATGTATTAGATACAGAAACTCTCTGAACATTTTCCAACATGTTGGAATATTTATTTTTGTGTTAGTCAGACATGCCTGACAGAGAAGGGAGTATTGATAGTGAGGTGAGCTCAAGGCAGTGGCTGGTGATGGAGATTTGATACTTGCGTAGCTTTATATTTGTTCTAATATGATAAATTTATTCACAGTGTGTTCTAATGAGAGCCCTAGTTTTGATTTTTTATTTGATCTGTTTTATTTTGTAATGATGTTTCTGTGTATGCATTGGGTCAGTAGATGTTGAATGGTTACTATTCTTTTATGTCTTAACTCTATTATTGAATTTTTATTTAAATAATTTCATGAATTCTTTTCTCTCTCTCTCTCTCTCTCTCTCTCTGTGGATGGAAATGCAGCTTTAAGTCCTATGTTATTCCCTGTCTGTCTTTATTGAATCATAACCAGGTGTTTGGTTGATTTATTCTCTTTTTTATTTTATAATTCTATCTTAAAAAGTAGCAAATCTTGATGGTGTTTTGTTTTTCGTTCTCTCTCTCTCTCTCTCTCTCTCTCTCTCTCTCTCTCTTTTTTGGGCTATGAAAATATCAACTACTTGTTATTTCTTTCTTTTTTGGTAAATTTTTTCGTTAGAAGTTTTTTCTTAGGGCTAAATATATTAATGTGATTATCAGGTGCTTAATGGTAATTTTGCATAAAAGGCCATTGTTGGATCAAGTATATTTTCACACAAAAAGTATGAATTTAGTTAATGTAACGTGTCACCTATTGGTGTAGTGTTGTATTCATGTCTTGTCTTTTGCCCATGCTTCTTAGTGACCCAGTATAAATACTGTGTTCATCTAACTTTTGTCTACTCTTTTTTCTTTACTATTGTGTGATTGATTTACTCTGATTAATGTATCAGTTTGTAACAATAGTTGTCTTTTGGTTCAGAAATTTTTATTTCCCTCAACACTGAATTCATCCCCTCTTGGGCATAGCTGTCCTACATTTGCACCACCACTTTTGGTAATTTTCTTATGTTAAAAGGGATTCCTCCAATAAAATGCTAACAACTTCGATTTGCATTTCAGATATATGGACCAGAAAGTAGTGGAAAGACCACCCTTGCATTGCATGCAATTGCAGAAGTTCAGGTTCTATATGTCTCCAGTTGCAGAACTAGTGTAAATGACATGTACTCTGGAGAGTTGACTTGTGCCTTCTTCACTTGTATATGCAGAAACTAGGGGGAAATGCAATGCTTGTTGATGCAGAGCATGCATTTGACGCAGCATATTCAAAAGCATTGGGTGTGGATGTAGAAAATTTAATTGTTTGCCAGCCTGATAATGGGGAGATGGCATTAGAGAGTAAGAATTTGTTTCTGAACTCAAATTTTGTTTGGATATGTGCATTAGAGAAATGGCATCATATTTTTGATCAAATATCCTGTGCTAAATCTTCAATTTTCCTCTACCTCCATAGGTATGACGTTTAAATTAATGGAGAACCTTTTATTTTGTATGAATTGATATTATACATTCCAATTCTTCCCAATACCTTCCAAAGAATATCATGAATTGGATCCCAAATTGACCGGTTAGTTTAAGCCTATCTATGCAATTATGTACTCTTCGAATAATAATCTTTTAAAGACTGTATTGGTGCAAGGAACACTGAACTTAGAGTCTGCTTTGTCACCAAATGTTTGTTCACAAGGTGATTGTATTCACTACTTCAGTTCTTCTTATTGCAGTTGCTGACCGCTTATGCAGATCTGGTGCAATCGATCTAATTTGTGTAGATTCTGTCTCAGCTCTTACTCCACGTGCAGAAATAGAGGTCTTCTTTCCCCCACTTTTGATCCCCCTTTTCCTGATCTTCCTTATGTTTTCCTGTGTATTATTGTAGCAGGCATGCAAAATCAATTATGGCTGACTCATTGCCTTCATATTAGGGTGAGATTGGGATGCAACAAATGGGTTTGCAAGCACGTTTGATGAGTCAAGCTTTGCGTAAAATGTCTGGGAATGCTTCAAAAGCTGGGTGTACTCTCATTTTTCTGAACCAGATAAGATACAAGGTATATGGTTGAGTGGTTGTATCGTGTTTAACATCTGCATGTGCAAATCTTTAGGTAAAGTTTTCTTTATGGTAATGGTAGAATTCCTCAGAGGGAAGCCATCTGATTGATAACCATTTCGTTGATGTCTCAGAGAAAGTGCTTGTTGTTTTCCCAATTAATGTTTAGTCTCCGATTGCATGCACTTCCCATTCGAGATTGATAATGCTGTTATCAATTTTAAGATTGGTGTCTATTATGGGAATCCTGAAGTCACTAGTGGAGGAATTGCTTTGAAATTCTTTGCATCACTTCGTCTTGAGATACGGCCTATTGGGAAAGTCAAGTCTGTAAGAATATATGCTGCTCAGTCCATTATTAATCTGTTATATCCAGCTTTTTCTTATATAGAAATAATAAAGGATGCTCTAAATGCAATTTTTTTCAGGTCAACGGAGATGAAGACATTGGGCTGCGGGTGCGTGTCAGGGTGCAAAAGAGTAAGGTATGATATATTGTCACAATGACTTGGTTTCCCTCTCATCTGACATTATCCCAAACAGACCATTTCCATTATTCTTCTCCTGTGGACGGGCTTGATAAACCCTTTCTTTAGAGCAATGTGCTTGGACTTCACATCTAAAAAATTCTCTTTATGGGCTAATATTATGAGGTTTGTGTTATGTTAGTGTTAGAACATGTTAAAATATACTAGTAGAATATAATTTAGGATATCTTGTGATGTATTCTTTGTAAAGGTATTTTAATACTTTTGATATTTGTAGATAATCTTATGTACACGTGAGAATAGACCTAACCATAGTGTGAGGTTTTCTCTTGCCTTCATCTTTTATGCTTTCACATGGTTTCAAAGAAGGTTATTTCCTAACCCTCGCCACTGTGGGACCGCTGCTGTCGCCACTAGTGAATTTTTTTTGTTAGATGCGCCTACTCTCCCTCGATCAAAGCCCCTGATAAATTTGCTGTTTTCTTTACCATTGATGCAGAAATTGGACCATTTCATTCCTTCGTTGAAAATTCTAACCTTTGGGTCTGTTGATTGATTATCATTAATCTCCTAGTTCTTGATATTGAGGGCTGGATCGGTGATGTCTTGTGAATCTGGCACTGTTTAATATTTGCCATACTTTTCCATTCTATTCGATATATTTAGGGGGTTCTTTGTAATCCTCAAACTTGATTTTGACAAAGTGTGACTCGATTCATTGTGGTTGGTTAATTATTCATGAATACTAGTTCTTTGTTGGTTGTTTTTGGTAAAAGAGGCAGTAATAAGAGATTGATTTGTTTTCATTGTGAAAGGATTCTCCATACACGAAATAAGTGCTGGTCCTTTCAATGGAGGCCTGTACAACTCCTAATTATATTATTCTTACTCTTGTTCAATTTACCGCCAGTATCTCGGTGTCATTCTCCATCTTGGGTCATCGACTTCGGTATCTCTAATCATATAACTTGATTCACATATATCTTATCAGATTATCGAGTATATTCCATTGTTCTTGACATAACTTTATTTGATGGCTTCTCTATAGATGTTGAGGTTGTTGGTTTTGTGTTTATCATATGTTATTTACTTGTCGAAATTTTTGTTTAATATGCTATTACTTAGTAAGTTTAATCTATAATATAATTATTGTGCAGTATTCTTCTCCACTTATTTTGAGTTTTAGAACCTTACTATGAGGAAGTTTATTGGTTAATGTCATTGCAACTCAAGAGATCTTAAGTTGTTTGATGCAAAAATTAGTTTTATTGTTTTTTCCAGTGTTGCCTCTATGCCTCTTGATTTTCATTGCCAATTAGATCATTCATCTATTTCTAATTTGAAAAAGTTATGTTTGACTTTAACGTCTGTTACTAACTTACTTTGTGAGTCATATTAGTTTACTAAATATCATCGTAGTTTATATTTTTCTCGTAAATCTACGCACCTTTGCCCTATTGGAGTTAGTACACTCGGATATTTGGGGATCGTATCCTGTTTTGTCTAAGATAGAATTTCGTTACTTTGTTGATGATTATTCATGAGTTACTTTGTTATACTTAGTGAAAAATTGTTTTGAGTTATACTCATTTTATGTGTTTTCTATGCTGAAATTGAGGTTTAATTTTCTACTCCTATATATATATTTTACAGAGTGATAAAGGACTCAAATATTTTTGTATTTCTTTTTCATCATTTCTATCCCAATATGGGATTTTTCATGAGTTATATTGTCCCAATATACCATAGTAGAATAGAGTATCTGAGAGAAAAAATAAGTACGTGATGGAGGTTGTTTAAACTCTCTTATCCCAAATGGGCGTTCGAAAAACCTTTTGGGGTAATGCAGTGTTAATAGCTTACTATCCTATTAGTTGGATGCCAATATTGCAAAACATTTTCCAGTCTCCAATCATTTAAAAGGCACTTGGCTTCATTTTGTCGTCTCTTGTAATTAATCCCCAAACATTCTAAGATAGGAATTCATTGTTTTTCATTTAATAATCTAGAATTAATAGAGTTATCCAACCAATGTGCATTTTAATAATTTGACAACTAAACTAATGTTCTCAATTCACCGGTTCTCCTTTTATCTTTAACAACAATCCTATTTTTTTCAGATTCCTCTCTTTCTAGATTTCTCAACATGAATTAAAATATGAATGTGTCGCGGCCATGTTATTATTGGATGTCACAGATAATTTTTTTTTCTTGTGATCGCATAAACTTATGATCCCATGAAACTGATTTATGTATTAAAATTTGACCCGTTTGTGTCATATATTTGCATATTTAAAGAGTTTTAGCTAATTTTATCATAAATTGAGCCACATATCCTTCTGGGTCATTGATAAAATACAAAGCCAAAAAAAAAATGCTGATTTATGTTGGCCAATTTCTAAATATTGGTGGATATTTCGTTTAGGGCTTCAATTTGATCAAAAAAGCTATAGCCTTTTCCTTTTGTCTGTGAAAAGACACACCCAAAATTTTTGAAGTGTACTTTTCTACAGAAGATAGGCAGAAAATAGCACAAAGTTTATTTTCCTACAACCCATTTGAATGTAGTACATCCTCAGCAGATTCTGCTATCCGCACAGCATTTAACTCCCCATGGCACTAATATGCTTTACTCTATTGTTGGCTTCACTGATATCTCAATTCACTATGATTGCCTGCAAATAGTCTTAAGTCTTCAGACTTGCTGTCGCATTAACATCCTCTGGTATACTATCAACCTCTATCGCTCTACTAATTACTTCTGATTGACATTTAGGTGTCTAATAATTAACAGCTCCACTGCTCCAAACACAGTGATCGCTTTTGAATAATTGGAGACTTCAGATGTTCTCTGTAGCAAAGACATAGTTCATCATTGGAGATAACATCGACGGTGTCCAAAAAGACTTCCCTAATGGCAAGTTGAGACCTGCATTTAGAAAACACCTGTACTTGAGTAAGAAAAGAACTATAAAAATTTTCCTCCAACCTACTGTTATAGGGCCAAGGCCCAGAAAGTTTACAAGGGAAAACAAGAAGATACATTGGTTGAGCCTTTAAAATGTTCAACCCAATCTGATTAGGTTTTTCTTGACTAGAAAATCAAATCCAAGCTATGTGATGACCTAACTTTTACATGCCATCTTAGGGCAACTTATAAGAATGACACCCCTTTTGTTTTACTGATTAAAATTGTGTATTAAGTTGGCATAAGTTCAATATTTGTTTTCCATGTTGGTTTTCTTTATGTTTGACTTGTGACTCTTTAAATTGATGTTTTGTGCTTGAAAAGGCTCAGTTTCCTGGCCTTAGAAATCAAATTGCTTCACTTCTTCTGAGCCGGTAAAGGACTAGGCTCAGTTACTGCCATTCAAATTTGTTCACATGTTGTGACTTGGTTTGTTCAGCCCACATGTCAATAATGACTAATTAGAAAATGACCTTTATAGCGTGCGGTGGTAGAAATACTCAACTTTAAGCTTCCATCTTATTGCATGTGGTGGAGATTCTGAGATGGGGTTAAGAAGGAGCTGCTGCCTTATGGCATGAGGTGGAAATTCTGACCATGGGTACCAAGGCGCTTTCATCTTGTAACATGAGGTGGAAATTTTGAAAATGAGTATATTTTTCTCACCAATGCATAACCTGCTTGTTACTGCAATGTGAAGATCGGAAAAGGGTAAGAAAAGGAAGAAAGAGTATAACCTTAAGTAAAAAGAAAAAAGAGGCTGGTAGAGCAAGTAGATATTTAAACAATTATCAAAAGAGAGAGAAAGCTCAATATATGCTAATTGAATTCTTAGTAAGACATTCATAGATTCTTTTCCCTTTGATTTATTTCATTCTTAAATTTATTTATCTTGTTGCTAGCTACTCTTCTATGTTCCGAGATTCCTAAGAAATCGTAGTTTTCTTTTGGTGATGTTAGAGTTTTATTATCTTTAAGAATAAGCGTAATATAGCTTTTGCTTCTTGAGACCTTCTGACCTTGGACATGCATGCTTTTATTTTCATTAGGAAGCATGATTCACCATGATGATTTTTGTTGGAAATGGGTCTAAACTCTTTGCCTTTAATGGATAACAGGGCTTACTGCTCTCTTCATTCTGATTTAGTTCTCTGCTCAGAGAAGAATATAAATTGAATGACCTATTTTTGAGATGGGAATTGATGTACTTTGTAATTCAGGGGATGTGTTGAGTCTTGACCAGCGATATACTCATTCATTTTGTGATGGGGATGGCCTCTTGCTTTAACAAGAGGAATTGGCTCTAGTGAATGCAATTGGCCAAACTAACAAACTAACAGTATATGTCAAAATGACTATAGTAAGGAACTTATTGAACCTAAGAATGTGAATGATGTATTTGCTATGAAATTTCATAGAAAACAGTTGTAAATTAGTGGGTGAAAATCCTAATATTTGCTATTGAACATTATTAGTTGGACCTTCCATTCCTCTGATTCCGGAGCTCCTCAGTTGATATATAAACTGATTGGTTTCTCCACTTGCTTGCACCATTGCCCAATTGTTTTGTTACTCAAATGTAAATACAAATGCCCCCATTGATGGCTATTATAGGTGTTTGCTTATTGAGCTGTTAGCTTACTGCATATAACAAGTACCATATCCATATTGGATTTGACGAGCTGGACCATGCTACCTTTTGGGAAGGAACTGAAGAAGCACATGAGCCTTGTGGAAGTTTTCTTTTTTAAGTACAAGTTTGCTCTACATAAGTGTTGGGTATTTCTAATTTGCTAAGGTAACTGTTTTTATGGGTATTAATGTTTTATGTTGGGATGAAACTATGAAAAATTGAGTTTCAATGATATTTTGGTTGTTCCAGTAGAAAGTTTTGAGTTTATTTGTTGTGTATTTCTAGTTTGCCAAGGTAAATGTTGTTATGGATGCAAACATTTTATGTTGTGATGTTTACTATGAAAACTCGAGTTTCAACTATATTATGGTTGTACCAGTAAAAAGGTTAAGTTTATTTCTTCTACTCCCAATCATTTGAATGATCTATTTGGGTTTCACTTCATATCTCGAGCTTTATAAAGCAATGTCTGGTGTTTTATACACAAGCCTTTTGAGATAGGACCCAAGCCTAGTCGATTTGGGTCTCTCCAAATTAGTAAGTGTCCTGACCCTATTCTCTATCATCACATCCAGGCATCCTAGCTCACCTTGATTCCCTATCCTATTTATCTCCTTCCTCACCCAAACCCGTCTCTTTGAATTGTTCTCCACGATTTTCTGAGAGAACATTTGAAGCGGATATTAACTCTTATCAGCAGTTTCTTGAAACTTAACTGCCTCCTACTCATAATCGTAAAACTGATGATACTACTCACAACAAGCAGGACTATGTGTGTTGCCATCATTGATCTGGTTTGTAGCAACTTTCTCCAAGCTACTTAGTTATGTATCTTCTAAATGATTACAACTTGTCCAATAATTAAATATTTTACTCTCTTTAATTAGTAGTCAATCCTCCTTCCTTACGAGTGTGAACAATTAGGCTCACTTATATCTGGTTGTAGGACTTGACATTAATCAAATTACATGTTCTATTGAAAATCTCCTCATGCTAAATTTGCAATTAACTAATCATCCTGAGTTTATTTTTCTGAAGCTGTTACTTTTAATCATGGCACAAATAGATAGCATGAATATATAAGGTGAACCTTACCATCAACAGTTAACGTGCATTTTAATCCATCTGTTTTACAATGTCCAAGCCAAGTGATAGGGTATGGTATGGATGTACTATATTATCTAACTTAGCCATATGGATACTTATCTGACTGATATTAGCTCAATGAGTGAAAATGAAATCTTTCAATGGCCATTTCACTTAAGCCAAAGATTTCTGAGTGATATAGGATAGGAAGTTATGGGAAATTCTCTTGCTGCACAGAATGTGACAAATTCTGTGTTGACTATGTCTCCAAACAACTTACCTTGACTAATGGCATGTTTCAATCCATGATTGGAACCAATACATATATGCACTTGTCTAGTCACGGCAATGTGTAGAAAGACAACCGTGGTATGTCTGGTTTAAGAATTGCATGCATTACCATAACAAAGAACAAGCCTTGGTAAGTTTAACTCCAGGTGGTAGTTCTTTCTGCAGGCTCGCTCAGTGAACTTTTCCTATAAAAAACAACCATATGCCTGGTTTAGTGTCTTCAGACAAGTGACTTGAGAATAGCCACCGCTTGTTAAGGCAAGCATGACATACAAAGGCCTTCCAATTTGCCATTACATATTTGACGGTACTACAGCCGTGAGTTTTTAAGAATTGAGTACTAAGAGAGAGGTGTCTTCTATTCTCACTATGCATGATAAAATATTCTCTAAACTTTGATTTAACGTTCCATCCATGTATTTTCTTGAACAATTTGAGAATATTAATCCTAATAGAATAAATATGCTTATTTATATGAAAATACATCTACATTGCTGGATTGTATTTTAGAGTAAACTTCTATCACTTGTAGTTTGTTGGGACCTGTGTCCAATCCCTTAGTTCAGTGGTTCAAAAGTACATGGGCAGTGGGCATTCAGTTTGAGAATTTAGTGTGAAGTCTGACTGTAGCCACTTTATGCGATTATGCCACGGTTCAGATCTATCATTCAATTTATGTGGATGTAACTTGGAATGATTTTGTGATTAGCAGTTTGCGATGTGTTTGCCATATTTTGTTTTTGTCATTTACCTGTTTGTCTTCAATTGCTGCTTTTATTTTTCTTATTTGTATATACAAATCTACATGCTAGTGTATTTGATGTTTCCCAGTTGTAGTTATGCTTGTGCTGTGTTTCACTTTTCTTTTTAAGTGCAACGGTGTGCCCAAACATTATTATCCATAGAATTGGGAACAAAAGGTAAAGTGACTAATTATTTCTGAGGCTGGGGCAGACCTTTAACTTTGAAGATTTTGGTAATGTAAAAAAGGCAAACCAAAATAAAAAATGGTGTAGAAAAGTAAAGCAGAACCTATGTTCCATGCACCATTATCTCTATGTTCCTAGAACACATTGTTTGGTGTACACACTTCATTTTGAGCCTGCTTATACAACTACAATTATGATTTTGTTTTTTTTGAGATCCATCTTCTAATAATTGTGGAACAGGTGTCCAGGCCATACAAGCAAGCTGAGTTTGAGATCATATTTGGTGAAGGAGTGAGCAAGCCGGTTGGTGTTGCAATATGAAGGCACTTTTTGATAATTCAATTAGATAGAAACTGCACCAGATTTGTTACTATGTGAGTTGGATATGCAGGGTTGCATTTTGACTTGTGCTGAGATGATGGATGTTGTAGCAAAGAAGGGGTCATGGTATAGCTACGGGGATCAGAGGTATATGCCTGTGAATATTTCTTTTCCAATGCTGACCTGATTCTCAGATGTTCAGGACTCACACAACTCATTTACTGCATGGGGCTCAAGGGACTGTGGAGGCTTCATTCACATGTTCAGGTGCATTAATGACAATCACATTACTGGGATATGAACTTACCGTATCAAGCCTCCGTAGTTCATTTTCATATCAAGGAGGGAGGTTGGATATAAAAATGAGGAAGCAGGATCAGTAAGGGGGAGATGTTAATCTGCCATTGATGAATGGTAGAATCCCTTTATACAAACATAACCATATCCATTTATCTATCTCATTCTCATTCCTCGCCTTCCTGTGCCTGATGCACAGTTTGTCCCTTAAGAAGGCAGATTGAATACTTTATGGTTTATCTCTCATACCTGTAGATAATACGTCAAATAGAACATAAATGCTCCATGATTCACTTCTCATACCTGTTAAAAGAGGAAGGATATGAATCTTCCAGGAGGTGTGGTGCAAGGATTTCTGATATTTTATCACTACTGAATTTGCCATAAAATTGAGGGAGTGGAAAACCATTGGTGTTCCCTCTTTCTTTATGTTGTCATTTCCTAAATTCCAGCAATGAATTGTATTTATGCAAGTCTAGTGTTTAATTGTCCCATGCTGTGTTGTTTGAAAAGATTGGGTCAAGGAAGAGATAGAGTACTGCAATACTTGAGAGAGAACCCTCCTTTGTGCGATGAGATTGAGAAGGTTTGCATCCTTGTCCCTTCTAACCATTCTTTGCTTGAATCATGTATATGTTTCTTGGATGAAATAGGAGTTTTTATTATTATTTACACACTTACTGCTTTGGCTTTAAAGTTCTGCCTGGTAATTTAATTTATTTAAAAGCATTGGCATTCCCATGTTACTATTATGCACTCATATTGTCCATCATCTAAAAGATTATTTTGCATATTTTGCCACTTCCAAATCAGTTATGTTGTTTTTGCTGTTGGCCATATATGATAATATATGTACTGGTGCCAGACCTACGGTGAAACAGAAGGCATGAACTGTTGTTGATATCAAAATGCTGAAATTATTAACACATTTTGGGCCATCAAACTTGAATGATATTCAAATTCATTCTGGTAGTTTGAACTTCTTAATTCTCTTCTCCTTGGTTCCCTTTTCCAAAATTGCTCTCTTTCTATCTAAACACTATCTTAGTCTTGTCATTCAATTAGCACAAGGCTGTTTCATCAAAATTGGTATAAGAGATTATTCTGTCCCGGGGACCCAGGTTTTATGACAATATTTTCCTTTAATCCTTTTCAATTTCTCAATGACAATCATGACTTGTAGAAGGAAGAATTTGGAAGAGCAACTTCAGCAAGGGCAGCAAGCTACTCGAGGAATTATACAACAAGAATTGCAAGAATTTGTGCAACAACATATTTCCCTTGTATCCTCCTAATGATTGAAACTCTCTTTTCTTGGCTGAACAAAGGAAATACCAAGATCAAAATCTGGAGCAGAAACGTGGAGAGTTTTGAGCAAAGATTAAAGATGTGATGACAAGCAAAGAAGTAGGTTCTTATTCTGGCAACAAAGGGAGGAATTACCATCCAATCTGCAGAAGACCATGTTCCTTCCTATTTACCATGTCAAGAGGAGTTAAAATTTGATATATTTTTTGAGGAACTGAAACTGTGGTAATCATAAAGAATCCGTGATCATAAAATTTCATTGAAACCAATTTCTCAACCAATCAATTTAAGATCATATGGGTACAACTATTACCGAAATGATGGAATTGAAAACATTGCTTCTGGAATCTTCAAGCCTCAATTATTCAGCCCTGCTCTTTTCATTTTGCTACCTTGCCCTACTAGTAAAAAAAAAAAGATGGTAGCTGGAGGTTTTGCTTTGACTATAAACAACTTATAGTTTGATCATGAAGACAATTTCCCAATACGTTTAATCATTGACCTCCTTATGAGCTTCTTGGACCATGGTGCCTCTTCTCTAAGCTTGATCTTAGAGTTGGCCACCACCAAATTAGAATGTATGAGGCCGACATATTCATGATCTCCTTTAGAACCCAACATATGACTATTTTGAATTAAAGATCATGCTGACCTCAGCAATGCACATGCCACCGTTTAAACCTTACTGAACTCTATTTTTGGTCGTTGACTCAGAAATTTTGTGCTTGTTTTCTTGATGACATTGATCTATGTTGCTATACCATGGAAACCTTGTCTAGCACCTCAAATCTGTGTTTCTATTTGGCAAAGCCAAATTGATTTCTTGCAGTTGTTTTCTACTGATCCTTGCAAGATAAGGGCAATGGTGCAATAGGTCTTAGGGTATTCTTGGGATTGACTGGCTACAACAGGAAGCTTGTGCATCATTATGGCTCATTTGGCTAGCCATTAACAGAGTTGCTGAAAAAAGACAGCTTCCAATGAAACTTAGAAGCAGATAAAATTTTTTAATAGTTTTTACTTCTCAAGTTTTTGAATAGCCTAAACAACCAATGTCCTGAACCTCTGCTAGCCTTGCCCGATTTCTGACAATCATTTGTGTTGGAGACAGATGCTTCTAATAATGAATGGGATTGTGTTTATTTATGTAAAATGTGGAAAACCTCTGGCCTGCATGATCAAAGCTTTTGGTATGAAGAGCAAAGACATTTCCTTAGATGTGAAGGAACTCCTAGCCATCATTTGGCAATTACCAAATGTTATGTCCAGGGAAATCATTTTTTCATCAAAACAGGTCATATTACTTCAGCAGAAGAACTTTACTAAGCTCTTTGGCATTCCATATACAACTCACTTGTATTATGAAGAGCAGAAGATGTATTAGCTGACTCTTAAAGTAGCAAATAAGGGGCACCTGCTATGACATCACCTCTTTCATTTGAGCTTTTATCCAGGTATGAGGGTCATAAGTTGGATATTGAACATATATCTGCACTTTTCATTGATCGTCATGATGACCACCATTTTCTGATGTTAATGGGGTTCTCAATGTCTTCTAAAGGGATTAGGTGGAAAGAAAAACATCCGATCACTCAAACTCAACTTAGGCACGATTTTGCGATGAGCATGTGACAATGTGCGCAAAAGGTGCTTATTGCAACCATTACCTCTTCCTCGCATTCTTGAAGGCTTACCTAAATCTGAGGACAAAAAACACTGTTTTGATGGTGGGAGATACTGGCATAATATGCTGATTTCTTAGCCTTACGATATTTATTTACAGTTTCAAAATTGGCTGCACTCTTGCTCGATAATGTTGCCAAATTACATGGGGATTCCTTGTCGCATTGTCATATATAAGGATATGATTTCTTCTCAAAGGCCCTGACACAGAACTACATATAAGGACTCCATACCAATGCCTAGAAAGATCTTTCATATGCATGACTGCTTACTAGTCCAAACAATGGCTACAATGAGTCTTATTAGCTGAATGGTGGTATGACAACACTTAACATAGCGCAACCAAAATGACACAAACTTTTCTATGGCTGCAGTCACAGCTTAAACTTAATTATGTGGATCCTTCTACTGTAGCTTCAGTTGACACCTTGTTACAAGAAAGAATTACCCTTAGCACTTCTGTAAACGAGCAACTAACATTTGTTTAGAATCGAATGGAAGTTCATGCTGGACAAGAATAGGACAGGGAGAACTTTTTTTGTCGGCCCTCAAACTGTATCGTCATAGGCAAACTTCTTTGGCTATGAGAAGAACTTCAAACTCCCTTTCAAGAAATATGGACCATTTCTTGTTGAAGTTAAGACTGGAAGAGTTTCATATAAACTCAAGCTGACCCAAGAGGCCAATTTCCATCCTGTCTTGCTCGTCTCCTTGCTGAAGAAGCAGATTGGAATCAGCAAGCCAGTGCAACCTACTCTACCTCTTACAATTTCCAGCACATGAGCCCTAAGGCTATCCTGCAAAGCAGAACAATTCAGAGAAAAGACATTCATGTTAAACAACTTTTGATTCAAGGGACCAATTTGACCGAGGAATATACAACTGAGGAGGATTATTACTTATTGCAACCCAGTTTTCTTCATTCCATCCTTGGACACAGATGAACTCACGCTGGGGGCATTTGCTACTGAGTCGAATAACTGCAGTATCAGCCATTCATCAACAGCAGCATTATCAGCAGTAACAACATTACCATCATCAGCATTATTTGCATAACCTGATTAGTTAGATTAGTTATAGAGTTGCTAAAATCAGTTAGCTAACCTGTAGCTGAAATGCAGGAATCTAGAAGTTAGAAAGGCTTATAAATGAATGGTTGTATTTGAGGTTGTATTGTTATGAGGTTACCAGGCCTTTGTAAGTACCTTTTGATCTTCGTTGTTATATGTGAATGACTGATGAATGAATCTGGTCTCAACATTTCAAATTCTTGTCCAGGCATCTTCATTTCCTCTGATTCTCTTCTCCTCCACTCTTCCTTCCAATTTTCTCTCTTCTCTCTAGACACAGTCTTCTGTATTATGATTGAATCACCTCAAGGCTAAGTCATCAGATACCTTTGAGGAACAAAATTTTCTGAATGAATTTTATACCATAAGTTACAATAAAATGATCAGAAGATTAATTCAACAAATTGCCAGTGATGTAAGAATGCTGCGAATTTCATATGGACGGGAATTTCAATGCATTAGTAGTTAATGCTTTGACATGTATGTATCTGTTTGCATTAGCATGCCTCGGCTATGTGGGGAAGATTGCAAGAAACGAACATAGAGGAATTTTGTGGCAAGTTGGTTGTGACTGAGTTCCCTACTTTCAATAGATTTTAAGTTCAACTCCCCCAACCATGACCTTGACTTGTGATGTTGCATTATTCGAGAAAATTGTAAAGCAATATCAATTTGGGTGTGCAGCTAGTTCGGTCCCAGATGTTAGATCGGATTGGGCAAGTAAGTTCTTCGTATGCTGGACAGTCATCCCAGGCGTTGCAGGACTTATTTGAGGAGGAGATACCATAAGATGAAGCAATCTGAGCTTCTACCGAGGTGGGCCATACCGGAATAGCAAGAATTCTTCAACCTTTAGCTGCAGTTTTGGCAATGCTTGATGATACTTTCATCTCGGTGGATCGAAACACAAGCATGTAGCACCAAGGCAGTTCACAAATTGGGAGGTCAAAAGTTGAAAATCAGAATATATTCTGCATTTTTTCTGGCTTAAGGCCAAGAAGGAAAAGGGGAAGGAAAGAGCAGTGGGGAAAATCAGAATATATTTGCCCCTGTTAACTCTGTGTCTTCTACAGTTTATATTGTAATTTTGCAATTATAAATTTCCTTTCTTGGAAGAAAGGGTTTCAGAAAGTTTACTTTTATTTTGAATTAAGCGTAGGCTCTGTTTGTTGGGGGAATGTAACTTCCTGAAAAATATATTTCTCATTAATATTTTTCTGTGTTTGGCACGTATAGAAAAACAAATCACCTGAAAATATTTTCATAGTTAAAGAAAAACTTAAATTTAAACTCCAGAAAGTAATTTTTTGTCCAAAAATAGAATTTTTAAAGCTTATTTACTATTCACTATCAATCACAAATATCTATTAAAGAGGACCACAAAAACCCATCCTCTGTTTATGACAAACAGGTATTAAAGTTGGGCCAAGTCGTTCTGAACCATTGCTGGTAGACTGCTTGTGATGTCTTGGGTACTAATGTATGCTGGGAGCCACATTGTCCACCGAGGATCACCAAATGGGTAGTAATGCTTCGAGCCACAATTGTTGTTCAATGACTGTCAATAGCCCTGTCCATGTCACTAGTCACCAACTGGTTTCTCCTCTAGCCATCATTGTTGTTTGCTGGTCGGCAAGCCTTGATGTTGACCTGCTATTTGCTGATGCCGGTGAATCTCAACCCTATCGTCGGCTCTGGGGCATTAGTGATTCTCACTTTTGGTTGCACCATTTGCCTTGGTTTAAGTTTCGGCAATTCCTTGTTGTTCACAACTGAACCTGTTGTCATTGTCATTTCACATTTTTAGTCTCATTGTCATTTCACCGTAATATGAAATAAATATTAAATATTAAAGCATGCCATTAAAAATAGCTCAAAATTGAAAGAAGCACAGTATATCCCGCTTGCTACTGGCCAGCGGTGTTGCTTTGTTCAGTCATATTTGGACTCCACCCTATTTTTATCATAATTAATACTCCAATCCATACCAACCAATATATTAACTTCACCTACCATGTTTTGATCAATCAAAGAGATTTCTCTGCTGCACTCCAAACCAATCAAAGAGCTGAACACTGAACCTTCCACCCAAGCCTACAATATGAAGACCGACCAGAATTTTGATCTCCAGCACTACAGGTTAGGACACTGGTGCAATTAAAGAAGACACTTGATTCTTTTTTTTTTTTTTTTTGGGTAAGTAAGAAGACACTTGATTCAGTCTTAACCTCAAATAAAAGTGCAAAGAAGTACTTTGATTGTTTGTCATTTGGCTAAACAAAAGGAAGCTTCTTTTCCCTTTAAAACTCTGGCCACTGCATCTATCTTCGATTTATTAGATTGTGATATATGGAGTCTTTGCTCCCAGTTATCTATTTGATGATATCGTTACTTCTTAACAACTGTGGATAATCAGGGTCGAGTCACTTGATGAAATTGAAATCTAAAACCAAATATATGATACAAATCTTTGTTCAAAAAGCCCAGGCTTGGTTTAATTTTAAGGTTACAAAAAAAATAGGACTGACAAGGGATTAAAATCTCAAATGCCAAATTTCTACAATTCTGACGGGATCCTACGTCAAAGAGCCTGTGCCTATACCCTCAACAGAATGGGATTGCTGAGAGCAAACATCGGCATCTTCTATCTGTTGCTAGAGCCCTTATGTTTCAAGCATCTCTTCCTATCAGATATTGGCATACTTGACAAACAATGCTCCCATTCCTACTATTGACAACAAATCCCCTTATGAAGCTCTCCTTGGTTCTCCACCTTCCCATGATCACCTAATTATTTATGCCATGTCTTTACACAAGCATAGCAGAACTACATTTAATCCTAAAACAATAGCTTGTATTTTCCTTGACTATCCCCAGAGGATACACAATGTTTGATGTAAATGAAAATAAGCCCTTACCTCAAGGGATGTCAACTTTCTTAGATCTGCATTTCCTTTCCCAGAACTCAACTGCAGTCTCCTATCCTCATCACCGCAAGATATTGAACTTGTTTTTTTCTCAGCTCTATTAGATTTTGATTCTTCATTTCCTTTGCAAACACATTCATCACCCAATGTGACATCTCCGCTACAAAGTTCAGACGATAATTCCCCAACTGGTCCACCTTTAAATAACTCACCTCCTGATTCTGGAATTAATCTCACGTCTCATCAGGAGGAACCTGATAAGAGAGTAACAGATAATCCAGCTAATATCAGAAGATTCAATCAAATGAGACAAGCTCCTTCCTTTTCGTTTGACTATCATTGCAAGTCAGCCACTTCTGGTTCTGCCAGCCGTAAACACAAATCATCTACTTCAGAAGCACATCTCTTATGATCATCAATCTCCTTCTCATAAAGCAAATTCTATGTTTCCATCCCTTACTAATAAGCCCAGATCATATGAAGAAGCCATGGCTTCCTAACGCTAAAAGGATGTGATGAAAACTGAATAAGATGCATTAGAGAAAAATGGAACATGGTCCGTAACTCCCTTATCAACAGGAAAGCGTGCTATAGGATGCCATTATGTCTATGAAGTTAAACTTAGGGATGATGGGTGCATAATTACAGCCCAAATGGTAGGTAAAGCATGCCCACAAAAAGAAGGATTTGATTACCAAGAAACTTACGGTCTGGTGGCCACTATGAAAGAATTTCTTGCAGTAGCAGTCATCTATAACTGGCATCTAAGTCAACTTGACATTTATAATGCATTTCTTTACAGTGATATTGAATAGGATCTTTACATGGATCTGTCTCCAAGATTACAGATGAATGGGAGCCTCAATCCAAGAACATTGAACTCATTGGCAAATTATATAAACCAATTTATGGTCTGAAGCTAGCTCCTAGACCATGGAATTCAAAGTTTACTCTTTCTTTAGCTGCCATTGGTTTTCACTAATCCAATCCAGATTACTCTCTGTTCACTAGAAAGGATGAATATGGCTTTGTAGCACTACTAGTGTATTTTATGACATCATAGTAGGCAGCAATACTGTGGTTGCCATTGAATCAGTTAGAGAATACTTGGATACTCAATTAAAAACCAAAGATTTGGGAAACTAAAGTGTTTCCTAGGACTGCAAGTGACCAAAATATCTGTAGCCATTCATGTATGTAAAAAAAAAATGTTATATAAATTCTTGAAGATGCCAGACTACTTGGCCACAGATCTGCCAACTCTCCAATTGATTAGAATGATAGATTACCCTATTCAAAAGAAGGGTTGCTGACTGATGCCATAAACTATTGAAAGTTAATTGGAAAGATAATCTACTCGACAAATACCAGACTGACATGACCTATGAACTAGGTATACTTAGTCAAATATTGGATGAACTAACTCAAGTTCATTTGCAAGCTGCTCATAGAATTCTCAGTCACCTAAAAGGCACTATTGCACAATGGTTGTTTCTATCATTCAATTCATCTCTTCATCTCAAAGGATATAGTGATTCATATTGAAGTGCTTGTCCTGATACTAGAAGATCCATCACATGCTTTTGTGTCATATTGGTAATTCTTTAATCAATTGAAAATCCAAGAAGCAAACTACAGTACCCACATCATCCACTGAAGCATAATGCAGGTGCTAGCTTACCCTACTTGAAAATTTACTTGGCTGATTACATTGCACAATGACCTCAACACATTTTAGAAACAACCTACAATGCTTTATTGTGACAACCAATCAGCAGTTCACCTAACTAAGAACCTAATTTTCTATGAAAGGTCCAAGCAGGTAGAATGTAATTGTCGTTTTTTTAGAGAAAAGATTTTGGCTGGAGTATTAATTCTAATTCATGTATCTATAAAGCTTCAAGTTGCTCACATCTTCAGGAAAGAACTTTCTGGTGCAACATGTCATTTTCTATTGTCCAAGATGGACACAATGGAAATCTATGTCCATCTTAAGGGGGAGTCTTAAAAATCCTATGACTACAAGATTATAGGAGATTAGTTAGTTCTTGGTCACAGTCTTTGCAGGCAGGAATATTTGTAAATACTTTGTATCATATGATTAGGAGATTAGTTAGTATTTGGTTAGGATTTTCCCTCATACTTTGTATCATGTGACTGTATCTCTCATGAAAGGATGACGAATGAAGAACAGCAAAAATTCTCCTATGTATTCATTTTTCTGATCTACTACTTTTTGTCTTCTCAGTCTCTTTTTCTCCTTCTGCTTCTTCTGTCACATTCATGATATTCGACATTAACTCACACATTATCAAGGATCTTGGACCAGCCCCCACTTACATTCTGAGCTCCACAAAGGCCAGCTAAACCAAGCAGGATAAAGAGGGACACAAAGGAGCATTGTCAGTTGGCAAAGCAGACCAGCAATGCATGCAATTGGCCCTAGGCAAAGGACTTGAGTTTGAATTAAAAGCACAGTGCATCTCAATTTGTGTACTTAGTTTTCAATATCTAATTCCAACAGCAAGGCAACTTCTTCCCAGCTTCCTCATCTCGAATTCAATATATCTGCAAGGTCAGAAAAGTGGCCATTAGGAAGGACTCCTTGAAATTCACCTTCCCCAATCCGAGCCTCAGTTGGAGTAAGCCTATTAATTGGAAGCCTCCCAATTTCTCTAGAGTGATCTTCCCTGGAATGAATTACTGGAAACAGAAAGTGGAGAGTGAGCAAATCTCAGCTGTGATTTGTTACACTGATCTGGGTGTCTAAGAGCAAAAATGATACATTATATCTTCCTTGCCGTAAGTGACACACTGTTGATGCTAATTTGGTGTGAAATGCAGTGGACACCGGTGGTTCTTGCCTTTCCATTTGGCAGTTGCCCAGATAATATTCCTTCTCCAATCCGATTCAGGCCATTTACTAGTGGAAAAGAGAGGAGTCTCAGCTGCAGGATAACCACAGGTCACCCACTCCAAAACGTATAGTGACATTTCCAGAGGAGAGCTACAGGTTAACTTCAAGTAATCTGCTCAAGTTGTAGACTTTCAGAGATCTGCCACCTGTTAACCGCAGGACAACTACTCGAGCAGGATGCTGATGATGCAGGGATTCATACTGTTATTTATTTCGTTGAAGTGTATAATTCTGTAGCCTGGTTGGCATGTAATTAGTTAATAAGCTAGCTCGTTAGAATATTACTATTCCTTCCCTTGCCTATAAATGAACAAGAAGGCTCATTGTAATAAGGAAATGAGGAAAACTTTCCTCCATAAATTACAGGTCTCTTCCTGAGTCCTGTTATTTCCTTCTCCTTCTCTTCCTGCACCCACTGTCAAGTTTCGGATCACACTCTCCGAAATTGCTTTAAGGATGAAAATGCGCAAATACCTTTATGTAACCATTGCAACAAGACTGGACATGTTGTTGAGAAGTGTTACAAGCTAAATGGCTATCCTCCGGGACATAAGCTTCATGGCAAGACAGGAAGTCCATATTTTTTTGTTTGGGTAAATAAATCTAGTCTTTCTACTGATATACATCGAGAAAAGGAAAAAAGAAGATAACATTGCCTTAATTGAGGATCAATTCCAGCAGCTTATGGGATTACTCTAGTTTAAAGAACCTTCAGCAACAACACAATGTTGATCAAGCTCAATCCATCATCAACCTTGTTTCAGAATCGTCAAAAATTTCCAATGTGGCTGGTATCTCTCTTTGTCTCTCAACTCATAAACCTTTAAATTATCGCCAAATCGACCTTGGTGATGCCGTTTTTCTTAAAGTATCTCCAATGAGAGGTGTCATTCGATTTGGGAGGCGGAGCAAACTGAATCCGAGGTTCATCAGACCATTTGAGATACTAGAGCGGATCGGCGAGGTGGCCTACCGATTAGCTTTACCGCCCTCTTTATCAGGAGTACACGACGTTTTTCACATATCTATGCCGAGAAAATATGTTCACGATGAGTCTCACATTATTAGTCATGAGCTGCTGAAGATTCAAGGAGATTTGACCTATTCAGAGGAACCGGTGCGAATTATGGATCAAAGAGATAAAATTATACGCTCCAGGGTGATACCGCTCGTTAAAGTAGTATGGAGCCATCACGACGAAGGAGATGCAACCTGGGAAATAGAGGCTGAAATGAGATAAAAGTACCCAGAACTCTTCAATGATCAAGGTACAATTTCGAGGACGAAAATTTTTTTTTTGAGGGAGGGTAGATTGTAGAGTCTCACATTGGATTGGAAGGGGGCACGAAGCGCGCTCTTATAAAGGCGTGGATACCCTTCCCATGGAGACGCATTTTGGGGGCGGTGGAGGCCGTCTTCCAAGAGCAAAACCGTGCGGAGCTTGTGTGGCTGCCAAAGCGGACAATATCTCCATGCGGGTGCTCGGGGGCATTACAAGTGGTATCAGAGTCGGGACCCGGGTTCGGTGTGCCAGCGAGGACGCTGGGCCCCTTTAAGAGGGGTGGATTGTAGAGTCTCACATTGGATTGGAAGGGGCACGATAGAGGCGTGGATACCCTTCCCATGAAGACGCGTTTTGGGAGCGGTGAGGGCGTCCAAGAGCAAACAAGGGAGCTGTGTGTGGCCAAAGCGGAAAATATCTCCATGATTGTTACAAGTGGTATCGGGCGGATCCGGGTTCGGTGTGCCAACGAGGACGCTGGGCCCCTTTGAGGGAGGGTGGATTGTAGGGTCTCACATTGGATTGGAAGGGGGCACGAAGCGTGCTCTTATAGAGGCGTGGATACCCTTCCCATGGAGACATGTTTTGGGGGCGGTGGAGGCCGTCTGCCAAGAGCAAAACCATGCGGAGCCTGTGTGGCTGCCAAAACGGACAATATCTTCATGCGGGTACCTGGGGGCGTTACAATAATAGAACACCAAGGGTTACAACCGAACCCAAAATATTAAAAATATAGTCAGGATTCTATAGAATTTGAATATTAACAAAAATACAAATTCTACAAAACTTACCTAAATAAATGTCACTACAATGTAAAATATCACAAACAATCTCCATAGATCTTATTTTATCACTATGAATCAAATGCCATGTACTACCACACCACAGTAGATAAGTACCATGAGGTAACCAATATTCTCGAGTTTGGCATGCAACTAATAACTCAATGGTCTCATGAGACTATGCCACATCGGGTGTGCAACATCTTTTTCGACTTGTAGTGAAAATCCCGAAGCTTCGGTATAGGAATCAGTCCCAAAGAGTCCACAACTCTCTATGTGGACATTAGCCTCAATCATCTGTCCATAGCAGAAATCCCCCACTTTTGGTATATGTAATAGTTTCATAGAATCCCAAACTCTTTACAAAGAACTAGCCTCAAAGAATTCTCAAGTCTTATTATAACATGTGAGACCCAGAGTCCCTCACTGTGATATTTCTCAATACCAGGTTCTTCTATGGTCATATAATTATAAGTATCTTTCTAAGAAGTAGGCTTCAATCTGTTGGGATATGGAATAGATATCAAATAACCATTTGATAACTATGGATTACACTACAGTTTTACAGGTTTTATACTTCTTGATATCGTATTATTTTTAATAGTCTTACTTATCCATGGATAACAAGGACAACTCATGCATTCAAAGTTTATGTAAAGAGAATCAACACCATAAAAGGACAAGAGAATACATTCCAAGTATAGTAAGTACTTGTCACATGACACTCCCATTGGGCCAACTATAGCTTTGTACTCTGGATATACTACTAGAATAGTCACCCAAAATCTTACACCTAAGATTCAGACTGAACCAACACTCTAATCCTCTAACATTCTAATGCTGCATTGCGTGCTGAATCATATGCTCTACCATAGGGTGCACAAGGCAATCTATGCTACAATCTATGCCATTAAGGCAATAAGTTAAATATATCATATTATGTCATTAACCTATAGAATTTTTGAAACTCTCAAATTTACTCCAAGACACATCCAATGTTCGAATATGTAATTGCATGCTAATCGAACATCAACACCTAATTTAATGAAACAGCGTTATTTTTTTACAAGATTTAATATCAAATGTACACAGTCTATAAAAAATACATTTATTAAGATGCATATAAAAAATAGGTTGCTAAGCCAGTCAATCTACCAACTTACCTTGAACCAAGCCCTAGCATTCAAACGCGGTATCACACGCTAGTCTCACGTCGAGTCAATTAACCTATAGATCCATTGATCTATGTAGAACAAGTATAAAAACAGTAATATCAAAAGGTTTCTATACTAGAGTTCTCCTTAAACAAATTCATAACATTCAATCAAGAGTTATATATAGTAGATCTACAAGAAACATGTAAGAAATATGAAATCTTGCCATCATCACGTCGACGTATGAACGTTGTTTAAAAGCCGGTCAAATTATAGTGCAATATTCGAATACTAACTCAAATGCAGTCAAATGTCACTCTGAAATCAATATTAAATACTTCAAATGGTCATGAAAATTTACATGCACATCCTATACTTTGTTTATTATTAGATCAGATCATGAAAACCGATGTACAACGAGACGAATGTACAAATCTTTGACCAACAAGAAAGATATGGAATTTTATAGGAAAGGGGTACTTTCACTTACCTCAAAATGCATGAAAACTTAGTCTTTATCATGGGCGGCTACCAAAAAACTCTTCTATGAATGGATCTCTAAAGTGGCTTCCACTTGCTCTACAAAAGTAGGCTAGAATGCAAAAGGAGGTAAGTGGTTAAGAGAGGATGAATATAAATGTGAGGGATTAGGGTGAGGGAGAGGGAGCTACAGGTCATGGGTTAACAAACTACTACTACTGTTTTTTCTTTTTCTTCTTTTTCTCCTTTTTTTTATTTTTTATTTTTTCAAGTTAATTTGTGATGAAGTTATTAGATGAGGAAGTAGAGAAGGTGGCTGTATGCAATGGGAAAAAAGGGGCACATCTCTCAAGGCAATATTAGGGTTTCAAGGGTTTTTAAGGAATTTCAAATGAAATTAGGGTTTAGAGGTATTTTGCTAATTTTTAATAAGTTTGTTTCAAATTTGTTTCAAATCCTAATTACAACTAGAAGCATAGTTTAATATCATGAAGATTTTAGATAGTAAAACAAAGCACTGAAAATAATTTTACTATCAAATAGTGAAAATTATTAAAATAGTATTCTAAGACTTTTACGAATCTAAGTTATCTAGGGTTTTCAAAAGATTAGTCTATACTTTTTTTACAAACTATTAGCTCCGAAAAATTTCATATCCAACATAATTTCGTTAATTGAGGACTATAATTAATCCAAAAGCCTAATTAACCAAGTCAAAACACCAGAGTGTTACACTTACTAAATGTTGAGCTCTAAGATTCCACTAAAATTCTGGAATGACTTCATCCTTACAACAGCTACATCATCACCGGGACAACCACTCCTTTGCTTGTTGAAAAAATTTCTAATGAGATCATTTTTGGTATAAAACCTGCCTATGATAATTTGAGAACTTTCAGATGTTATTGTTTTGCCTCCACACTTTTCCCGGGGGGGGGAAGAAATTCGATCTTTGTTGCTTGGATACCTTTCTGGAGCTAACGGGTACAAGCTTTTAGCTGTTGCTGCACTTTTTATTCTAGGGATGTTGTTTTTCATGAAAATTTGTTTCCTTTCCAAAAGCACATGCAGATTTTTGTCCAACGCCTTTAGAAATCCCTGGCAAATTCATAATGTCACCTGCAGACTCTACAGATCATGCTATTTCCCATCAACCGATTTTTCCTTGTCCAGATGAATACCATAATGATCCAATCCTCCTCAATAACAACCCTGAAATTCCTTTTAAATGTCAGACTGTAGAGGCCATACAGGATCCTTCACTTTTAAGAACAAATATCCCATCTGTTTTGCCTGCTATCTCACCTGCTTGCAGATCTACTAGAGCCAGGAAAGCACCACAGTATTTACAAGACTTCTATTGTCAACAGGTTCATCTCATTCCACCATCGAATTAAATTCATCACCTCTTTCCGGTAGACCTTACTCTTTCTGCATGCATCTCTTATCCCAAGTAAAAACCCAATTTTCAAGTTTTTTCATCTTCTATTGTTAATTAAAGCTGTGAAGGATCCAAAATGGTTTAAGACTATGAGGCTGAATTAAAAGCCTTAAAAAGCAATAAGACATAGACTATTGCTAACTTGTCGCTTAGGAAGGAGGCCAATCGATGCAAATATGTATGCAAAGTCAAAATTTGGTGTGATGGAAAATAAAGGCATCCTTAGCTAAAAGGCATAGACTATCATGAAACTTTTTCCGAATTGCTAAACTCATAATTGCAAGGTGTCTTTTGGCCATCTCAACCATCAAGGGGTGGCATTTATATCGATTTGATGTTAATAATGTATTCTTACATTGTGATTTATATGAAGAAATTGACATGTGTAAGCCACTAGAATACAACAATGGAGAACACTATTAGGCGAGCATTATTTAGACGAGTATTTATGGTCTCTAATAGGCTTCTAAACAATGGTATGCAAAATTTTAAACTATTTTAGTTTACTTTTGGTTTCATTCAATCCTGAGAAGATCACAATCTTTTTACCAAGTGAAATGAAAAATCTTTTACAGCTCTATTAGTATATGTTGATAATATTATGGTAGAAAGTAGTTCCTTGGATTTAATTTTTCCAATCAAATCCTTTCTCAACTTGAAATTCAAAATAAAAGATTTCGAGTCTCTAAAGAGTTTTTCTTAGAATAAATGTGACAGGATAACCTAGTGGAATTTAAATTTTCCAAAGGAAGTGTGCTCTCGATGTATTAGCAGATTCTGGAGCTGTTAGTTCTGGGCCTTTCAAACTTCTCATGGATCAAAATCTAAAAATGAGTAAAGAAAAAAATTCAGCACTTCTTGATTCTAGGCCTTATAGGAGATTAATTGGGAGGCTTCTCTATCAAACCTTCAAAAGGCAAGACATATGCTCTGTTATTCAGGTGCCAAGCCAATACATGGATCAACCAATAGATCACCACATGGAAACAACACAGGGTTTTGAGATGCCAAAAAGGAGACCCAGGTTAAGGTATTTCATTTTCAGCTTCTTCTAAGTTGCAACTCAAGGCTATTTATAATTTCCATTTCATAACCAAACACTTGGAGTTCAATCATTGGCTATTGTGCAATCCTAGGAAATTCACTAATTTCATGGAGAATGAAGAAACAAACAGTGTTATCTCGATCATCAATAGAATCAGAATATCGATTGATTGTTACCACTAATTATGAATTAACCCTGTTATGATATATTTATAATGACTTGCATGTTCATCATAACAAGTGGATCTACTCTTTTATGACAATCAAGCAACACTTCACATTGCAGCCAATCAAATATTTCATGAACACATCACACATATCGAATTAGATTGTCTCCTGATTTGGGGAAGAAAATCTAAGAAGAAAGCATAGAACAGCACATGTTGACACTCAGAAAACAATTAGCTGACATTTTGACAAAAGCTCTTCCTTCTTAGCTACTCTTCTCACTCATAAAAAATGGGAACTATCAACATATGTTCTCCATCTTGTGTGGGGATATTGGTAAAGAGAGAAGTCTCAGCGGCAGGATAACCACAGATCACCCACTTCTTATCTGACATTTCCAGAGGCAAGCAGTAGGTTAACCGCAGGACAACTGCTCGAGCAAGATGCTGATGATGTGGACAGTTAGAATATTCTTATTCCTTTGCCTACATATAGGAATGCGGTTCCACATCTCCATCACAAAATATGCAAGGTGCTGGATGTGGTCCCATGGTGACCAATCCTGTTTCAACTGGCAAGCTAGACTATGAATGCATAACTGGGAGGGTCCAGACAACCAAAGCCCAGGGAATGTGGCTTCTTCAGATTGGAAGATGAATGAAGATATTAAAGAATTCTAAAGGATGAAGCCCAGAGGTCTATAATGTAGTCCTCATCATCCGATACGGATACCATTTCTCGATTATCTCAAGGATGTGTTATGTAATTATTTCTTTTTTCTGTGGAACCTTTAGATATTTGAGGTATTTGGTGTAGCTCTAGTTGACATGTGCAATATGAACCCCTCAATACGTGGAATTTCGAATGCTGCTGATGCGACGGGTTAACCCCTCATACCCGCTCGACCTATTACGGAAGAGGACCGTCTGGATGCTCAAGGAAGACCTTACGATCATGATGAAACCGGAGGACCTCCTGCTATTGGCTCGGCTCCCAAAATTGGCTCCCCTTCCCATGTTGCCCCAGACCACCATCAGGGAGGGGAATTAAGCCCAAGCACCAAATTTGGTTAGCTGAGAAGAAATATTTTGGAGCTTCGCAAGCAATTCACCGCTCCTGGAGCACACGGAATAGAGGACTTTTGTGATGATCGAGACATCCATTATGATGGCCTCAGGCTAAAATCTGTTCTAAAAAAACCAAAAAGGCCTAAAAAGAAACGCTCTCCTCCTGCTTTATGACCGAGATCATATCAGGTGGGCTAAGGTGGTATTTTCTGTGGTTACTGCTGTAGCTCTGTTTGGTGAATTAGGTTTTTGGTTTGAGCTGCAACGCCCTACCTTTAACTATGATTTGGGTGTTGACTCCTTGAGTTGCCAGTAATGTTTGCTGCTTCGTGCTCGCTTCTCTAGATCGAGGCAGTAGTTTTGGCCATGCTACTGCTGTTGCTTTGCTTGGTTGTTTCTGCCGAGATGATTGCTATATGCTGAGATGACTGAGTTTTGGATTTGCTGGTCGAAATTTGCTGACCGAGGTGACTTTGCAATTGACCAAGGTGATTTTGCCGTGATGTGGTCTATCTCTGTTTTTTTTACGACCGAGGTCTGTACTTGGCCAAGATGTTCTTTGCCGAGATGTGTGCTAAGGGCTGAGATGTTTTTGACCATGGCGTTTTTTGACTGAGGTGGTGGTGCAAACGACCGAGCTGGATTTGCCCACCTATTATTCCGAGATGCATATGACCGAGACATCATGACCATGGCGTTTTTTGACCGAGGTGGAGGTGCAAACGACCGAGTTGGATTTGCCCACCTATTATTCCAAGATGCATATGACCGAGATATCTGCTTGGCCGTGATTGCACATGTCAAAGATTAATTGGGCCTTTTATGTTTGTATTCTTGTTTTCATGACTTGTGTCATGTTGCTCAGGGGATGCCCTTGCTACTATACTCTACCTCTAAGTCGGCAAAATACTTGGATTAGAATATAGGTGTTGTAATTTCTTTTCTTTTCTTTTTAATGCATTTTACTTAAAAAAAAGAAAAAAAGAAAAAAAAGACTTTGCCGAGATGCGGATGGCCTTTGCCGAGATGATACTGTGGATCAAGCTGTTTTGACCGAGATCCATTATGGCTGGGATGGTAGAATTGCCCGAGATTCAGTGGGATGAGGTGCTTTAGTGATGTAGATGAGTCCGAGATCCTCGCCAATGGCCGAGATGCTGATGATTAGCCAAGGTCTCTCTGCTCTCCTGTTTTCTGTTTCCGAGATACAATCTGCAGTGGACTTGCTGATGGCAGGGACTTGCTGCTATTGTGCAAGAAGTCCTTTCAGCATTTCTGTTACCCTTTGGGTTGTAGTTTGCCCTTAACTTGGAACGATGGCATTTTGGCCGCTCTCTTTCCTTTTACACTTTGATTTTGGTCTCATGTTTTTTGACCTGTCTTTTGACTTTAGTTTCTTTGGGTTCGTGACATATATCACGGTGCTCGGGGTTTATCTCTGTGTCTTTATTTTATATCCAAGTCGGTAAAACACTTGGAGATAGAATATTGAATTTGTATTTTTTCTTTTTTCATTAATAAAATTTTTCCTTACCAAAAAAAAAAAACATGTGCAACCATGGAGGTTAGTGACTCTCTTGGCAAAGCGTTGAGGTGATAAAGAAGAGTCTAGTTTTTTTTTACTGTGTGACTTATCCTAACAATGAGAATATTTTGTACATTGACCTTAGGTTCATAGTAATGGAAAATATAATCCTCGAATTATTTCATGTTCAGATTCTTGTTATTGATGAGCAAGTGTAAATTCTTCTGTTTCTTGTAATATACTCTTTGTATCATGCATTGTGATATTATTTGAGTGCAGTGGTTTTCATTAACCTTTATTATTTTTGAATCCCAGAATATGGATTACTTGTTGGGCCTTTCATTTGTTCGTTTTGAATCTCCTATTTTTTCAGAGTAAGTTCTAGGTAGCCTCATGTTGGTGTCTATAGTACCACATAGGAGTTTTCTATGGAACTTTTAGAGTAAATTTAGCTAGCTTATTTTCAAGATTTTTTGCATTTTTTTTAGAATTTGGACACGATTTATCTAAGTTTGTTAATAAACTGTAAAATGTTGTAACTTACAGAGTAATAAGGAGATGAGCCTGTTTTGGAGTTGTAAGCTTGTAATGATATAGCTGAGCACACAATTTAAATATTTGGGTTTCAAAGGCATTATCCGGGTGATTTATGATCAACTTTTTTGGGCTGTGATAGATGAACTTTGTCATTAATTAGTCGAGGCAAAGTCCAAGTTGATGCTATAGAGGCTAGGGCGATCTTTGTAGAGCCTGGGCCTGATAAGGCCGTTCACAACCTATCTTCTTATTAGATTTGATAAATAAAAAACCTAATAAATCTAGTACAGATCTCTAGGTTTTAGCAGGCATTTTTGTTAGATTTGAGGACTAGCCAACCTATCGTGAGCTTGTCTCCCAAGTGAACCTTGGATTCCATCTTAGCTTTCTGGACTTTTATAATTTGAAGAGTATTACTGTGGATTTTAAATTTTATAAAGACTTTAAAATTTTACATTATGCTTTTCAAAAGCCTTAATTTTCTAAACAATTTTATGACAATATTGAAATTGCAATATGGCTATTATAAATTTAAATTTTTTTTACGCGTGAAGATTTTAAGCTAGATAAATTTTATGGAGGAAATTTTATGAGATGGCTAGAAGAAAATGTACATTTTATTGGTGTTTCTTCAAATCATGTATGGTATAAATATAGCAAGACCTAAATAGAAATATCATGAGACCAAGGAAGAAACTTGATATAGACAAAAGTGGATAATGATGATGAGTTTGCAGTTATCATATCATAAACGCTATGCTAGTTTTTTATTTGAGATTTATCTCCATGTACTGGTTGCAACCAAAGAATGGACTAAAACAAGTACTAAGCAATGTTAACATTTTGATGGAGCAATTCCTGCTAATTTACCCAAAACAAATGAATCATGCAAGTGTGTTCACAACAAATTTGATAATGAAAAACAAGCCATTATTCGTTTATATTAAATGACATGTTAGTCTTTAAAACTGATTTAGAACAAGTTAAAATGATAAAAAAAATTTTGTCATGTAATTTTGATATGAAATGCTTAGATTCATGTTATGTTAGAAATAGAATTATTATAGATAAAAATTTTATAATGCTATCTCGATCTCACTATATAGAAAAGGTACTAAAAATATTTAACCACTTTAATTGTATTTTATTTTTCATACCTTTTGATCGTAACAAGAAGTGAATTCCTAATACTAGTTGCCTAATAGACCAATTTGAATATACAAGGCCAATTAGATGTCTTATGTATGTCATAACTCGTACTAAATCAGATATAGCATTTATAGTGGGCAAGTTAGTAGGCATACTAGTAATCCAAGTCATTAGATTGGATTGTAGTAAGGAGAAGTTAGTAGGCATACTAGTAATCCAAGTCATTAGATTGGATTGTAGTGAGGAGGAGTTTGATATCCTTTGGTTTAGAAGGATATATATATAAGTTAGATTATAAATACAAAAGATTATACTTCGAACATGGGATGAATTTTTACGCTTGATGGGGTGTGACTTCTTAAGACTTAAAAAAGTAAATATGCATTATCGATTCCATAATGATAACAAAATTTGTTGTTTTAGAAAGAGTTAGCAATGAAATAAAAATGCTAAGAAACTTGTTGTATGAAATTATTTGTGACCGAAACTACTATTTCTAATATCCTTACATTGTGATAGCAAGGACTTTATTAAGAGCATATAGTTATTTATATTTTTAATGGAAAGTCTAGAAATTTTGGACTATGGCACAACTATGTAAAATGATATTAAATAATGTCATTATAATTAATTTTATAAGGTTAGCTCAAAGTCCAACAAATCCTAACCAAAGGATTGTCATTAGATAGTGTTTAAAATATTTTAGAGAATGGGTCCCAAACCTGCATTTAAAATCAACAATGATGAAATCTCAATTTAACACTTCTTATCATTTCAAATTAAATAACTCGAAACTTACAATAAGAGTGATTATAAATACTATGCTAACTTCTTTCCCTTCTAAAATAGGATGAGTAGTTCTTGAAAACCGTAATATATAAGGGAATGACGGGCTTGAAAATTTTTTAATGGATCTATAACAACTTTTTATTGAAGTAATTTAAGTTAGAGAGTACTTTTGATAAAGTCCATTTTAGTGAGAGTAAAGTATTATTGTTTCTTAAAATTTAAGAGCTTAACTTCTTAAATGCTTATAACTGGATAAAAATATAAGACGATAAAATTATCTAATACTCTGAACTCCTAATGATGTTTAAGTTGTGATTTGCTTTCAAATTAGTTGAATTAAATTGTCGATTCGGTGTATTGTCTCACATATTATTTTGGCTAATTATAATATATTTTACTAAGTAGTGATTTAATCATCTTATATCACTATTTATGGATTATTTTTAAAATTATCTAGTACTTTTTTCCATATTAAAATGGCCAAAAAACATTTTATATTTCTAATTTTATAAATATTATAAAGTCACATATTGAATTACCACGTAGACTTGTGGCATGTGCCACATGTTTCAAATCTGCTTTGAAACAACAACCAGAAGAGAGATGACTTTCCAAATATGGACTTCATCGATCCAGTTTTGGCTTACTGGGTAAACTGCTTAGAATCAAATGAAAATCTAGTTGTGACAGCAGGCCCACCTTCAGATTCTAAGGCAGCTTTAGAGACATTGTTCAAACAGGCAGGTAATAAATGTCGAGTCTGCTTTGCTAGAAGTACTTCCAACCATGTGAAACGATAAAAGCCTGAGCTACTAAATCAGGCACCGCATTTACAAACTGTACTTACAAGCAATTAAGGATCTCTAAAAGTTTATAAGATGCAGCCATGCCGCTACATATTGCACCTTCGACGGTAGGACTAACGCAGAAATCACCGCAAATGGCTACTCTCTTCTTTCTGTCCCAGAGGCACTTTTCCTCTCTGGCTATGCTCGCTGCTGGAAAAGCACTTCCCCTGAAGGAAGGCAAATTAAAATGATTATGGCACCAAAACTAGATGGACAGCAAATAAAATAGATCAAAAAATATCATTCTTTTAATTCCCAGGGAGTAAATGAGCTACCAATGCAATTTAGAGAAGAGAATCACTCTTTCATCTTCCAACAATTGGTGCATTCCAGTACATATATTTAAAAAAATCGACCAGTCACCGTCCCTCCTTTTGCGCCAACAATGAGAAGGGGAATAGGAGAAACATAAACTTGAGGGAGAAGAGTCAAGGGGGAGGAGGATACACAGTATTGTAAATAATAAATAAATTCCTCAATTCTTTGATAAACTTACATAGACACCACTTCTAATCCTGGTAGGAGGCATAATCCCACAACAATCACAAATATATCTCATAAAATTTGTCACCTAAGAACAGAAAAATATCCCAAAATTAAAATACTACAACAACTATAAAATTGCTACATTGTTTTATGAACAAGACTTTGAGAACACATCTGACTTCTTGACTCAACCTTCCATGATTGTTGCCCGTTAGAACAACTGAAGAGCAATAATACTTACGCTAATAGCACAGCCACATAACAGAAAAAGGACAGAAATGGAAACCACATTCACTTAAGAATAATAAAATAGGCTGGAACATCCTGAGGCACAGAAAATCTTCATTCAAGCCTTGGCTGGACCTTCTCATAACAATGCAATCCAAATTATTGGTGAGCTGAGAGGGAAGGCTATCACTATCTTAGTTGATAGTGCAAGTATTCAAAACTTCATCAGTCCTCAATAGAGTGAAGAAAGCCATTTGTGTTCTATCAAACACTCTAAATGTCACAGTTGCTAATGGCATTAAAGTAACACCAAGATAAAGTGTTGCAATTTCACATGAAAAATGCAGGGCCATCTGTTCACTGCAGATTTGAGACTTATTGAATTGGGAAGCTATTATATGGCGTTAGGAGTAGACTGGATTGAATCATATAGCCCAATACTCTTTTAATTTGCATAATCTAAAACTCGGTTTCATGAAGGAGAGGAAGCCAAATGAGCTGGAAGGAGCCACCATACAAGCTTCCTTACTATGTTATCTGCAAGAAAAATGAGCAAATGGATCAGAATGGGAGAAGGATTCATCGGTCAGCTTTAAGCAGCTCCAATCAACCAAGAAAATGACCTCCACAAAGAAGCCATGATCACAGAATTTCTTTCATCTCAACTCTCAATGGGTAAACCTCAGACATTATAGATACAACCACTCAGAAAAGAAGAAAAAGCAAAACAGGTTGCAAAGATGATCCATCATCAATCATACAGCATAGTTGCCTCTCCTTCCATGTAATAAAGGAAGGCATCACATGGAGACTTTATATTATTTACAAAGAGCTTAACTCTATTACCACCAAAGATAAAATTTCCAATTCCCATCACGATGAATTGTTATATGAACATCATGGAGCTACCCTTCTCTCCAAATTAGGTCCAAAGTCTGAATATCATCAAATTGGAATGTAGGATCTTGATATCTTGAAAATTGCTCAGAGGAAACATCATGGGCACTATGAATTCAAGGTAATGCCATTTGGCCTCATCAATTCTCTTGCCACCTTCCAAGCCACAATGAAGAACATTTTTAAAGCTTACCTCAGAAATTTGTAACTAGTTTTCTTCGATGACATCCTGATTTAAAGCCCTATGTTAGATGACCACATCAAGCATCTAAGACTCGTGTTCCTCTTACTTAGAAAGCATACTCTCTTTGCTTAAATATCAAAGTGTTCTCTTGGTCAATCACAAATAGAGTACCAAGTCGCATCATCTCTATTAATGGAGTGGTGACAGAACCTTCACAGATTGCGGCCATGTTTTCATGGCCAATCCCCAACAATCTACAATCCTTGAGAGGATTTCTTGGATTGACAAGATACTATAGAGAACTTATAGCATGAAGAAAAATGTCTGTCATCAAAGTAATGAAGAGGGAGCATTCCAAGCTTCCAACATTGAAAAGTTGCTATCACCCTAGCACCAACACTAGTATTGCCTGATTTCTCACAGTTTTTTTTTTTTTTAATAGAAACAGATGCTTCAAAAAAAGAAATGGGAGTAGTGCTAATGCAACAAGGGAAGCCTTCCTCAGCAAGGGTTTTGGTCAGTCAAAGAGAGGTTTGTCCTCTATGAAAAGGAATTGTTATCATTATGGTGGTATCATCAGAGCCGCAAGTACTTATTAGAACAAAGAACTACCTCTTTTATGCTCAACTGTGTAATTCAGTACAAGAAATGGAAAGAGATGTAGTGGCATATGCATTATCCAGGAGACAAGTAGAAGAAGAAGCTAATTGTTCTTCTATTTCAACCATTGACCCTTCCAGGCTTTCTATGGCTTTGCTCCTCTACAAATGTACTTTTTGAAGTTAAGAATGGGTAGTGGCTTTTATTGATGAATTGGTGCAAGGGAGGTTGGTGATGAGTATTTCCTCAAGGAGCAGCTGGCCCTAGCTCAAAACCAGATGAAGGTCTATGCAGATTGAAGTATAACAGAAAGGCAACTTGCCACAGATATATGGACAAACACCCATAGCTTACAGCAAAAAATCTGAAAAAAGCTTCCAAATACTGTGGACCCTTTTCCAATTGAGGCCAATGTAGGGAAGTAGCTTACAAACCAATGGTA
This sequence comes from Nepenthes gracilis, assembly GCA_033239525.1. Classification (NCBI taxonomy): domain Eukaryota; kingdom Viridiplantae; phylum Streptophyta; class Magnoliopsida; order Caryophyllales; family Nepenthaceae; genus Nepenthes; species Nepenthes gracilis. The sequence goes on along the minus strand of BSYO01000027.1, from coordinate 11,244,936 downwards.
CCTGTGGAATCCAAAATTCATCCTGTAATCCATATACACTCCTAGAGAAGCAGATTGGAGGGCAACAAGTGGTGCGGCCCACTTTACCCACTGTGTATGAAGAAGTTGAGGCAGTAATAGATCATCAGACAGTAGAAAAGACCCAAAAAAGAAAGAAATATGAAGCATCTCTTGATGAAATGGACAAACCCGTCTAGGAAGATGCCACTGGGAAGATGAAGAATTTATAAAGGTTCAGTTTTGAATATTTACCCTTGATGACAAGGATAATGGGTATTTTCACGAAGTAGCAGGACCAATAAAAAGGAAAAACCTAACAATTATAGCAGTGGTAGCACCAGTGAAGACAGAAGCCCATGTATCAACAAATTTACAGCTCAAATGATAACAGAATGAAGGCATAACCATCTTCCTTACATCTGCAGTCCGAGTAGCATCCTGCATCAGCAAAACGGATGAAATCCAGATCAGCAATCCTATACTTCAATTCAGTTACCAAGAAGAGATGGCAGATTCTTCTACTGAATTTGCATTTTTTGTACTTTAATTCTGTTTCTTTCACTTCTGTTTCAGTCTTGTTTATACTTGTAGGCAAACATTACAAATAGAGGCCATATATACCAAGAGAAAGGATGTGAATGAAATGTATCCTGAATTCCCTCTCAAATTCAAACTCATCTTTTCCTCTCAGTCTATCTGATTCACAATCCCTTCTTCTCTCTTCCTTCCATCTCTTATCCCTTAATAATCGAGCGAGCAATTCCATCCACTTCATTACAACTGATATGTGGCAATAAGGCGCCTGGTCCCAAAAGTGCAACTCTAGCATTTTTTGAACAGAAACAGAGATGTTGTATTTGGGTTTCTAAAGGAATTCAAGATTCCTGGAGATCTGCACTTCCATGAATGCTGCTTTGACCCCTTAAATTCCCAAGAAGTGGAACGGTACATGTCTAGAAGAACTGAACTTGATATATCACTAAGAATAGTGAGGCTTTGGAAATCATACAAGTTCTAGGAAGCCCCAGGTTGTTAGCAGCAGGTTGAACCACTGAAACTTGTAGTACTGGCCATCGTTTGAGGAACATAGATCATTAATATTTCATCAAACTGTGAAGAACATTTAATTCCTCAAAATGTTTTAGAGACCAGCACATTCATCCCCCATCCCCAACCATCAGTTTGAGGAATTATGCCATATCCTGGGAAAACCTTTCAACAGGTCATGAAACATCTGGTGAACCAATAAGTGGATTGTACCTGTGTCAACATTTTATCAAGCCTGTAGCTAAGCCAATTAGTATTTGCTGATAGGGCCAGTACTACATGAACAAGTGCACTTCTGGGAATGAAATAACAGTTAGCAGTTGAGCAACAGGCAACAGTTTAACACTAACCATCGATGAGCTTTCATGAAATAAGGCTGAGAAGTGCAGAGTCCTGTGCGTTGAAACTCCTGCAGGAGTTCTTCAGCCACTTTTGTCAATGTTGCATTCGAAGGCTTTTTAAGTCCAAATTGAGAAATCACTTTGTTAGCATATTTCTCTGTGGAATGCAAGACCCAACATTCACTGTGAATAAAAGAGCCCAAGTAGTGTATTTTAGAAAGTTGAGAAAGTGCAAGAGATGAAAATAACTATAATTCAACCTACAATCACAAACCTTTTGTCAGAACGCTCAGGTTTACTGCTGTCACAAAAAGCTGAGCTTAAAACTTCAGAATTGGTGAATGAGAAGCCTTTTACAGGGATCTGAACTAGTTATTAAAACAATGGTACAAATCTTATCAGGAAACATAGATCAACCCAGTGCTAACCAGAAATAAAAAATAAGGACGAATCAAAGAAGAAAACACAAGCAAAGCAAGGAATTCCAAACAGATGTCTTTTGTTGGGCTAAACTGCCTATTTAAATATAAAGAATCAAGAATATAGAATATTTCTTTTTGTTGAACTGACAATGTTTCCTTTTGTTGAACTGAAAGAACACCCAGGAGCCATATGGTAGCATATGTATATACTTCTCCTTTTTTGGGGAAGGGAGAGGGGGAGGTAAAGTCTTATTGCTAAATGGCATAAAAGCATATACAATCTCCATGATTAACTCAGAGTTAAGAAACAATGAAAATCAGAGCAAAGTAAAATCTCCATGATTAATTCACAGTTAAGAAACAATGAAAATCCGAGCAAAGCAAACTTTGCTAAGACAGTGCTGCATCCATTCAGGGAAAAGGGACTTGATTTACAGTTGACATTCCCAATATTCTCTCTAATCCATCACTATCTCTGTTGAATGTGCCATTATCCTTCGCTTTCTATGGCCATATACTATAAGCTACAGAAGCATGCAAGACTCTTCTAACATAGCCACATAACTCTACCCTGTTACTGTTTTCTGAAACCAATTATTCCATATATCACAATATGCTGTGGCACCTCTGAGCTTCAGCTTTTCCAACATCAGCATTAAAACAACTTTTGGGAACTCAAATTTAAAGAAATGTGCCCAATCATATTCTTGGAGATAAGCCAACAAAAAAAAAAAAATGTCTAGGCCTGGTCTTCTTGTCCCAAACCATTTTTGTCCTGCTAAATCTGCTTACGTCTTCTGGGTTGGGATCCCTCAACTCTTTAGGGAAATCCATGCAAATGTGGTCCGAGATATAAGCTTTTCAGAGACTGAATATCACCTGTACTTTGCTAACAGCAGCCATCCTTAGGTACAACATTGCCTCACAAATAAACCTTCAGTAAATTTTTCTGCATCCAAGAATTCTGAACCACAGGCCCTACCCCAAAAAGGCTTGCTTCTACAGGTAATAACTGACCACCATTTATCCCATAATCTATCTTCCTTATTAGCCAGAGCTCATATTTTCTTGAATAAAATGCTACAGTTCCATTGATGAAGATCCCTAACACCATCCCCTCCTAGCTGTTTGCCTTAGGAACCACCTTCCATACAATCAAATCCCCTCCTCCACTCATAGCAGTCTCAGACTTAGGAAATAAAGATATTATTGTGATATAATTAGAAAAAATCTTATCACTATATTGACTTAGAATATGATAAGGATAAGATATTTGACATCTAGATTTACGACAACAGATTTAAGATATTTGATATTTACATTCTGAATTTGATGCTCTCTAGTTTAGCCTAAATAAAGGTTCTATGTTGTATGTAATTCAGCAAATTTCAAATAAAATATTTACATTTATATTTTAACATAGACCAAAGAAGTTTTGCTCACAAACACAGCTTCTATTTCATTCACCACATACTTGGACAGTAAGAAGATCTGTTAACAATATACAAACAAAATGTGTATTTTGGTCTCAATGCCTCTCAATCAAGAGTTTTCCTCCATTAAATAAGAAAAAAACATTCTTTAATTACATTCTAACCTTCCTTAATTATGTACCAATTATAATCTAACAAATCTTGTAATAATAGCTCCAAATAAAATCATCCTTAATTACAAATGAGCAATATATGCTAAATAGGGAAACTAATATTACAAGATATCATGTACAACTTAACAATGGCTGAAATCCACCCTCAAATTGTTGATGGTTGATCAAGAAGCATAAATTTGTCAGAGAATAGATGTGATTGTCATGGTAAGTCTTGGTCAACACATTAGCATTTAATAGAAATGATTTGAAGAGTAATCACAACTGATCAAATTCTTTACGAATGAAGTGACAATCAACCTTAATATATTTTGCGTGATTATAAAAAACCGGATTGAGGCAATTTGAATATGACAAGTATTATCAGCATGGAGTGAAGTACAATAGAGTTGTGGAATACCAAATTTGCCTAATAGAACCCTAAGCCACACTATCCTAGCGCAAGCCTAAGTCATAACATGATACTCAAACTTGTTGAAGGACATCGAGACGCATTTTTGCTTCTTACTCTTCCAATAAATAAGTAAATTACTAAGAAATATGGATGATTAGTAATCAAATGAGTATCCGAATAGTTAACCTAATCAGCATTACTAAGTCCATCAATTATAGAATGAACACTATAAAGAAATACAACTCTCGATTAGAAGTACCCTATTGACAACAAACAATATGGCCCACTTCCTAGGTGTGAGTGTTGCAATTATTGTGTAAGCTGGTTAACATGCTGAATTGCAAAAGAAATATCTAACTTAATAATCGTCAAATAATTCAAACTATCGATTAGCTACCAATATATATATAATTGATAGAAATATCAACTAATATGTATTACTATTGAGACCCCCAATGCTGATATTTTTCGATAATGTGACAATATTATGATACATTTTTTTATTAGCTGATATTATCAATATATCGGTCAATAAGTGGATAATATATCTGCCGATATATTGTCTGATAGTATCCTATCAGTTTAAGATTTTCAATTTTTTTTTATCAGATATATTGATATTGATACATATTATCTAATATAACAAATACCAATATGACCGCGACCGATATTGATATTGATATTTTCATTCGTTATTATATATGGATCAATCAGTAATTTTCCATCTTTTTGGATCTAGTTAAGCACAACCATTTGTAAACACTTAATCTGTTATCAATAAGGTATGGTGAGGGATACCTGATTAGGCTCTTGACCTCTTGATTTCCGAGAGACTTGATTGTCCAAGCTTTAAATACCTCCTTAGGTGTAATGACAGAGTTTCCTAACTGAAAGCCAGCAAAAGTAATAACCACTTTTCTATACTTGTGCTAATGAAAAATTGTGCCCGTGGAAGTATAAAGAACCTCATGACCAAAAAAATACTATAACAAACCAATATCTTTCATATGAAAGATAGTTTTGAGGTGTCGTTGCATCTCCTTAATCAACTAAGGATCATATCCAGTTAGGATAATATTATTAACATATACAAGAAGCGGAACAATCCAAACAATTATCATTCTGAGAAAAAGAGACAAATCATATTGGCGTTAAGTAAAATTGAGAAGAGTAGTGCAAGATTTCTAAAACCATGCACGTGGTGCCTATTTTAGCCTATATAGAGATTGCTTCAACCTAAAAACCTCAAAGGTGAAGCCAGTGAACATGCTGTGAGGAGGAGCCATATAGATTTCTTCCTTAATCTCTCCATGTAGAAATGTATTTTTTACATTCATTCGTCAAAGAGACCAACCTTTCGAGGTTGCAATTGTAATAATAGTTAGCATGTTAGTCATTTTGGCTACAAAAACAAAAGTCTCATCGTAGTTAAGTCTAAATTCCTGTTAGTTCCAAAGAGCCACTAAACTTGCCTTATACAATTCTTTAGTACCATCATATAGTAGTTTGACAATATAAACTTATTTGCATCCAATAAGCCTTATCATATCAAGAAAAGGTGCTATATCTCAGGCATGATTTTCTGAAGACTGAATCCCTTTTGCATAACTTGTTGCCAACATGCTTGAGTAGATGCTTGAGAGTATGACAAAGGCACAGTAATAGTATCTAGCATTGCCTAAAGAGTGATATGAGAGAATCCTTACCTATCAAATGGTTAAGTGATTTAATTGTCAAGGTTTTGTTACGACAAAATTAGAGAAAGGGAAATTGTTAGGAAGAGATAACGCGTGACGTCTCTAATTCACAATCCCTAGTTTAAATTGTTCAATAGTAGATATGTCAGCAAAAGAAAAAAGACAAACTAAAGTGGAATCACAGAAAACACCCATATTGGAAGAAATATTGGTTTTTAAAAACATACCATATGACCAGAATATGGAGCTTGCTAGTATTGGCATTATAACACCAAAACCCTTCAAGAACAGTACTAGGCCTCTAAAAACACATCTTACAGCTTAAGCTTTAAGCTTGTGAACGTGGGTGAATGAACAAAACATAGATAACCAAATGATAAAGAGAATGACAATTAGAAGTAACTCCAAACAAACAAGAATGAAGTCATAATCTAAGATTTGTGAAGGCAAGCAATTAATTAAATTTAACAAATGTAGACAAAGCTTCAACCCAATATTTATTAGGCATAGAACATTCGATTAATAAGATACAAACATCCAAAAGATGACGATCCTTATGTTCTACTACCCCACATTAGGAAATAATACTCTGTGTTTAGATAAGTTTTAAAGCCATTCAACATGTACCTTCTCCATAGTATAAGTTTAAGAACTTAATACATGTGAAAAATTATGCCTTGGCAAGAGAAACGATGACTTAAAAATAGAAAACACTTAAAAGTTTTTAAACAAAGAAAGTACACCAAGTAAAACGACTATAGTCCTCAATGAATATAACAAAATACTGAGCATGCAAAGTGATTGGATTCATTGGTATGAATAGTCCCAAAACTTGTAGAAGCATGATCACCATGCAAAGAAAGGTTAAAGCTTTGGTATTACTAAGTTTATAAGAAGCACAATCAGATTATATATTAAGATACAAAAACGAAGCCTTATTGCATAAGTAATATATTTCATAAAACAAGTCAAAATGAAAGAATTATGGTGGCCAAATTTCTATGCCAAGTGGTACTATAATCAGTATAAGTAGCATACGATAAAGGAACAATACTAGGAATAGAAAACTAAAGAGGAAATACACATCTCACTTTAGGCTCATCCACAATCACATTTCCCGATGCTTAATCCTACATGAGACAACCTTTGCAATTAAAGTGGAATTCATAATCATTATTAGCAAATTGTCCAATAAAAATCAAACTTGTAGATAATTCTGGTGATACAAATACACTATTTAAAAAAGAGCTAGATTTCTAGCCGTAGTAGTTAGAAGAGAACTATCATTCACAATATGAATATGTTGCTCATTATTATCCTTACAAACATTATGTAAGGATTCCGTACTATGAGTCATATAATTTAATGTAGCAAAGTTGACCAACAAATGAAAAGTGAGCAATTTTCGCTCGCCTTGTAGGCCTAAGGCAGAGAAAGCAGAAATGATCATTTATTGTACGTTATAACATTTTAGGTGTGAGAGAAGGTGAATGAGTGCTTACAGATAGCTGATCGTTGGTAAAGAACCATTGGATAGCAGCTGAAGTGGGTTGGATATGAGTGTGAGAACCGCGAGCCTATTGATTCTAAGATTGTATGCAACAATCCATAATGATGTGCCCCACTTTTTTGCAATAATTGCAAAATTTCTTATTGCAATTCTTTGCAACATGCCAAACTCCTTACAACTATAATGATGTGCCCCGCTTTTTTCTATGATCTTTTTTGTGTGATTTAGGAAATATGTATTTTTATTTCAAATTTAGTAGAAAATAGTAATGTTCATGAATTAAAAAAATTATAATATATAATTTTAGTTTACGCATTTTTAACATGTCACATTCTTGATTTTTAAATAATAGCGTATTGACATATCAATATCGGTGTCGTGTCTGTGTCCCATGCCTATATCCATGCTTCATAGCTGGTAATTATACAAGGCCTAATATCACAATCCTCAAATCCTTCCTTTTCTTCATGCTTTATAATAGCAGTGAAGAGTAATATATTCATCCATTACAAGTCAAGAGCCATCACATTTTCCAGCTTAATCATCCAAATCTCTCCATAGAGCTACTCACCGACCTGGTGTATAAAACTGCAACAGTTGCAGCTAAATCTGCCACCAACACTCTCAACCTTGCAAGGCAAGGCTTGGACTGATCCACTTAGATATGAAAATGAAACATTTAACCATGTGCGATCCCAGATCACCCAAATCCTTCAATCCTATAAAATAATATTTGTTGAGACATCCCAATTTCTTAGCACAATTATCAACTATCTTAAATTTCTGAGCCTTAACTCTGGTTTCCAGTGCAACAAGCAATTTAATCATGGAAATTAAGTGCTTTACTTCCCTTTTCTTAAGAGGCTTATTCAAGGCTCTTGCATTCCAAACCCCTAAGTCCATCAAAGGTGTTATGGGTTGAAGAATTGTCCAGCAATCAGCGTTATCAACAAAGATGCCGTGTCTGGGCCTAAGGAAGAGTCTGAGCCGTAGTAGCAGAATTTCACTTGCAACCTTTGAGTCAGCTTGACCCCCCCTTTTCCTTTGAGTTGTTCTGTTGTTCATATTCCTTTTATTACCTTTTTTCTGCTTGGTGAATTTTCTTAGGCATCTATCTCTGCTCAGTTGTAGGCTTGCCTCATGCATTGCATCCGAAACTGATCCCATTTACAGCATGTTGCACACTGCTTAGAAATCCATTCATACAACACTTTTTGGATCAGAATTTGCCCCAGAGGGGCATTGAAATTTACCTTCCTCAACCAACTCCTTGACACCTGTCTCTGCAGGGATTTTTGCATAAGAGAACCAACTCTTCTAGGCTGTTTGTTGATGAGTCTTGCTTCACTCCACATGTGCAATTGCATCTAGATCCTTGTAGGCATGCTGTCAACTGATTCATGATCAATAGGCAAAAACAAAGAGACCAATTCTTGAACGCATGACTTAGAATTGAAGACTGCACTCCCTCCCAAATCTTTCATTCATCGTCTTCATGTTAAATTGGAAACAAACTATCCTCCATCATGTACAGAAGATAAGTCATGGAAATCATTGTCCATTTTACTTAACAAAGATAATCTATAACACCAAATGGGACCTTCTCACCCATGGCATATCCTATGAATTCTTCTAGCATTCCATCTCCCATCACCCATTTCCTTCATCAATCAGTACAAGATCTTCATCATGCTTCATAAACTGTAATTGCATCCCATTCTTGGAATCACGATAAAATGCTGAGCTCCCTTCCTCTTAAGCCACAGCTCTTGACGGTTTTGATTTCAACTGAGGAACACTCAACACCAATTCTTTTCTTCTGCTTCAGCTTGATTAGCCTATGAACCATGCCCTTCAATTCTCCCAAAGATCCCCGACCAGGAAATCCTCCTAACCTAGCCCCAATCACATCAAGAACAAGTTCATCATCATTACTCTGGTCCTAAATACAGTTACTCAAGGTCTCAACTTTCTTCCATCTCCTCCTCAACACGATTAGAAATCCTATCTGCAATACCTTGTGAAATAGCCATCAAATTACAACTTATATCCTTCAAATCTGGACAAGAATCACCTTTTTTGCTTCTCTTCACCATAGCTTTCAGCAGGAGATGAATATTAGACACTAACCTGTGCCAAATGCTCTAACTGTTCCTCTTTCTCATCTCTATTTTTCAATTCAGGAGTAATAAAAATCATTTACTTTTTCTTTTGGTATGAGCGAGTGAGTTGGCTTATCATTCATCTTACTAAGAATAACTGTATAAAATTGATTTACCAACTCCAAGAAGAAAATTCAAGTTAGAACTGAGAGATTGATGGTATTGGATATCTTACCGACAACAAAGGCCCCACAAGTGCCAGCATGAGAGCAAAACAAGACCTAACAGGAATTTCTTGCAACCTCCCTGCCAGTTGTGGTAACAAATTCATATCTGTGCATATTATACCAAAGTACATGTCATGGAACCAATTTAGCTGAACTTTAGTGTTATATGGAGGTGAAGTGCCATTGCAACCAAGAAAAACTATCACAACACATGCAAAACAAAAACAAAAGTGAAAGGAGAGATGGCACTAATTTATGCCGAGCTTCAATATTATATGGAGGTGAAATGCACTGCAATCAAGACAAATTATCATGAAATACAATGAGCCAAATAAAAACAAAAGAGAAGGGAGATATTTTGAAATTAACATGACTGATCCTCCAAGGTCGCCATACTCTACATCTAAACACTCATCCAACAAGAGAACAATCAGTTGCATTTTACTCTCTCCCTGTCACAAGGTGTTTGAGCCCCCTTGTGGCTCAAAAATAATAGTAATAATAAAAAATAATCTGCAAACCAAATGATGTTTAAGGGCAAACAGCAATTTGAAAGGATTACACCAGAAAGTAAGTAGCTGCAAAATCGATTCTTTAGAATTATATGCATCTTGGCCTACGGGCAAGCAGCAATTTCAAAAGTCATACCAGAAAACAAGTAGCTATAAAATCTATTCATTGGAATTTCAGAACATAAAAATCTGTGCCCAAGGGCAAGCAACGATTTTAAAGGGTTATATATACCAGAAACAAGTAGCCATGAAATCTATTCATTCGAATTCTGGGATATATAGGAATCTGTGCCAAAGGGCAAGGCAGCAATTACAAAGTTTTTACCAGAAAACAGGTAGCTGCAATTTCTACAATTGAAAGTCCAAAATATATGCATCTGCCTCATTATTTTGACTTCAATGATAAGATGCAAAACAAAGAAACATCATAGTAGACCTAGAGTACCTTGTCCGCGTATTTTTTGACACAGTCACATATGAGATATAGGTCTTGACGACCTTGTTTTTGGCCATTACAGGCATGGACAAATTATTTGTCCATATGTCTCCACTCTGATGGTTCAAAATCTACTACATGTAATATCTTACTAGTTACCATGTATTACATTCACAAATATTATTAGGGCAGAACAGTCACATCCAAAGAATTCCAGTGAACTATCCACAGGCTTTCATTTTCAACTGAATCAATTCCAATTTTCTAAGTAAATGTAATAAGCTAAACTGATGGATGCAATTGTACTAGGAGATCTTCTCATTTCCAACAGGATCTTGGGCTTGATCTGTTTTATTGTCGTAATTTAATTGAATAAAGATTTTAGAAATTCTAAATAAGGAAAATTTTCTTTAGTTTAATAAAAGGGAATAGAGCTAAGTGCTGATGCTATTAGTCACATGCACTTGCTGTGAAACAGCTACATTGTTTATGAATCCAAAAGTGAGGACATACGTAAAATACATTATAAATCTAAATAAGGAATGTTCAACATCTCATCACATATATGATATCTCATAAGTTCTCATATATCACAAATATCACTAATTATAGCAGTCACCAGTCCTTTATACATCACAAGAAGTCATGTGAATAACCCACCAATTTTCCTATACAATTGAGTCAATTCCAATTTTCTATTGTCAATGTAAGGAACCAAACCAAACTGATGGATGCGATTGTCCTCGGACCAAAGAGAATTTGTTTATTTATTTTTTTTTTTGGGTTCAATACAATAGAATAGAGCCATGTGCTAATGCTAATAGTTGTGTGCACTTGCACTGAAGCATTTACCTCTTTCATGTAGCTAAAATTCAGGAGTTGCCTAACAATTTAATAAAATCAAAATGACAGCTGAAATGAGATAATAGCCAGTCTTACAGCAGTATATATCAGGCTGGAAATGTATACCACAGATTTAAAATAAGCGACATTCACACTCAGAGCCAATACATAGCAGAGATAGAACAAAGAGAGGGGAATCGTAATCTGTCCTGACAGGTCGGTCTGTATTTAGTTGGACATAACCATGACAAGACAAACAGTCAATATTGGTGCATGTTAAAAGATGGCAAACCTTTGACAATTACACCTCACATTTAATCAATTGAAATTATGCCATAAATGGTATTGTTACTTGATAAAACGTGTAAATTCAGATTTAGGTCTCTAGATTAGTCCAGGCCGGTAGTCAATGTAACACATTGGACTTCTGAGTGGAGTTGACTGCTATCAAAAGTAAAAAAATAAAACTAACTGCACTTTTTAACCCCAGATGTGAAAATGAAGTCAACAATTTCTTCAAAGATCTTTTTATATTATTCCTTTCCAGCTTTTACATTTTAGACATCACATGCAAAAGAATTACAACACAAGACATGACAGTGATGCATAAGACTTGACAGGCAGCATTCTAGGGGCCACATAGAGGTTTATGTTGCAGGAATTATAGTGGTAGCTATCCCAGCAGGTCACCCTCAATCAGGTAGATCTGTGCCCCTTCTCCTCTTTTGTTACTACAAAGTGGGCAGACAATCCAACTTCTTTGGAAATTCTGGACATTCAAAGATTATATAACATGAAGAATGATAAAATACCAAGTGGTGTAGGTTGTCCCATTACATCAGCAAATCGAGGAGAAACAATATTCTTGTCAGATGCAACTAGGCCATCAAAATTCCCAAGAAATTGCCCATTGAAACCAATCAATGACCATGAATTCATATCAGCTGACCATTGCACCTTTCCCACACCAATTCCAAACTTACTTTCAACTCCTGGAGAGAGTGAAAGTAGCAAAATTTAAGAAGAAAGCCCAGTTACCAATATAACAAATTCAACCTTTGAAAACAGACTTCTAGTAAGCAACACATAAGGCCAAAATATTTACCAGGTTCATGGCATAATGCCCTGCATAGAGAATTCATGCCTGGAATGCCCACATATTTCTTGCTTGATTCTTCCTAAATTGATTATACAACAAGACACATGTCATATATTTGCAATTCAAATAATGTTTTCTAATTGTAGCAGTACCACATGTTTCTAGTGTGTATTTGCATTAGGAATGCTAGTTAAAAACACAAGATGAAGCACTTCAAATTTCTCTCACATCATAATATTAACAGAATTGTTTTTAATAATATCTACTGCAGATAGTCTCACGAACTACAAACAAGAAGTATATCATTCCTGTAAACTGCCATCACATGGCCACAAATCCAAGTGAGGTTTTCAACTGAAGCAATAAATATCAGCTCCTAAATTGGAGGCCTTGGATTGATCATCAGAAACAAAATGGCATTGTACAGTACAATGAAGTGGTAAGCAAACTGAAATTCAACCACAAACTTCCAAAAATTTAGGAGCGAGAGAGGAGGGGTGAAAACATCAGATAAGGGTTTGTATTGAACAGCAAAGGGAAAGTAAAGAAAACATTAGCTGAATAGTATGCAGATTCCACATCAAAGACACTAGGTTCTTCTTCTTCTCACCTTAGTAGAAGTGAGTGTAGAACCAATAAGTGCGGAAGAACGAATAATGGCGATAATAACAACAAAACCAATCAAGACTTTTCCCACTTATTGGGTCGACTATATGAATTCTTCAATGCCATCCAACTCTTGTGGGCCCTATACCCTGCTAGCTCCAACTAATCCACATCAAGCTTGATCATCTCCATCAAGATTTTCTTGTGTTCTATCTACTGCTTTAACAATTAACCTCTTTCATCCTCTCACATATTATTACAGGTGCAGCAAATGGTCTCCCGTTTACAAGACTATCAAAAGCATCTCTCTTATTTTGTATTTTATTGAAGCCACCCCAACATTCTCCTATATAATATTGTTATGAGCTCTATCCCTCCTTATATGAGCACACATCCACCTTAAGGCCCTTAACTTCGTCATAGGCAATTATTTATCTTGTTCTAATGTGTTTACATTACATATATAATTTGGAACCTATTTTATGATAAAGTCTTCTATTTTAGTGACTTCTAATTAGTTTTTCTTTGTTGTTGGTTAAGAAATAAGTTGTTTAAAGAACAAGGACAAAATGGTCATTTTCACCTACACGAACTTAATTAGTGTTGTTGGAAGGATTAATTCAAGGCCAACAATTTCATCTCTACAAGCATTTCAAAATTCTGATGATTTCAGGAAGAAATGGATGTGCAAAATAAGTGAATATTGGAGATTTATAAAAAAGGAAATCTTGGATCTTGATTGATTGGAATAGTTGGAAATCAATTACGCATAATTTTCCTCCAAAATTTTAGGAAACTTAAAAGGAAACTAGGTCAACTAAAGGGCAGCTTTTCATTGGATAATTTGGCTATTTAAGAGAAGAAAGGAAAGCAGCAAAGCGAATCCAGACTTCAAGTCTGCACACAGCAGAGAAGAGGGGCATTTTTTTTCACAGAGAAAGAAGAAAGGGGGCAGAACTGGGCAGACTAGTGAAGAACCTCATGGCAAATTTCCAGAAGAAATAGGGTGAGATTTCTTTTCTATTTTTCCAAACTCTTGTTCTTTAATCCTTCTATGAAATGATGAACACTACTATTTCCATATTTATTATTAGTTTAATCATGAACTAAGTTTTCACTTTGTTGTTACTTCTCTTTACACTTAATGTTTTTAAATACTTGATCACCATTCAAATCATTTGATATTGTGTCTTGAGTTCAAAAGAAGATGTATACATAATGGATCTTGAATAAAATGACATAAGTTGCGTTGTAGAGAGAGGTATACTACATAGACTCATGTAATTTTTGCGGAGATAAATTAAGCTTAATGCATGGTTATATTTGTTATTCACATAGAAATATAGTGAATACATATTTAACCATAACTTTGATGCAACACAGGAGGGAGCATGAAATATTTATGCCATCTTGATTGTCATTTGTGATTGAAAGAAGTCTATGAGAAATTGAAAAGTGCTATATAGGAATGCTTAGGTAAAATTGAAAAAAAAAACGTAATATACCTTTCTCTTTTTTGAATTTAATCTCATTTGAAGTGACTTCTATAAGGTATAGATTCCAAAATATTCTTTTAATGCTAATTAATTTAATTAAATCGATGAGTTTTAAGGTCAATTGATGTTTTAAGTTAAAGATTAAGTTTCAAAGCGGAATAAATTAGGTCAAGTGGTATCTGAGCTGCATCTGACCCACGCATGATCGCATTTTAGGTAGAATACCCGCACTTGATATACACACCAGATCAAAGATAAAGTTCTCCAATATCAACTGTGACAGACTTCATCTCAAATCCATCATTATACATAAACATAGCTAATTATCTTTTGATGATCTTTGTTAATCATTAAAACGTGAACTATTTATATATATATATATATAGTATCACAGGATCCCAATATGTGCCATGTCATCAGTGGCTCCAATACCTTTGCAACGCTATATGACGTCAGATCTTATAAGGGAAGATGTCTGTAAATCATATCATAATCTGTAGAAGCAATAATTATCCATAAAATTTATACATTAACCAAAATGTATCATTTCTTGCATTCACATACTAATATACATAGCCAAAAATCTCTATGATAGCTCCATAAATATTGCACTACACTAATCTAACCATAATATAACATCTAGATACATCATACATTGTCCAACCTAAGAGATTAGCATACAAAATCTCTAAGGATAAATACTAATACGTCGATCTTCACTCCTACTCATCAGGTAGAAATTCGTGCGATTCATCTAAAATGTTAGTAAAAATTGTAAGAGAGTGAGCTAAATGTTCAATAAAACACAATACATAATGAAGAACATGCAACTTTATACTGAAAACATAATAGTAGGAATAGAGATCATAATAAAATATAATAACATAAGACATGAACAAAATACTTATACAAACCTTTTCAGATTTCTTATCTTATTCTTTCTTAGTCTTAGTCATCAAACATGCTTAAAACTTATTTTATTTAGGGACCAGGGCCGGTAGACCTTATTAGCTAAAAGAGCGGTCAACCAAAATTGAGATTGTATTCATTTGTTTGCACAATCAAAAGTCATAAGCTCCTATTCAAAACCATGAGGTGAGCTGTCTATATATTTCCCAACAAACAGAACTAGACGCCACTTCTTAACCCGCGGTTACGTAGGTCCTTATCAAATGACGATCTACCACCATAATATACTAAGACATGTCAAAATATACTACCTACTGAATCATAATCTTTAGTCCAATTTCCTTACTTTCTTTACTTAGGGAAAACTCCATAGTTTGCTTCTTAGTTTTTGGTTTCCACCCTTTTAGAGAACGGTTCATGCTTCCTTAATATAACAGCAGAGTTTCCTTTTCTTTTCCATAACATCATATACGTTTTTATCATAACAATTTCATAAACATGAAATTTGACCGTAAAACATGTAGAAGAAAATTAGAAAATTCATTACAAATTTAATAAGCATACAGCATATAATTAAATATGTAGTATATTTTAGGCATATACAAATAGCATGTAATACTTTAAAATTAACAACTTCGAAGTACAAACACGTAGGAACTATTCTTATGCTTCTAAACATGAAAACAATTTTGAAATAATACACATAATCATGATACAGATATTTAAATATGAGTTCTTGATAAATCTCATTATAAAATTATGGTAGACTAGCAAATATGCATATTTTTATATTTTTACTTCAAAATCTTAGCTTGGACAAGTATTAGAACAATAATGCTAAAAAAAGGGAATAAATAATAACAAAAGAAAGAGGGAGCTTAGGGAACACTTGCCTCGACCTGATTTACCCAAATCTTTACTTCGATCGTCCTAACTTGAGCTATTGGACGCCTTGTCTCTCCTCTCTCTCTCCTCTCTTCTCCTTGGTTTTCTCTCTCGCTCTTGCATTGTGACGGAGCGGATTTTTTTTTTTTATACTTGAAAAATCCTCCCGTCAAAATTCGTCCACAAGCTAATTCCCAAGATAAAGTAATCAAGGGAGACGGTCCAAACTAAACCAACACATGCAAGCGTACCGAATATAGACTTTATATATATATATATGCACTCACAATATATACACAGGATCATCCAATGCCATGTAATATTTACGGCTCCAATTCTTTTAACATTTCATTTCGTTAAACCAAGTTCATACAGAGATGCCATTCTAAGCCTTGATTTCAACCAAAAGTTAATGGCGGAAGCAGTTCTATTCCAAAATATATACAAGTGGAAGCATAGCCATTCATTCATTCACATTTTGAGATAAAGACATTCAACACTATCAAAATCCTAAAAAATCTTCACCAGGCTCTCTGATTCCAAAATTTCTCCTGGCTAAGCTTTGTTTATTCCTGCTTATCCGGTATCAATTCTACCGTTTCATCTGGAAGGGAAAAATTGTAACAGAGTGAGCCGAAACTCAACAAGGCACCAAATACATGCAATATAAATCATGAATGCAATAACATAGAGTTATAGGAAATACCAAGGTTCATCATGGATGCCGATTCCGAAGTTCCAAATTCGATGTCAATTTTCAAAGTTCACAGTTGGGTGCAAAACTCTAGAATACATGATTTTATATTTTTAATGTCAATTTCCGAAGTTCAAAGTCCAGCGTCAAATCCGAAGCTCTTAGTGTAATAATAAATTCCGAAGTTCATGTACAGGATTAATTCCCGAAGTTCATAATGCCATGTCATTTTCATTGTTCCAATGGGACTTAGGCTAGTAGACCCTACCAGCCAAAGAGGAGAGTAATCCAGGGTAGATTGTATTCATTCCACACAATCAAATGCCATAGTTCGATAATCATATCCATTTCCATTCAAAATCCAAAATCCAAAGTTCCATATCTCTATCCTCTCTTTACGTCCCGAGAAGGGGCGACCACGTATCACTTCCATGGACAGAGTTACCATTGATTACCACCATAATGTTCTAAGGCATGCCGGAGAGCCTTATCTAACTGCTTCACAGTTTTAGGTCAGAAGCACTTATTCAAGGTTCAAACAAAATTCATTATATTTTCAAGGCCGATTTCATAATTTACACAATCCATGCTCTAGACAATATTCAAAAGACCTTTACCCTTTTAACATTTTAGTTTCCGTACAAGATTTTCATGCATAGTCCGGTCATAAAATGAACAGAAACATGGGCCAGCATATAAAAATCAATATGGAGAGCTATATTCATCCAAGGCAATTACGGTTGTAATTTGAACAATAAAGCATGTGCTAAATATGAACCCGAGTCAGGAATTTACAAAACGTGAAACTTAGTTCAGATTCATGCATGCTTCATAATGAAACTTATACTTGTCAAAACAATGTTATAGAAAACAAACTCTGAAATATACTTACATTAAAACATTATTACAATTTAAACTTGAAAACGGAGGTACACTTGCATTAAAACATTCTTAAAACCTGAACTTATAAAAACGGAGAGTACACTTGCCTGATTTCCAAATTCTTTCACTCCAACTAGCCTAAGGTTCCCTTTTCCTCTACGCCTCTAACTTCTTCTTGCATAAACTTTCTAACTCATTTTTTTTTTCCACATTAGGAGTTCAGTATTTATAAAGAATGGATTAAATGGGAGCAAGTGGGATAAGTTAACTACTTTATACTTTTTTTCTCGCTCCCTCCTTTCGTTTCTAGAAGGTCAGCAGAGTGGTTGGAAGCAGAGTATGGACTTGTACTGATTATGATGATCGTCTACTCATAATCCCTATTCTGATAGACTTACCAACTCTGTCCTTTACATCATACTAAAAAAAATCCTTTCTGAATTCATCTCCGGAATTCTTCTCATGGTCTCTAGAATTATCGTCTCCGAAAATAAACGTCTCCGAAAATCATCGTCTCCAGAAGTCTTCTCAATCGTCTCCGGAAATCAACTTCGGAAACTTAATCGTCTCCGGAAATCGTCTCCAAAAACTTACTCAATTGTCTTCGGAAATCGACTCCAAAAACTTACTCAATTGTCTTCGGAAACTTACTTAATCATCTGCGGAAATCGTCTCCAAAAACTTACTCAATCGTCTTCGGAAATTGTCTTCGAAAACTTACTTAACCGTCTTCGAAAATCGTCGTCCCCGGAAGTTATTGTCTCCAGAAATCAATGTCTCCGGAAATCGTCTCCAGAAATCAACATCTCCGGAAGTTATCGTCTTCCGAAATCAACGTCTTCGGAAATTATCGTTTCCGGAAGTTATCGTCTCAGGAAATTATCCTCCAAATTTATCTCCGGAAAATTGTTCGTGGTCTCTGGAAGTTGGCTCATGATCTCCGGATATCCATCCTCAAAGTTGCCATCAATAGTCCTCAAAGCAGGCCAGCAAAGCTGTCCGGCAATTTTCCTCTTCAAAAATGCTGCCCAAAATTTTGTATTAGAAGCAAGCAAAGCTGTCCGGTACATTTGCCACATCAGCAGTCCAGCAGGTTTGTTTGAAAGCAGTCCAGCAGTTTTGGTCTTCACAAGTTGTTCAGTCAGTAGCCCAGCAATTTTAGCTTCAAGCTGCCCGGTGATTACTTCTTCAACTGCTACCGGACAAATTTTGGCTTTAAAGGCAGGCCAGCAACTTAGATGTCCGGCAAATCAACTTCAAGCAACCCGGTGAGGTGCTTACCAAAACACGCCAGCAAAAGCTGTCTGGCATTTGTTTTCTCAAAAACCGATCAACATTTTGCTTCAAAATTTCAGCTCTTTGCCAGTCAACGAAACCAATTTCCGTCGACATTTCATCCTTAAATTTCCAGTCAACAACCACATAATTCCGGTTAGCACTTATAACTTCAGTCAATATCCCTAATTCCGGCTGTCATTAACTCTAGTCACCATCAACTCCATCCTTCATCAACTTCGGCCCCCATCACACACCACATCAACTTTGGCTTTCATCACACATACCATCATCTCCGGTCCTTTAAGAGCTCACAAGGCCAAATTATCACGTTGTTTTTGGGTTTGGGATCTCACATGCACCACTCAAAAATGGCGGTCACTGAACGCTCACCACTATTTATACCCGAGCCCAGTGCTCAAGCACCGGTTGAGCATGCATTGGACGCCACGGTTCAGCATTTGGAGCTTGAGCACTACTTAGGCACAAACTCTCTAGAATTTGGGCTCGATCATACCTCGAGCGTACTTCAGGCACAATGCCACTATTTTCGGGGCTCGAGCGCACATCAGGTCTACATCAGGCTTGGTCAAACTCAAGCCTAATTTCAGGCACGCATCATAATCAAATTCAATCCAATCCGATTTTTGACTCTTTAACCTAATTTTTACATCCTTTAATCTCAATTTTAATTATAGTAATTTAATTAATCACAATTAACATAAGTACAAAACTCGATCCTTATAATTACTAATCAACGTCTTGATGGGACAAGTTATCAACACTCAAAAGATTGTACTCCTTGTTATACGTGGAATGGATAAGGAAAGGACAAAGGATATATCTCTAATGATTCCCCTAATACGAAGAATGATCCACTCAGGGAAGAAGTGTGGACTAGGAAGATGTTGGACTTTATATATAGTTCATTAACTCGATGCATTAAAGGGTGGCCTTTCAAGTAACTTCTACGGTTATTGTTAAGAACTTGTGGGAGTATCAATATGTCCTCTATTCTAGGTAATACAATATGTGTAGAATGTTTGATGTTGCCAAATAGTTCTTTCATGTAGATCAAAATGCTCGAAGTGTGATAGATTACTTCGTTGACTTTAAGAATCTCTATGAAAAGATGAATGCACTTATGCAGATTTCCTATGATGTGAATGTGTGAGCAAGAACATATAGCTATATTGTGTTTTTCGTGTTTTCTTGCTGGGGTTAGACCTCGCTTTTAACTCTATTGGATCTCAAATTTTGGCAAGTCTTGAGATGACCTTCTTAATTGATGTTTTCAACTTGGGAGATAATGGATACATACTAACACCAACAAATGGAATTGTTAATTTATAAGTAGATAACTATATATGTTTACTAGCCGGTCAAACCACCCTACTATTGGTGTATGGGTCATAAAGGTAACCTCATTACCTATATCTTAGCTATATCAAAAACATAGAACATTAACTCTCGTACCTTTGATCATATGGTTGGGACCTCAGGGACAATGTCTTATTAGAGACCATGTTCTGTTCTTCCTATTGTTACTCCAGTTGACAGTTCTTCAACTAAGGTTGTGTGAATTAGTGTTGTTCCCTTGACCTAGACTTTTCATCATTCATTTGTCCTACATTTGCTATCATGTCCATTTAATATATTATCTTCCTGTGAATTTGCAAATAAAAATGATGTTTGTGTTGTATTCACCTCAATTGATTGTGAATTTTAGAATCTTACAACAAGGGAGATCATTAATTGAGCTAGTTGCGAGTTAGGAGTTCTCTATTTGCTGGATGTAGGACCATCTCCTACAATTTGCTCTAGTATCATTCTTTCATCCTTCAAGTTTCACTATGTTATGCTTCATTGTCTAACCTAAAGTAATTGTGTCCAAGTCTTCCAAGCATGGTCTACTACATTAGGTGTATCATGGAAGTTGGCTAAACACTACCACATGACATATTATCATCAAGTTAATCAACAAGCATTCCGGTCCTTTTGAGACAGTATATTCAATATTTGGGCTCCATGTCCTATGCTTTCTAAATGGGCTTTCATAATGTTATTACTTTTATTGATGATTATTTACAAATAATCATCATATCTCAGTAATAACATTATGAAAGCCCATTTTTAATTTTGTGGACATGGAAATTCAAAATCAATTCTCCTCTTCAAATATAAACTTTATGATTGATGATGCCCACAAGTAGTTGTCCACTCAATATACTTTTTTTCTATCCCAGCATAAAAACCTCTCGTGCAAATGCCACCAATAAAATGAAGTTACAAAAAGAAAGAATAGGCATATATTGAATGTGGTAAGGCTTGCCTATTTCACATTAGAATTCCTAAATTATTATGAAGATGAACTAACTACTTACTATCTTATTAACTGTATCTCCTTGGCAGTGCTTTATGGTGGAAAACTTCGCATCATATGTTACTACTTGATAAACTTTTAAACACTATCACACCAAGAATCTTTGGATGTGCGTGCTATACTCAAGATAATCAACCTTAGGTGACTAAACTTGATTCTAAATTGCTGATATGTATTTTTCTTGAGTATACCCAAATTCATAAGTAGTATCAATGTTTCTCCAATAACTTGAGACAATTTCTAATATGTTCTAATATCTTTTTAAGAGTCCACTACTTTTAATCTCCACGAGAATTCTTATTCTAGTCCATCACCTATTAATGATTCATGAGCATCTTGTCAATAGAATCATTCATGATGGTTAGTCTTACCCCCTCCAACACATCTTCCTATTTCTCAACCAACATTCGTGGTCCTTGTAAGGCGTCTGTTCCTCTCAAGTAGCAATTCCTAAGCAAGTCCCTATCGAAGCCATTCTCCTATCTAGAGATCATATGGCTTTCCTATAATATTACTAAAGGGACATCGTAGTTGGGCTAAACATCCTCAATCTATTGCTATTTCCTATACTTGTGTTTCAGCCTTGTTGTATACTTTTGTATTTACCTTGGACTATCTTACTAAACCTTGGATAGTTTCCAAAGCTATTTTTCATTTTGGTTCGCGTGCAACTATGGAATAGAAGATGTCAACCCTTGAGCACAAAAAAAAGTGTGATCAAGTTCATTAACCAGATGGAAAGAAACTAATCAATTATAAATGGGTTTACATTAAAAAAAAAAAAGTAAATTCAAATGGCTATCCAGTGAAATTAAAGGTAATTTTGGTGTATAAGGGCATGTGCTTACATATTGAGTGGCCTTTACTAAAGCTGTTTTTTTCCTATATACAAATTGATGCCTTTGCAACCTTTTCTATTATTGGTTGCTATTCACAACTAGCCCTTGCATCAATTGGATGTGAACAATGCCTTCCTATATGGTTGTCAAGATGAAGTTTATCTTGAACAACTAGATGGATTTGCCTCTCAAAAGAAGTCTTATATGCTTATTGTTTGAAAATATTATTTTATGGTTTGAAACAATCACTACATACCTAAATAGGAAGATTCACTAAGGTTGTTCCTCAATTTGGTTTCCCAAGTTGTACCACCAACCATTATGATTTCAATCATCATTCTAATATTGGATGCATTCTACCAGCTATTTATGTGAATGATATTATAATTACTAATAATGATAGCATCATTTTGCCAACCTCAAAGCACTTATTTCAAACCAATGACTTAAAAACTTTGAGATATTTTCATAGTATTTATGTTTTGCGGTGTCATTAATGCATCATTATCTCACAATGAAAGTATAACCTAAACTTGTTGCAAGATCCATGCATGTTGGAAGCAAAACAGTGAGAATCGTAGATGAAAATATCGGCTAATATTCGAAATATTATTAAAACCTCCCGATACCTATATTTGATCATCTTAGCTCAAAAGTTATTTAAAAATCCAAATATGCTAATCATACTTAAATCTCGTTCATGTAAATTCCATGCATTCGCTTGACAATGCTATTATATTGAGGAACTCGAGTGGCTGCCCAACGACGCATGGTGCCCTCCTCGTTGCTAAACTTCTTGAACGTAGTTGAGGTGTACTCACCTCCATCGCGAAGTGTTTTCACCTCTCTCAATTCACGTCTTCACTATAGCTTTCTCCTGCTTAAACATTTAAAACTCGTCAAATTTGGATTCAATTGTATAAATCCATACCTTCCTTAAAAAGTCATTAATGAATGTTATAAAATAATTTCATCCATCCATTGAAGGGACCTACACAAAAACACAAACATTCAAATGGACGTAATCAAGTATGCCTTTAATGGTGTGATTCAAAGTATGGAAAGTTACTTGGTCATATTTTTTATAAACACAGTGTTCACGAAAGTCAAGTTTAAAAGACTTGATACCTTTTAGAAGGTTTCACTTGTGGCGCTCTTCAAGTCCAAGCTCACTCAAATGACCGAGATGTGTATGCCATAACTACGCATGATCATTCTCATCCATAGTAATCTTAGAAGATCCACCTTTGGTAAATTCTATTAGCTCATACAAATTCTCAACCCTATTTGCTCTCAACACCACAAGCACTTGATTATTCTCATGGAACCGCTCTCTAGGTCAAATTTGTATCCCAAAAATCGAGAACACCAAAAGAAATTAAATTTATTTTTAGATCCGGTATATCTAGAAAGTCAATTTGATTTTGCATAATTCGTCAAACATTCTAATTTAAATGTTCTCAATCTTGATTGTTTCATATTATATTATTGTCCATAAGAATTGTACCACCATTATAAGATCAATACATGCAAAACATATCCTTGTTTGGGCACATGAGAAATGAGCACCCGAAATCAAAAATCCATGCACTCGACAAGTTTCTCAAAGAAGCTAAAAGAACAACAGTGACATGGATATCAAGAATATTTCAAATTAGAAGAGATTTAATTTTATTGATTGTAAAATTTTATTTTTATTTAAAAGATTTTATTTTTATTTTAGAAAATTATATCATATTTAGTTAGGCAATTATATTTGTTTCTAAATTATCCTAGGACTAAGGTTTCTCTATATAAGGACTCCAAAGGCCTAAATCCCAAAAGATTTAAAGAGGTATGGTATACAACACAGCAAACCCAGTATGGCACTTGTACAGAAGGGGGACAGGCTCAGTGCTTCGCAGTGCCCAAAGAGTGATATAGAGAAAGATCAAATGAAAGATAATTAATAAATTGAATAAAATATTGAGCAATTGTGATTTCCTTTTCTCTCTCCTGATTTTTCTACTTCTCTTTTCCGGTTTTCCTTCTCTCTCTATTGATCTCTCTACGTTTCTTCTCTTTAATCCACCTTCTATTTCTTCTCCTCCTCTCAGTTTCTTCTCCTTCCCCTCTTCTGCGTTCCCCTTCTCTACATCAAATTTCATATCAAAGACAAATCATGACCACAACAACCATCCAAGCCACCAAAAAGCTCTAATTGACCACCACCCAGCACCCAAGTTCCACCACCATCAATGAAATCAAACCCTAATCCACACACTCGAGCCGAAACCCAATCCAAACTTTAGCTGCCACATCGCTCCTTCAGAGAGAAACAAAAACAAAAAAAAAAAAAAATAGAGAGGAAAGTCATGAATCAGGTTGCACCAAATTCTTCGTCTTCATCTTCTCCATCTTCATCTTCATCTTCATCTTCTTCATCGCCGTCTTCTTTGTCAACATTTCATCTTCATCGCCATTGTCAGCTGAAAGAATGAACGACCTTCATCGTCGTTGCCATCGCCGCCACCGCCTAAAGCAAGAGCACGAGTGACACTAGAAGTAGAAGTTCCACTCTTGATATGTTATATTTAAGCAAACTTTATTAAGGTTTGCCGCAAGGAGAGAGGAAAAAACAAAAAAGAAAAGAAAAAGCAAAACAAAAAAAGGAGAAAAAAAAAACCTAAAAAAAAAGAAAAAAAAGGCAAAAAGAAAACCCAAGAGAGAGAGCAGCAGATAAAAAACAAAAAAAAAAGGGAAGCAGTGGATAGAAATCTCTCATCATATACGGCCACATCATATAAGCAATTTAGATCATTTTTTTCTTTATATCCCGATTAATAATATGTATTTCCAAATGTCGATGGAAAACTGTGCAACCACTCAATTTGTGGTTAAGGAATTGACTATAGAAGTTTCACTCGACAAGGTCAAGTCCCACCCACCCGGAGAGAATTAATGTAGACATTGAAAATATTTCAACTTAAAATATTTCAAATTAGAAGAGATTTAATTTTATTTGATTGTGAAAGATTTTATATTATTTTATTTGAAAGATTTTATTTTTAATTTAAAAAATTATATTATATTTAGTTAGGTAATTATATTTGTTTTCCAATTATCCTAAAATTAGGATTTCTCTATATAATGACCCTAAACTCTATTGTTTGAATGATGATTAATGAGTTGAATAAAATATTAAGTGATTTTGATTTTCTTCTCTCTCACCTAATTTCTCTACTTCTCTTCTCTCTGGTTTCTTCTCTCTCTATTGATCTCTACTTTTCTTCTCTTTAGTCCTTCTTCTGTTTCTTCCCTCCTATCATTTTTTCTCCTTCCCCTCCCCTACTTTCCCCTTCTCTACATCAAATAGCTTCTTAATTTTACCTGGAGCTCTTAACTGAAATTGGCAGTTCAAGATTGGACTCCTTGTTCTTGAATGTTTTAAGCTTCCTGCCATGTTTCTAAATATATCCTAACTTCTTATAGTAATTGCACTTTATAAAATTACTATTTCTTAACTTGGATCTCAACTAATTTTTATATTTTGGATGAAATTGAGATCAATAGCTTGATCAAGGCCCACTGCATGATTGTCTAGAACCAGTTTTTAGACAATTTCTTCTAATTGCAAAATAGATGTTATGTCACCCAAAACTATCATCTCCTTTGCCATATGTTACCGTGGCAACTAAATAGTGATCAGAAGTAGGATAAGAGATAAAAGTAACAAAGATTTATCTTTATCATCACTCGTGACACTAATGCTTAATAATTGACAAAGAAGTTTGTTGAAATTAATTTAGATGTTGATGGATAGGTTTGCCATCCTTCATTAATTGTGTAAAGTTGCCATTTCAAACAAAGTCAGATCGTGAGAAACTTCATTGTGTAAAGACTCTCCAATTTAGCCAATAACATCTTGTTCGAATTTTCCTTGGCAACGTTGCAAAGAACGTCATTAGCACCACACAACCTAATCGTGCTCACAGCATTAAAATCAATATCCCCCCAATCCTCATCAGATGTGGAGGCATTAGCCGTTCTACTCTTTAGGACTTTGTCAAGTTCTCATCGAACAAGTAAATCATCAATCTTGATTTGCCACAAAATAAAATTGTTCTTTCCATTGAATTTCTCCAACTTGAACTTGGCATTCAAAATCCTTCATGCAATTTCGGAATAAAATGCTCAAATACCAATTTGTTGTAACAACTGAATTAAAATATAAATTCAAGCACATAAAACGATGACTTGACTTGGTTCACAATTAGGAAGAGAGCTACATCTAGTGAGAATATGAAGTGATTTTACTATAATCAAAAGAGCACAAGTGATGGAAATAACCCTATTACACTTGTCTCACGAAAAACCATGGTTATTTACCCGAATCAACTAGGATACACGGCAGATTGTGTTTAGTGATACATGTCTAAGTGTGTTTGATGCATTTTACCCCCTTGCACACTCCTTTATATGTTGATACAAATCCCAATTACTGATTTGTACAAATATGTAATTTCTAGAAGTATTAAACATAAGATTGCCTATAATGCATGGTGCATTCTCTTGCCATCAAAACCATCTTGAATGTTCCCTAATTCCCATTGTAGCAATCAATGTGTTGCAAATTGCAGTCTCCAATGGACCATTAATGGCAAAACATCCATCCATGTAAAAACTCAACCAAGTACATGATTAAAGTGCCACCCAGATGAACCACCATAATTAGAAATTACGTGAGAGTTAGGGTTTATAATTATATCCAGATGATGGGTAGATTTTTGTTGACCGAGTTTGATATCACAAATTTGTTGGAAATCTTAAAGTACCTTAATGTGACTAGACCAGACACTGTATTCTTTATAAGTGTTTTGAGTTAGTTTATATCTTCTCCACATATCTCACATTAGAAAACCGTCCTACAAATTCTATATTACCTTAAGGGTACACCAAGATGGGAGTTGCATTATAGTGATCATGGTCACACTTGAGTGAAGGGATTCACATACACCGATTGGGTTAGATCATCTTAGGATTGACAATCCACCACAGGCTATTATGTATTTGTTAGAGGCAATATGGTGTCTTGGAAGAGCAAGTGGCATATGTTATATGCAAGGTAGTGTGGAAGCCCTAGTTACTAGAGTCGCTCAAATATCAAAGTACGAAATCATCTCAATTATGGTAAGACAATCATATAGAGAAATACATTGCATTGAATCCAATATTTCACATATGCATAGAGCATAAAGACGTAGATTATCATTTTGTTCATTGAGAAGCCTCAATAAAACATTGTTCATGTTAAACATGTAAGAACTAGAAAACAGTTAGTGAACATCACAAAGTCTATAACTAGGTTCGAGTTCATTACATCTATAACAATCAAAGAATCATCAACATCTATACTTCTGTTTGCAATAGAATTAAAATATAACACTAGTATTACAATATGCAATAGGATTTGTTGTGGTATTATTCATTTGTGATTGTAGTTTAGTATATGTGCTAAGGTAAATAATGAATTTATATGTGAACAATTTCAACCGAAGAGAATGGGATCTTTTCTCTAAACATCTTCTCATAACATTCTTACACTTAAGGTAGTGGGTGGGATGGAATTTCTTCCCTTAGGCAGCACACTACTTTCAAATAATCACAAGTTGTCAATCAATTTAACACTATCAAACTGATTGGATAACATTTTGAAAGGAAAAAAGGATTGAAGAAAGACAATCAAATATCTTTTTTCATCTGAACTTTTAGACTAAACCCAAAGGTCTAAAACTGCACCAAGCAAGCCAATTATTATAAGTCAAGCAAATATGTTTTTAAAGAAATTACATAATATAAAGGAAATTAATACCATTTATACAAAAAGATGGCATATGATGAAATTTAAATCTTAACTCTTTCATATAAGCAATCTAAGGACAAAAATTTGAACCTTTGTGGGTAAAGCTAAAAGTAGCATTCATATAGACAATATGCATGAGGGGAATATAACAAAAAGATGCCATGTACTCAAAATATAAATGGTATGGTAAATAAATAGTGCAAGTCTAAGATAACATAAGAAGCAAATACATCATAATAAGTGAAACTTCATACCTACAGAAGTTAAGTCCAAAAAATGTCCCTTGAAATAGTTTAAGTGCTAGTAACTTAGACAAAGAGTACAGTGGGGCAAATGGACTTGCCAGATATTAGAGGCAATAGGAGGAGAATATTTGTATGTAGGGATTTGTATTGCAAAGTAAAGAAGGATAGATAAGGCGCCAACTTTAGAAGAAGTTGCCATAGATCAAGTAGAAGAGCATAAATGAAATCAAGTAGAATAGCATAAATGAATTCATCTGTTGAGAATTCCTGCCTTGCCAGTGCTATGGTCAAGTTTTTCATATAATTTCATGACATCTAGAAGAACAAAAATTCTTCAAGAAGGTCAACACATTAATTGACCCAAAAGAACAACAGAAACAAGAAAAAAATTGAAAATAATGAAAAATATATCAATCCAAATAGTTCAAGCGACAGCTTAAAATATATTAAAAATTATACTATCATTCCAATTCAATCTGACCAAAAATGCAACTACTTATCTCTTCATGCCTTACCAAAAACAAACAAACCGCTTACCTTCTCAATTTCAACAAATTCCTTAGAGATGCAATCAAATGTTCCAAAAGTCTCTTTCCACTCATCAACAAGCCCTCTTGACTCCCACTCTTCAACAATACTCAAAACATTAGGGTCAGTCACTGTGAAGTATGGAGCACCATGGTCGAAGAATAACTCTTTTCCATCTTCGAGACTCTCTCTGTTACAATTCCCAGAACAAAAAAAAGTACAAAACCTCAAATAGATTTTATATGAATAGCATAGTAATGCAATTGAATACAGATCATTAAAAAATAGAAAATCAAAGAATATGCTACTTCAACCGGCAAATCAACATCTATTGTTAGAAATAGCATTTGAAACTAAAAGCAATTGCGAATGACTTTCACAAACCTACTAAGCAAAATCAAGATCCTACTTTCATGAGGACACTAGCATCAATAATCGATGTGTCATTATTGACCATGCCATGTTATTATGTCATTAGGACATTTCCATATCAACAACAGTATCCCACCACAATGAACTATTTCACAGGCCTATTTAGCAAAGTCAAGATCCTACGTTAAGGAGGAGGTTGACATCAATAATCTATGCATCATTATTGAAAAAAATGTCACGCTATTATGTCATTAGGACATTGCCATATCAGCAACAGTATTACTACCAAGATGAACTACAATAAGTGATGCATCAGATTTTCTTTATTTCAACAACTTTATTATTGCAACTAGTTATATGCCTAAAAATGTGACAAAAAGTAAGCTAGATGGATCCCTCCCTTAGAAAATTCTGTTATGCTCAAATTAATGGTTAATCACATGATGACGGTAGTTATTGGTTTTGTTATAAGAGATAAGAATGTTAATTTAAAAAGGACTGGGGCAGTAGTTGCATCTGTTTCATCAATTATGGTCATAGAAACATCAGCTTTAAGGGCTCATGAAACTTGTCGAGAGCCTCATGTCAGTTTCTAGGAATCACATAAGTTATACATCATGAAGACGTGCCACACAAATTGAGGGTGCTCCCTTGTACAACCTAGTTGTACACATATGTTTTTGTAGAGTAGGAAATTCTCTAAAGAAAGTTCTAGGTTATCCTAGAGAATTATATAATGAGGGGAAAAAGAGTAAACTATATTTTATTCTAGATTATCCAGGTAAGGATAGTGTGAGAGTAATTGTACACTATCAAAGAGGGAAATATTTATAAAGCATATTCCAGAGCATAGATCCTAATGATCCATGGTCAAGGATGGAGGAGAGATGTAGCCATTGGTTAAGAAGGTGTTATTCCGATATACGGAGCTTCCTATCATTTGGAAAAATAAGCCAATAGTGACAAAACCAAGAGAGTAGCAAAATTTTGAGAGCTCTAAGGGTAAGCTTGTAGGTATGAGTATTGGAGAGATGTTCCATCTTCTTTGTACTAAAATTTAGTATGTGATTCCTTCAAATCCCTTGTGCCTCTACATGATTGGGATGGGAGTACCAAGAAAAGGCCGACTTGTTGACATCATATAGGGTGAGCTAGGCAAGTATACACTAGTGAAATATGGAAGTGTCATGTTGATTCAATTGATATCAGAGCCAAGGTTGTGAACAAAGCAACACAGATAGCTATGCTAAGGCCAAACCAACTAAGGCTATGTGAGAGCTAGCTAGCATTTATGTCAATGTGAAAATTTCACCATGTCAAAGTGTAACCTAACTAGCATGGTGAACACCTTAGAGGATAAGGTGTGGGTCACTAGTAAGAGGAAGGATGCCTAAGATACTTCCAAGAACTTTTTCTCTGAGCTCGAAGATAGCTTTATAGTTTGAATGAGGCCTTTAGAGATTTCAAAGTTCTAGGAGAGTACTTTGAAAGGCTCAAGAAAAAGACTCTCAGGATATGCTAGTAGGATGGTGTAAACCACCACAACAAAACTACATAATGATTTGGCAGCATTCAATTGCATGTTAAGGCTACAGCATAGGACCTAGCAGTTGGCATAGCGACCATGGAGGAGGATTAGGCTATGTGCAACTTTCGAATTATTTTTCCTGCAATTTGGTCCCACATCCCTAGTGTGAGTTGATCGTAGTTCTTCATTGATTTTAGTTGATTCTTCTTTGACTATAGTGTGATAATTGTTTGATTAGTATGATTCTCAAGTGTAAAGATTTTTTTTTTTTTTTTTGTGGATTGATTTGTTGATTTTGCTTGTTTTTCAATTGGTGTTGATGTTCTTCATTGGCTCATTTAGATGCTTGTTTGTTTGCAGGGCAGCGGAGCCTATTTGGCTATCTATGCACGACCTGTGCACAACTCGGTCTTGACGAAGCCATTAACAATAGCCTTTCATGCAAATCGCACTTGACTTGAGCTCGTGCACAACATTGGCAGTAACCTAGCATTTGACCTCCATACAACTGCCACTCAAATGGAAATTCTCCTACTCTGAATTCACCTAGCAGGTATGGAGACTATAAGTTACTTGGACATTTGGTCAGGCTACCTGTTCAACAACTACCTTGGCGCAAACAAATAATCCCACTGCTTATTCCTCAACAACCTCTTAGGACTTAGGATTTTGACTTTGGTGCTCCTATTTTATGACTGGAACTCATGTATATTATCTTTTAACAAATCATGTTAATGTACCTATTATTACTTTAGCCAATGGTTATTTTGTTAAGGTTGCAGGACTTAGTTCTATTCCTTTGAGCAAGAATCTTCACCTCTCGTCTGTTTAACACCTCACAACCTTGTTATCAATAAGCAACTTAAAAACAAAAGATGAGTGTTGTGATGTATACTCCTCTACTAGTGTAAATTTAATAATCTTATGATGAGGACGATCAATGATAAGGGTCATCACAAGTCCAGAGGCCTCAACTTGTCGGATGCAGGACCAACTCCTACTATTTGCTCCGGTGTCCTCCCAACACTCCTTGAGATTCATTGTCAACTGATTCCTTCACTACCGAGTCTAAAGAAATTATGTTGTAGCCTTATTCAGCATCTAGTTTGTTTTGTTAGTCCTATCAATTTCCTCACCATCATGTCATATTATACTAGAGTCAATAAACTAGCTTATGTGCTTTCTAAGGTAGTTCATTAATATATTTGGGGTCCCCATCAAGTTCCATGTAACACAAGCTTTAAATATTGTCGAGTCTATGTGCCACTTTATGATTTATTTGTTTGAATGATGACAGACACATCACTTTATTACACTGCTTGCTCAAATTAATTTTGCTCCATGATAAATGCTTTTGTAAATTTGGTACACTTAAATCTGAATATTTGTACGAAATGTTTTATTAGATCTCTAATATTTCTCTTCTCCAGATAGCATTTGTCTAAATCCATTCTTAATTATGTTGTATACTGCAAAAAAATTGTTTTGGGTTTTTATTATATTTAATACAATTTACTAATTGATATTCATTTTGAATTCTTTTTGTTTGGAGCCAAAATCATTTAAATAGGATTTCTAAATTTCAGGTTTTATGGTAAAATGAAATTTTTAGAATAAAAAACATTCTAACAATATTTGGAGGTTTTATTTTGGAAAACTATCTTTGCTGGTTTACCTTGATCTTGGGAAGAATCTAATCCAATATTAGGTAATGCAACATATAGAGTAAGGCTTGTAACAAGTGAATTTTCTTTTGAGCTATATACCTCATGCAATCTCTAAAAGAATTTTGAAGAATCCAATCTAAACTTCCACATGCAATTTTTATAGTATGTTTTAATCATAATATCTTTCTTATTTTGCTCAGGACTGGCAAAAATATTTGGGGGTAATTTATGTGTTCAAATTACATGCATAACAAAAAGAAAAAAAAAACGCTTAGGGTTAATTTATGTGTTCAAATTATATACATAATTCGGAAACTATTTTATGATAAATTCTCTAATTCAAGTGACTTCTAATTAATTTTTAGAAATTATTGGTTAAGAAATAAATTGTTGACGGTCATTTTTACCTACCAAACTTAATTGGTATTGTTCAAAAGCTCAATTCAAACCCTACAATTTTGTCTCTATATGGGTTTCAAAATTTTCATGATTTCGACAAAGAAATGGATGTGCACAATAAATAAATATTGGAGATCTACAAAAAAAGGATATCTCGGATCTTGATTGATTAGAAGAGTTGAAAATTAATTATGCAGAATTTTCCTTCAAAATTTCAGGAAACTTGAAAGGAAACTAGATCAACTATAGGGAGGCTTTTTATTAAAAGATTTGGCTATTTAAGAAAGGAACGACAGCAGCAAAGGAGAGCCAGGAATTCTGCACACAGAAAAAGGAAAAAAAAAAGAAAGAAAGAAAAAGAGAAGGGGAACTAAGAAAAATGGAAGAGAATCTGGCAGCCAGCAGCAGTAACAAGCAAAAGGGCAGATTTGCTTCTTTCGTTTGTGTTCGTCTTTTCCTTATTCATCCTTTGACGAGATGAACTTTCAGAGTTTCCATGTTTGTTGTCAATTCAAACATGAACTAAGTTTTCATTAATAGGATTTTACTTCCAGCCTTTGGATGAAGTATGTACTCTTGCAATTTATTCAAGAAATAATATTATTTTATTACTCCTCTTTATACTAAATACTTATCACCATTTGAATGATTTGATATTTTACATTGAGACCGAGAGGAGATGTATTTATAATTGATTTTTTTAGAGAAGTGACATAAGTTAGATTGGAGATTGAGATATATTACATGGATTTATGCAATTTTTGAAGAGATAAATTAATCTTCATGCATGGTTATGTATTATATTTACTTAGAGATATAGTGGATAGATATTTGACATAATTTTGATATAACCCGAGAAGAAGGAATAAATAAAATTGCTATCTTGATTGTCAATGTGATTAAATATTGTACATGAGAAATTGAAAAGTGGTACATAAAATACTTATATGAAATTTAAAATGTCCTAGTATCTCTCTTTATTAAATTTAATCTCATTTTAGTGCAATTTTCATAGCGACTGTTTGTTTGACTAGTCACTTGATTACTTACTCCTTTAATTGGATTGTTTAGATAATATTAGGATAAAGCTTATTTTGATACTTAGTAAAAATTCAATTCTTTGAGAAATAATACTCGATTTATCACTTGTTATAATATCAAGTACATGCGATTTCATTGTGAATACAATTTATCTGTCACCCTTCATTTCTTTAATAGTTCTAATTGTAGTTATTGGAAACATAGGATCAGCATCTTCGTCAAAGGTGCTGACTTTGACACCTACAAGGCAATGCCATTTGGAAAATATAGGATCAGCATCTTTGTCAAAGGTGCTGACTTTGACACCTACAAAGCAATGCTATTTGAAGTCTCTCAACCTGTTAAGAACATGGATGAGAACATTGTTGCCAAACATGAGATCGGATGTATCAATGATAAGATTACATTGTCCCAGATTGATGCCAAGGCCACCAATACACTTTTCAACACTTTATCTAGAAATAGATATAATCGTATGGGCATGTGCAAAGGGCTAAGGTGATATGAATAAATCTTGAAGTGACACATGAAAGAACAACTCAAGCCCAGGAGTCCAAACTCGATATTCTTGCTCATGGGCTTGAGTTATTCAAAATGAAGCCCAAGGAACACATATTGACCATGTATGGTGGGTTCTCTAACATTATCAATGGCGTAAAGGCTCTTAGAAGTAACACTCCAAATCAAAATCAAGTGTGGAAAATCTTACAATATATTCCAAAAAATACAGTCCACAAAAGCAATGGTCAATATTGAAGCAAAGGACAACGCAAACATCAATCTTGATGAGCTAATCAAATCTCTAATGACTAATGAAATCACAATGAAAGAAGATGAGAATGAATATCTTAGAGAAAGCAAAAGTATCACTCTTAAAACTTAAGCACCTTTAACATCCAAAAATCATGAAAGTGATGTTGATGAGATTGTCATGATATCCAAAAGATTAAATCATCTCATCAACAATAGGTTTGGGAAACAAAACTATAAAGGAATTCCAAAGGGATAAACATGACATGAGCAGACAGAACTTCTCACTTGCTAAGAATATGGCAAATCTGGACACATTAGGACCCAATGCCTTCTTCTCAACAAGGGCAGCTCCAAGCAGTTCAATAAACAAAAGTGAAAAAAAAAAAAAAAAGGCCATGCCACTTGGAGTGATAATGAAGAAAATCAAACTGATGAGGAAGCATCCAACAAGGAAGATGACATGATTTTACCAATTAAGATTTTAACTAGTAGAATTATATTGCCAGTTTAACAAGCTTGGTGCTAAATATTCTGCATTAAAGAAGAAACAAAAATTCTTGAAGAAGAATGCAAGTTTCTCAATCAAAGAGTGGACAATTAAAGAAACATAATGAGTCACTAAAACAACTAAATAAGCTTATCAAAGAGATGAAAACATTGAATGATCTAAATGAGGAGATAAAAAATAAGAATGAGGAGAATTAAAATCCACCCATTTCAAAGAAGGAAGTGAGCAGCTGAAGACCATAGTGAATAATTTAAACAAAACCATTGAAAGTTCATGGATGGAAAAAAAAAAACAAACTAGAAACGGTCCTTGGGAATCAAAAGGAAGGAGCACTTCAAACAAAGCCAGCTTGTGTTTTGATACAAGAAGGTCAAAGAAGTTCATAATAAACTTCCCATGAAAAACAAGCGCTAACAATATGATGCTCCTAGCTGTTTTTGTTGTGGTAAAAACTGTCAGATTGCTCATAATTGTTTTCAAAGGAAAAAGGTCCAAATAATTTCCATATGTGTTCCAAAAGGAACATTTGCACCTATGCCATTCAGACTAACCATGAAGGACCCAAAAGGTTATAGGTGCCAAGAAATGTTTTCCAATCCTCGCAGGAAACTCTCTAAAAATTGAATTATTATTCTTATCTTGGTGCATTTGGAAGATAAAGGCTTAAAGTTCACCATGGTACACTTCCTTCTCACTGGCATCTAAATATCTGCAAATGTGAAATTTATGTAATTATTTCAAAATGTTTGCAAAAATGATTTTAAAATTGCCTTTGAAACATCTGCTACGAGAGATATAGCATCCCAATAGAGGTTTCATGACTTCTGCAGATGAGTAGATACAATGCGTAACATGAATCAAATAGTAACAGTTGAGAAAATGATTGACAGTTGACTTTATCACTCCAAAGTCCATATATAATTAAAGTCAACATTTGTATGCTTTAGCAATCCTTATTGATTCAAATCATTTGGATTGAATGAATTCTCTTGCAAATGTGATTGTATACCTCAACATCTTTTTGTGCTCACTCGTGCCTCAATCAGGAGACAATATTTTTTCGCCCATTTTGTCCAACATGTCAAAATATTTTCCTGACTGATGTCCTGCCATGAATATTTTAAAATTTGTTTTAGTCAGTCACTAAGCAAGGCAGTTGTTGAGCAGTTCCTTCCAACCACATTGTTTCCAGCCACTATGTCTGTCCAGCACCCCTGCCCACATTGTTGTGCTCCTGTTTCTCTAAAGGAACCAAACCCTATTTCAAAAATCTTCTCAATCTCATTCAATCTTTCATCCTTCTTAAAAATAGTGGGATAAGAATCTGTAACACAAAAGAGTTGCAAGCAACCATCCCCAGTACTTCCAGGAAATCTCAAAGGGTTTTAGGCTCTCTTTCGATACCCTCAAAGGTGAAAGCTACACTTAATATTTAGTCCACCTCTGCACTACATGCATCTGGAAAATCCATTGATTCTGCGATGGCTAAGAAATGAAACTCTTCTCTCAAAAGGAAGCAAGTAACATAAAGTCCTCTCTTCCAGTCTAGTTATGTGGCTAAAAGATTTGTTGTTCTGTCAAACAAAAAGGTATAAAGCAGTAGACCTGTCAATTTGCTTGTTTTAAAAAGAAGGAATGGACTTTAATCAGATGTACAGTTCACTTGGTTGGAGAAAATTTATTTTCAGACAGCATATGCAGTTTCCCCTACCTTGTCAGATTGTTCTAGACAATTTCTCTCTCTGTTAAGGCCTTTCATTGATTAAATCTTTCATGAAAAGTATGGTTATTAAGCTTGACTATGTGGTAATTGCTGATATCTTGGGTATATCTCATGATAGTGAGATGATTTTTTTTACAAAAACAATAGTCTGACTAAGGCAATGTTAAATTAACCTCTACTTTGAAAAGGGTAACCACTAATGAAAACTCATCTGAAACTTCAACCCAACTCTGTAAATATGTCTTCCAAGATGAGAATTGTGCATGGGGTTGTAATTAGAAATATTCTTCCAAAGAATGGCAAATTGGACTGTCAACTTTAATTAATTTATGGTCATGTTTCATCTTGTTTGCTGAAGGCCTTTGAACTTGGCCTACATTATTCTGCATGACATGATATGTTCATTCTCTAGGAAGAATGAAAATCTGGTTTATCAAGATCTTCTAAGTGAAGTGGTTGACTTTTGAGCATTTTAGTGCAGGCATGTCTGAAGAATCAAACCAGATAGAAGCAAAGAAAAGTTTTGTGCAACCCCTTTGAAGAAAGTGAAGTTCGAGAAGGACAATTCAAGCTTGTGGAACACATCAAAAGAAAATGGAATTGTCATTAAAGAATCTTCTGAGGCAAATTCTAATACCAATCAGTCTCCTGCTAACACTCAGTATACAGAGACTACTTTTGATTTACCCGGTAGCAAGTCTGAAACTCCTTTTGCTTCACTAAATGCTGTTCTTTTTCTCAGTTTCTGCAAATCCACAATCACCAGCCACTGCATCACCCTGCTTCAGAAATCAATGGCCATAAGCAATATATCTTCCTCAGCTAGCCCAACATTTGTCCAACCCTCTTCTCCTCCTTCAGCAGCCTCAGCAGAACCTGCTCCAGCTGCTTCAGCAGAAAAGGCAGCAGAAACTCCAGCAGCATCAGTAGCAAGCAGATCAGAAACTGCTTCAGGAAAAGGAGCACCTATTGGATCTGATGATAATCAGTCTTTTACGAACTTTGGAACTCTCTGTTGAAGGGACTTGAAAGTCCAGAAATGGGAATGAATGAGAACTTCAAGTTATTGAAATCACTTGCCAATCACTAAGCCATACAAGGACAACAATTATCCACTCTTCTGATTCAGAATGGCCTTTGAAATCAAGAAAGATCTCCTTTCTAAGTAAATCTAGTCCTTCTTTTCTTATGTTCTTTTCTTCTATCTAATTGTATCACTATGATTAAACTATACTGGCCTAGGGATATTTTAATTGAAACTGTAATTTATTCTTGATTTTGCACTACTAATTGGTGAAGCATTTTTAATATCTTTTTCAGATAACTTTGATTTTGTTGACCCCTGTATTTGTTCCTTTCTTTGTTCTATTCTGTCCTCCTTAATGTTGATGAAGGGAGAGAAGCCTTGGGGAGAAGAATCATGACCTTGATGACAGTTTGCAAATACTTCATCTCATGATGAGGCCTTGTAGACGGGGCACTATGAGCTTTGCACTTGGAACCTTAAGCTTTGAACATTGAGCAGCTCTGAAGAGCATTGAGCTCTACACTTGGAACTGGAGCTTATATGGAGATATAAAGAATACTCTATAATCTCTTTAAACTGTTATTGCAATTTACTTTCTGCGCATTATTGTGTGTTGTTTCTGATTTTTGATTTAATTTGAATAAAGCATACTCTTGCAATGTCTCTGGAGATTTATTTTGGAATATTATTGTTGACAATTTACCTTGATTCAAATTCTTATGTATCTGGATTTTACTATTGGTTAAACTCGTTTGGATACAAATTTATTAAGGCAAGGCAATGATAGTCTCATTTGCTTGGAAGTAATTCAAATTTGAATGAGAATATGCAATATTTACTAAGTGACATGTAAATCAATTAATATAATAATATGTATCACTGCTAACTTCCAAAGAAAAATACTGTACAGATTGAATGAGCTGAAAATGGATTATGACAAGATCTTTCATGCACACCTTGAATTAGTATGGACTACCGGATCCTTGACCTACCTTGAAGGAGTTGTGGAATTAATTGCGTTTATCATAATATTCTATTTTTGCCAATGGGTATCTAGATTTGTTTGGCTTTGATTTGCTTTGCAAGCACAAATCATCTCTCTAACACCGTCTGTAAGCAAAGTATCTAGACAACAGCGGATCACCCTACCGAATTCCAAAAATCCTAGTCATCTGTCCATTTGGTAAGTTACCAGTCCATATTTCAAATTGTGATTTTCACAAGGCAAAAATTAATTCTTTTCTTGGGAATACATCCAAAACACACATTCATTCCTTATTCTTTCTTCTGGAAAAATCCAAATTGCATCGTCTCTTCTTGAAAAGTCCAAATTTTGAATCATTTCTTAAAATAGTCCCTAATTCAAATTTTGAATCATTTCTTAAAATAGTCTGAATTGCATTGTCTCTTCTTGAATCTCTTTTTGAATTTGAATTCTAGTGACTAAACTTTTTTACCCTAGGTAATTCCTTTTGGCTTTCCTTTATCTCAGGATATCCATAGATATGCCAAAGATTAATTTGACCCTTCTTGGTAATAAAAATAAACTCATTAGTAATAAATCATTTTTACTGTTTAAAGTCTAGTTCATTAAAGTCTATTCTCCTTCTCTTGAAACTAGAAAAACCAAAAGATACACCATTTAAGTTGATCGCAATTCCTTAAGGAAAAAAAGAGCGAGAATTCTTGAGCTTATATGTATATCTTTCAATAAACCTCCCAAAAAACAATATGTATCAATATCAAATATATATAAATTTTGAAAAAAAAATTTTTACAAACGTTAACTTAATAGGAAAATATAGCTAATATATCAATTGTATCAGGTCAATAAATCAGCCAAACATTTTGAATATCGACAGATACATTACAATACATCACCAATATGTCAAGATATCATAATTTTACCACGGTATTAAAAAATATCGATGTTAAGCATATTATTAAGTATAGAGAAGAGAGAGAAGTAGAGAAGCAAGCTTAGTACTCAATGAACACTAAACTTCCATATTTA
Source organism: Nepenthes gracilis (assembly GCA_033239525.1). Classification (NCBI taxonomy): domain Eukaryota; kingdom Viridiplantae; phylum Streptophyta; class Magnoliopsida; order Caryophyllales; family Nepenthaceae; genus Nepenthes; species Nepenthes gracilis. Next base: position 11,205,084 of record BSYO01000027.1, on the reverse strand, counting down.
TAGAATTATATGGATATATTACAATACTCCTCTTTACCCAAATAAAACTCCCCCTCAAGTTGGTGCATATATGTCATATGTGTCCAAACTTATTACAATATATTCAATTCTAGGACCTCTTAAAAATTTAGTTAATAAATCAACAAGTTGATCGTTTGAACTAACATTGGAAGTAGCTATCTTCTTTGTCAACAGTTTTTCTTGTACAAAATAATAATCAATCTCAATGTGCTTAATCTGCTAATGAAATATAAGGTTAAAGACAATATGCAAAGCAGCTTGATTGTTGCGCATCAATTTCATTGGTGGAAGGCAATCCACTCCAAGCTCCATGAGAACTTCTTTTATCTAAATCAACCACATGTTGCTAGTGCCACTAAACCATATTCAAATTCTACATCAGAACGTCATACCACTATCTACTTTTTGCTTTTTCAGGATATTAAATTTCTACCTATAAATACAAATTACCTAAATGTAGAACAACAGTCAACTCGATATCTTACCCAATCAGTATATGAATAACCTATAATGTCAAAATGCCCTCTATTTCCATAGTGTAACCCTTTGCCAGGAGTTCATTTAATGTCTCAAAGATTACGCATGACATCTTCCAAGTGACTTTCTAGTGGAAAGTCTAAGAACAGACTCACTATACTTACTGCAAAAGAAATATTCTAATGAGTTATAATGAGATAGTTAAGCTTGCCAACTAATCTTCTATATCATCCTGAATTATGTATCAAGTTTCCTTCATCAAATAGCAACATGATATTGGGATCCATGGAAAAGTCACACAATCAAGAGCCTAGCATACCTACCTTACTCAAGGTGTCAATAGTAACATGTGTTGATAAATAAATATCCCCTGTTTCAATCTTGGAACTTCAATTTCTAAGAAGTATCTCAATGGTCCTAAGTTTTTTGTCTGAAATTGTTGTTGTGGAAAAGTTTTCAACTCTCTTATGCTATCGAGTCATCTCCAGTGATAATTATATCATCCACATAGATGATTAGCCATTAGCATGTTCCTATTGATGAACATCAATAAAATAATAAATGATCGACAGCACACTATTTCAATCCAAATTATAGAATAGTCATACTAAAATGACCAAATTATGCTCAAGCATAATGCTTAAAGCCACGTAAAGATTTTTTAATGAGACAAACCTTGTCGGACTCCCCTTAACAACAAACCTAGGTGGTTGTTCCATATAAACTTTCTCCCATAAATCACCATTCAAAAAAAGCACTTTTGATGTCCAATTGGTGAAAAGGCTAACAATACATAACAATAAATGACAAAAAGATATGAACAAAAGACTTATTAGCAATTAGAGAAAAAGTATCACCATAATCAAGCCCTTAAACTTGAGTATAACCCTTGGCCACCAGACGAGCCTTGAGATGTTCATTAGTGGTATTAGGGGAAAGCTTCACGGTGTAGATCCACTAACACTCTATGTTAGTCTTGTCGAGAGAAAGAGAACTAATTTCCAAGTGTCATTAGTGTGCAAAGAAGACATTTCATCAAGCATAGCAGCATGCCACCCTAAATCTATAAGGGATTCATTAACAGATTTAGGAATCGAGACAGAAGATAAGGAAGCAATAAAAGAAGAAAACGTGGGTGATAGAAAATTCTAGGAGACGACATTGGAAATAGGATGTGAGTTACATTGTACAATGAAAACTACCTTTACATTATGCAATTAGGATGTCCAAATCAGATAGATGGTGGACTGGTGAAAGATTTAGAGAAAGTGAGGTGACTGGTGTCAGCATGTCTTGCAGAGGAGCACAAGGACATTGTACATACACATGGACATTTTATCTGTTCAATCGGGAGGAGCTCTCTGTGAGTTCGAACTCAAATGTACCCTCCAAGGTAGTAGATGGTACAATGGGACCCAAAGAAGGATGTAGAGGAACAGGAAGTCAAATAGGGGACAAACTCAAAGACTTTCACATCTGCACAAATAAAAAAATTTGTATAACTAAGGAGAATAACATCTATATCCCTTTTGGTGTCTAGAATAACTAAAAAACATATATTTGAGAGAACGGGGAGCTAATTTGTCATGACTGAGAGATAGATTATGAACAAAGCATACACAACCAAATATACGTGGAGATAGCGAGTAGAAAGGATCGCGAGAAAAAATAATAAAAATTAAAATTTGGTCATGAAGCATAGATGAGGACTGGTGGATTAAAATTTACTCTCAATTAATAAGATAAAAGGCCATAAGCAATGCATCATCCGAAAAGGTCAAAGGAGTATGCACGTGAAGGAATAATGTACGAGCAGTTTCGATAAATTATTGATTCTTTCTCTTAGCCACCTCATTTTGTTATGAAGTGTGAGCGCAAGATGACTGGTGAATGATACCGTGTATAAACATGAATGAACAAAACAAGGAAGAACAATATTCTTTAGCATTATCACTACATAATATTCAAAAGGAAAAGCCAAACTATGTGTGGATCTCATAACAAAAGGTTTAAAAAATATAGAACACTTCTTATTGATATTTCATTAAATATAACCAAGTCATTCGAGAGTAATCATCAATAAATGTAATAAAATAATAACCAATTTCGGAGAAAACACGGCTAGGACCCCAAATACCAGAATGAACTTATCGTGAAAAGGGTAGATGCCCGTTTGATGAGACCCACCAAAGGACTATGACTATGCTTTCTAATTGATAAAACTAATATAAAACTTCAAAAATATGATTGAGACTCGAAATCATCTTTTTTAGGAAAGATAGAGATGGATCATCAAGACAACTGTATATTTGCTTGGGTATGGGTGAAGCGGAAAAGGCGATAGAAACTTTAATGTCCAAGTATTACAAGACCAAGAATTCATGCCCTAAACTAATTATCCTGTACGTTCTCAAATCCTAAACAATAACAGAATTTGGAGAAAAAATTACAAAGTAATTAAATAGTTTGGTTAATTTGCTAACTAATAATAAATTAAACGAAAATTTGGAGATATAAAGAACATATTGTATAGAGATCGAAGAAGTTGGATAAACGGAACCAATCACACATAAGAGATAGAAAACTCATCTGCAAGCCTAATATTAGATAAGGTATCTTAGTGATGGACATCGGAAAACAACGTGACATTACCACCCAATGTGATTGGTGACATCAGAGTCAATCACCCATGGACTTCGATATGCTATAATCAGTGATAAATATGCCATTAAGGATCCATGACTTGCTTGGACAAGTGAAACAATGGGTGGTGCAACTAGATGAGCAGCCTGTTGTGTAGTCTAAAATTGTAGGAACCTAGTATACTCCTTAGATATATGAATGGAACGTGTAGATGTTGGGAGCCTGGAGGAGAGATGGTCTCCTCAATATCAAGTTAAGTTGCATTTGCTGCACGAGGTGGTCAACCTTGTAGTATCCAATAGGTGTTACGCACAAGGCCTAGCTTGTTACAAAAAGAGCACTATGTGGGGTGACCACCATTTCCTTTATAGCTAAATCGTCCTCCATCACGACGGCCTCTCCACATCCTCCCCTCTAACGCGTCCTCCCCCAGAGATAATATAAATACTAGTAGAATGTGTCACAAGAGCTGAACAATAGACAAGATATTGTATCACATTGGATTGAGGATTAGCACGTATAATACGAGAGAATGCCTCGATAAGGGTGGTAAGCGTGGGATTGAACAAAACCTCTTAAAATAGATGCACTTGTACTCAAAAGAGCTCGGAGCATATGAATGATAAATAATTGCTCACATTATATCTGCAAGGTGCAGATATCTATGCTTAATGGGATGATCTCATTAAATTCAGTCGTCAGTCGCCTAATCAATACAAATAGTCCCGTCGAGAAACAATCGTCCAATTATAGCCAACTCAAATTATTAACCACATTATATCTTAGGTGGTGGATCATACATACTGACATGATGGACATACCTGTAATAGATTTTGTAATTCATTATTAACAAACTATCATAACAAACTCAATAACTATGCATCAACACACTTCCATAACTTACTATTGATAGGAGATAAGCCATCAACAGGTTCAATAGAGAGATGAACTTCTAAATTTTAACCAATAAACCAAATATCAATGGCAGTTGCTCAATGCGAATAATTGCTACCATTTAATTTGGTTGTGGTAATAGTCAGAGTGCTTGAAAAACTCGGAATTACAATGGATATTATCATGTCACTAAGTCATGATATCAATAGAAGACCTAGAGGTGCTAATGGAAGAAGACATCTGAAATAGAACACCCATAATACAGAACAAATAATATATGTAAGATCTCTTGTATTCTCTTCAAGAACGGGACAGCGGCCAATACCGAACAAATATGAAGCAATTTTCTGCTTATTATTAAATGAGCCCACGCTTAATGCTTAAACATGCGATGAATGTGTCTATGTAAATAGCATTAAAAACATCATAGAGATAAAAATCAAGCCAAACACCTAGTAGAGATAGAACAAATCCACAAGGAACAAAGCTGCAGTAGTCCCCAAGCTGCACATGGGACTCACACACCAATGGAGGCAGCGAGTGCAACAGCACTACAGTGGTGAGGATGATAGACTTTGTTTTCCAATGCAAATTCTCCAGGAAACCACCTCGGCCCAAGTCATTTTTCAATTAACTTCATTGTTTGTTATAGATTTGAGAAATAAAAGAAAATATACACTACGAGAAAAGTCAGGAGTGGAAGCCACACAACAACATGGGATGTTTAGCTTTTGAGATCAAGTGTGGCTCTCCTAATCAACCATGATAGTGTAGTTAGATTTTCAATTGGGTTTATGATTGGTTACAGATCTAGAAAAATAAGATGAAGGAGATTTGGGGCTACAACTCTCCTAGGGTTTTTGGAAAATTTAGGGCCAAGGATGTGGGTATCTAGTGTTGAGGTTACATGTACCTGGGCAGCAGTAAGCAACCATAGTGCAGCAATGATAGCAATAGCGGTGTGTAACAATGGCGTAATGGGTCAGCAGTGTATAACTTGGCCCAGTAGGTATGTGAAATCTGTGTAGCAACAGTAGTAGATATGTTGAAGGGCAGCAACAGCGATGGTGAGCGGTGATGGCATTGTGGCTAGGGTTTTTTGAACCCTAACTCTAATACCATGTTGAGTATATTATTAAGCTTAGAAAAAGAGAAATGCTCAATAAGTACTAAACTCCAATATTTATAAAATTATATGAGTATAATTACAATACTACCCTTTACCCAAATAGCAATCGGTATCAAAAGCATACAAATATAATCATTCCATGCTTTGTGCTTTATATCCCCAACATTTGCTCTTGAGAAGTATGTTTGTGCTTGTATTGCAAATCTAAGCTTTAAGCTTGCAGTAGGATTGTTGGTTACTTCAACTTCATTTTTAGTTTGGGATGTGATACTCATGTTGTTTGGGTTCTGACACCTTCTTTTTATTGAAAAGTTCTCTTCGCCATTTGGTTTAAAAGATATTGTTTAGTGGATTGTGAAGCCACAAGCAGATCTTGGGGGTAGAACTAAGAGAAGGTCTTCAACCACCATAATAACAACATTGTGTTGAATTCTCTCTTTCCCAATCCTTTTACATCGCAGCATTTTATTTATTATGCTGATCGGGTGGGTCATTTATGTTATTCATCTGCATAGCGAGCAATGAAGGATATAAATTTGATTTTACTTGTACCATCACTAGAGTGCAATAAATAGCTTCAACTATCATTTAATGTGCTTGTATATTTCTTTTGGATTCCATTTGGGTTACTTGTATGTTTTTCGTGATTGTGACCTATTTGACCATCTAAAGCACATTTTTGGGCATTTTAAGTATCTTATAACTAAATCGATGATCATTTATGAACTCTCTAGTGATAATTAATAAAGAATTATTTTGGACAATTTTCAATTACCTGTGCCTTTTGTACTAAGATTTAGAATTAATATTTCCATGGATTTTGATAAGAGGTAATGCTTGTGAGTCCTCGTCCCCTCAGTCGACTTCATTTATTCCTAGCATAGGATTATCCATCAATCCTCTTGTCCCGATACTCCTAATAAAATGGAGTGATAGAAAGAAAAAAATAAACACCTCATGGACTTTGCAAGTTCTCTCATACTTCACATCAACAAAGTTCAAAAACTTTTCTAAAGCGAGACAATATTAACTGCTTGTTGCCTTATTAATCATATGCCCTCAACTATCTTTAAGGGAAGATTCCACATAGTTATAAGCAATGTTGAGAACACTCAAACTCAAATGACTAAGCTTGAGGCGCCAAATCATTATGTTTATTTTCCTTAGTATTCTCGCCCTCAAAAAGATTATCAGGCCATCTCACCTAACTTAAGACGTTAGACATTTTTCTAATGTCCTATGATATTTTGTTTTAGAAATCCACTCTTTTCCACCTCCAAGAGTCTCCTCCTACCCAAAAATACAATTCCAATCCTAACGATGAGTTTCTCGTCCATAGAACCACCCATAATTGTGTCCTCACCTATTGTGCTACATGGTTTTGTTACTCAAAACCTATGTTTGCAGTTCTCATCAGATTTTTGGGTCCTCTCTTACATCTCCTCCATTAGCTGGTGTCAAGTTGATCCTTTTTGTCTATAGATCCAATGGCTATTGATTAAGTAAAAGACTTGGACCTTCCAATTGCACTATAGAAAGGCCATCGTAGTTGAACGCGATATCCTTCATTCATTGCTAATTCTAATATTGGTGTTCCATCTTCCCAGCATGCTTTTGTGTTTGCCTTTGACTTTGTTCCTATGCTTTGGTCAATTTCTAAACCTATTTCTCATTGTGCATAGGGACAGTAATGGAGGAGGAGATGTGGAAGTTAATCAACTGATTTTGTAGCTAGGTTATAGGCTCATTTGGTGGCTAAAAGATATGCTCAGATATATGGGAAGCACTTCACTAAAACCTATTCCCTATCACTAAATTGACCTTTGTTCACCTTTGTATGCCTACTGTTGCTAATTATCATGGGCCTTTACATAATTTTATGTCAATAATGCCTTCTTAAATGGTTATCTTCAAAAGGTGGTTTATCTAGAGCAACCACCTGGGTTTGATATTCAAGAAAAGTCTAAATATGTTTGCCCACTAAAAAAAATCATTACATAGTTTAAAATGTCCCTGCGAGCTTGGTTTAAAATATTTAATGATTGTTCTTGAATGTGGTCTCTCACATGGAAGTGGTCAATTTGCATTTTATCGTCATTCTAGATTGGATATATTCTCCTTATTTTATATTGAGATAATATTGTGATAACTAATAGTGATAACATTGATATTAAAAAACTCTAAGTGTTTCATTAGAGTTAATTTCAAACTAAAGAATTTCAGAGTTTGTAATAATTTCATATGATTGAAATTGCAAGTATCATCATGGTATATTACCCTCAAAAAAAGAGTACACCCTAAATTTGCTTCAAGATACAATAATGCTTAATGCAAAATCGTGTAGTGAACCCATTGATCCAATAATAAAGTTGCCACCAATTAATAAAATGCTTTTTTTTCCGAAATTAAGAAATAACACCAATTAGTTTAAAACCTTAATTTTCTTTATTGTGACCCGACTAGATATTGCATTCTCAATAAGTGTTATAAGTCAATTTAAACCCTCCCACCATGTCCCACACTAGAAGATTATCATGCATACGTTGAGATATCTTAAAAATACACCTAGATGGGACTTACTTTATAATGATTGTACTCAAGTAGAAAGGCTTTCTTACACAGACTAGGCTAGGCCACATTATGGTAAAAAATGTAAAAGGTGTGCATTTGTTGGAGACAATGTAGTGTCCAAAAAAAGTACAAAATAGAATGTGGTTGCTAGGTTAACGCAAGTTGTCTATAAGGTGATGTGCCATAGGCGGTTGCTTGAAATACTTGGATGTAAGGATGTAAGAGTTTTAGACCATTTCAATTGTGATGTGATAATCATGTAACAATCCACATTGTGTCAAGTCTGTTTTTTCACAAAAGCATGAAGCATATAGAGGTGGATAGTCTATTTGTCCATGAGAAGCTCTAATAAGGTGTGTTTCACTTTGGACACTAGTTGACATTTACACTATGTCCCTAATTGGAAGTTGATCTGAATACATTTGTAGCAATCTACATGAAAAATATGTATGCTCCATGTCAAGGTGCAACATTACCAACATATCCAGCACCATGAAGGATGAGGTGTTAGTCACTACTAAGAGGAAGGACACCTGAGGTACTTCCAAGGAGTCTCTCTCGGTCCAAAGGTAGCTTTATCATGCGAAGGAGGCCCTAGTAGATGTCTAAATTCTAGGGGAGTATTTTCACAGCCACAAGAAAGAGTTTCAAGAGACTAAGAATATGCTAGTAGAAATGGTGGAATCCTCCAGAAGACTGAAATCTAACACATTTTCCAACACAGAAGTTATTTCAAGAATTGAACAAAAATTTTCTGACTCCTGAAACAGCTTCAGGAGCCAGCCTAACGAATCAAATAGGACAAGAAATTCTCTTACAACTAAAACCCTAAAAATGCCCTTTCAAATTTTCTTGAGATAGAAAGCTCTAGTTGTCAAATAACAAAGATAATGCATATATTCTACAAATTGCACCAGTCAAATTTTCTTCTCAAGCCATTTAAGTAAATCAACAAGTTCGCTGAGATAAAAATTCTGTAAAGAGAGAAGGTATACCTCCTCAGATACATGCAGCGGCCAAAAGCCATTGGCGAATAACTTAGTAGAATAGATATGATTGCTATAGAGAGTCCGACACTTAATAAACTCGTGTCTCCTCTAAATGGAACAAGGTTCTCTTTGAAAAATAGTTTTGTTGGACAAATACGAGAAACTTCTACAATCTACATGATTTAGATTTCCAGAATTTCCCTCTATTGTATTCAGGAAACCCAATAATGCATAAGGATGAAACAACACTGTTTCCAAAACAGAAGTTACTTCAAGAGCTAAACAACAACTTCCTAATTTCGTGACTACAACGGATTCAGGAGCCACCTCCAACGAATCTAATACGTAAATAAATTCTCTTAGTACTGAAAACCTATTAATGACCTTCTGAAATTTCTTGAAATCGAAAGCTCGCGTTGCATTCCAACTTCATAAAAATTCAATTAACTAAAAATAATTCCTATGTTTTACGAATTGCACCGGTCAGATTGTCCATCTCGTTCTATTCATGTCACTCAGCAAGTTTACTGACATCAGATTTTTGCAAAGAGAGAATTTATACCTCCTCTGAGACATGCGGCCGCCAGGTCCTCTGGCAGACTCGAAGAGAGAGACTGAAATCCCATTCCTAGCCAAAGATGATGCGCACACTGCTCCCGAAACTAATCCAATTTATCAAAACAAAACAGATACAACTTAATCACTGTCGTCGCCTGATGAAAGTTACGGAGAGTTAACCGACTGAAGAGCGTTCAATTGCTTACTTCCACTACCAACGACGGCTACCTTGTGAACGACGGCTGACATGATGTCCGATCGCCTTCCCTCTCTTACAGGCCTTTTCCCAACTGAAATTGGTCTGTCGTCAGCAGACAGCACTCAGCGGAATTTTATTTCTTTAATTCGAATGTTGACGTTCAAGCTCTTGATTGAACACAAGGAGGGAAACTTATGATCACGTCTTACGTTTCACCGTGATTTTACTGTATGTTCAGTTATAAGAATAAAACAAAATAAAAATAAAATAATCATTTATAAGAAATAAAATAATATATAAATAAAATTAAAAATTACTATTTTTATGTTAAATTGTCCATTTTGAAAAACATAAATTAGGTTGAGAATGAACTTTCTGATGTTTCATTTATCATAATAATAAGATAATAAGATAAAATTTATGTTAATAACTTTTTTTATCATTATTCAAAGAAAATATATTTTAATATATACTGAGTAATTTTACAGTATCTTTACAAATCGTTTTTATTCACTATCACTATACTATATAGAATAAAATTCACAGCTATGCTTAGTTTTGAGATAGCAAGATTTTAAAATGAAAAGGCAGTAAAATTTTCAAATGATAGATGAGTAGCAGCACAATAATTGATACTTGAGTCAGCGAGTTTTTGAAGTGAATGGGGCGATTTCAATGCAAATGATCAATAAAATTTCGAAATAAATAACAGTAAGATTTTAAATGGTTAATAAATAGTATTGAGGTAATGGATATTTTGGCAGCGAGATTAAGAATATAAATGGGCGATTTCAAAGTAAAGGCCAATGAGATTTTGATATAAATCAACGCCGAGATTTCATAGGACAAATGAGCAATTATTGAATGTAAGAAATTATTCTTGAAAATAATTAAAAAAATTATAATTATTTTAGAAATATATATGCCTTCCCTACCAATAAAAACAAGTGTATAAATGACGCAAATTCAGCATCCTTTGGGCTTAACTTAATAGACAATAATTAGATAGTTTATTCTCTTATGGCCTATTTATTTTTAAAAATTTTAACAAAATATATACATATTAAAAATAATATATATATATATACATTTATTTCTATCAAAATTATTAAAAATAAATATAAACTTTACTTTATTTTAATTTTTACTTTCTCTCTTCATATTAAAATCATTAATTTCGATACAAATAAACATTATTAATTTTCTTTTATTTTTATTTCCACTTCCTTTTGTTTTCTTCAAGTTCTTCTGTAACAAAATAGGTTATTATAATATTATAATTCCTTATATTCGTATATTAAACAAATTTTAGTATAATTTCTTTACACAATATTAATCCTATACTATGACTATAATACATAGTTTTTCACTCAATATGCCTCTGCACTTAAACCAAAATAAAGTAATCATCTTCTCAATAAGAATGTCATGTAACATGACCCCCTCCCAATTTGGCATCATTATAGGTTATTTCTTTTGCTAAATTAAATATGTAAGATCATGTTTGATGATTTTTCTTTTTCTAAACAATCATTTGATCTTCATTTTGCCTCTTCTATAAGGAGTTTCTTTTTTTTTTTTTCTCTTGATATTTTAACTATATTTCTCATTTTTATAAAGTAATTAATTTATATGAATTATAAAATAATTATACTAGAAGATATCTAAAATAATATCCAAAAATTCACCACAAAATGTACCACTAAAACAAAGAAAAATGAGGCTTTGTAAGGAACTCAAAAAGAACAAAACACCCTACCAAGGACCCCAATGTATGCATGACTAATTAAATAGGCTGCAGTTAAGAACAACACATAAGTCAGCTAGAGATAGCCTTATGGCAGTGTTTATTAAGAAGCCTGACACCTAGCAGAGGGGCATCATGAGCATCTTCAATTCCTGTTAGTATAGTCAACAATAGGCTTTTTGTCACTGTTTATATCCCAAAATTTAATCCCGTCATTAATAATTATCAACCAAAATAATCATATTCATAAACTTCACATCGATATATCAACCAACCAAAATAAAAATAATATTTAATTGAGCCACAAGACCTAACATACCATATTATCAGGGAGCTTTGAACTAACTGAACCATGGCGTTAGACATTATGTAAAAGTCATATTTAATTCAAAAATATCAGAGTAATCAATTCAGTTGAAGACTAAAAACCTATGCTAATAAGTTGTCGGATGAACCGACATCCATGACATTACAAACCATAAATATTATAAATTGTATCCATGATCTAATATCATTTCTTATACAAAATCATTATCTGATTAATATAAATATTAAATTACTATTTAGAAATTAAAATATGACATTAAATATTCTATAATTTAATTTGTAATCTCTTTAATCAACTCTTTTTTCAATCTAAATCATTATGCAAGTGCCCGAACCTTTTATTTGAAGGAGTTAGTGAAAAATAGAAATAGAAGTGAGCCAAAAATTCAATAATGTAAATAATTTTATAATTAAACATATAATCTTCATTAAAATATATTAAAAGGGCAATAGATTAAATTCAAATATAATGACATAGATTTTCCATAATAATTATGCACAACTTTTTAAATTTTCTTTTCACATCCTTATGCAAATTATGTTATAAAATTCATACTTGTTGCGTACCGGTTTTCGGGGTCCGGAGCAACATAAGAGTTTGGAGTTTGGAATTAGAGAGAGAGAGAGAGATGAGACCAGATTTTTACGTGGGAAACCTCCCCTTAAAATGAGGAGGAAAAACCACGAGGCTTGGAGCCTGAAATGGGTTTTCACTTAGTTGATCACTTGTGGTGTACACAATACAGAGTGGGGAGAAAAACCCTCTTTGCCCACGTGGCTATTGGGGCCCCTCTTGGGAGGCGGCCCACTGCTCCCGACACAGCCATCTTTGTGTCGGGCCTGCCTGTGCGTGTTCAAGGGTTAACTTCAGCGCGACACTGCCACTCCTTGCAGGGAATGCCGATCTTGAAGTGGCAGGGCATGTTACGAGATTTGGTGGTGGCGTGGCGCATGGGTTGCGTGTCCTTTGGTGGCCCAGTGGTATTTGGCATTCTCGGACATCAGGAGAGTCTCGTCCCGCTAAGGCCTTATTATCCTTAGGATGAGTCCGCGTCTTATAAGTCATGTTGTGCTTGTTCTCGGACCAGGATGTGAGGGCTTCCTTGATGGTTAAGCGCATTAGTGGCTTGCCCGAGGCTTTTGGGCCCGTTAAGGAATGTCCTCGAGCTTATTTCACCTTACACGGTCTTGGGCATGCGTGACTTGGGCCTCTCGGGCTAATCTCTCGCCCACTCGCCCATCCTTTTTAGTGACCACAGGTATCGGAACCCGACCACTAGCCCCCATGCCAAAGGGCTCGAGGTCTCGGCCAGTTTGGCATGTCTCGTCTCTTCCACTTTCCTTTCAGTGGCACTTCCCATGACAATGTAAGTGCGTGCAATGTCAGTTCGAGGGTGATGACGTTTGAAGGCTTAACTTCAACTTAGTCAGAGATATATTGTGTCCTCGGGTTTATGGCCAACCAAAATTTGGAGTGGCGATGTCGGGAACTCCTTTGAGTCAGGATTTGTGTAGCCGCCCGTTTGGCTTACGCGGAGCATTGAATGCGTGATTGACAGGCTGCGTACATCTTGGGAAGGCAAAGGCCATCATTTCACCTTTATCAAATGGCCGAGCGACGCGTGGCTAGAGGCAATGATGGCGCCCTTTTAAATTTTCAAACCTATAAATGGTTTTCCTTCTTCTGTGCCGTTTACGCCCGTTTTTCCTTTCGATTCCTCTCTTTTGCGTCGTCTTCCCATTGCAATCTCTTGAGCTTTTCTTCATTTTTCCCTTATAATGTCGGGCGCACAGGTGAGAGAGATTGCTTCTACGATGACCCTCGCTAAACTTTCGAAGATTGGCGCATATCATATTTGGTCATGGGTGTGCTTATTAGGGGCGGAGGATAGGCGTCGAGCCCTCGAGGCGGCTTCATTCACATTTCACGAGGTCCATCTTAAAGGGGGTTGCGGCTCCCACCGCCCGAGAGCTTTACGATCGATGAGGGCACTCGGGGTTCCTTTCACAGCGAGACTTGACCAAGCGCGATAAGGTATTTAGTCTCCACAATGCGTTTTCTTGAGATGTCATAACAAGCTTTTGAGTGTCACCAAATCGAGTTATGTTTTTGACTTCACCGTAACCTTGGCCCCGGATCTCTATGACCCGCGTCAGGATTTTCAGCGATGTGTGGGGGATCGACTCCACATAGCGGTGGAAGGACAGAGTACTTTTCCTCGGAGTTCACCCGGGAATGGGCCATTCACATTGGGCTGGAGAAAGTGGCGGCAGATGGTATTCGAGCCTTCGTTGGAGGGCCGGGGAGTGCGAAGGAGTCCACGGACTGGTGCTGCCCATCTTGGGAGCTTTCATGAAGGTAAAGCCATGACATTTGGTTGTCGCGTGAGAAACTTGTTGAGGCCAAGTGGGAATCCGGGTGAGTCTTCTGCTGCAGCTCCACCCAAAGTCCAAGAAGAAGAAGTCGGCGGGAGTCTGCGGCCTTTGAGGATAGGGAGCCCGCCGGTGGATTAGAAAGGGCATAGCAACCGAGAGCTCAAAGCGTGACCGCCCTAGTTGAGTATGCTTCCTCGATGACGATGGCGGCGACGCTTTTGGCGTCGTGGTTGATGATGTGGCTTGTCCCTCTTTCCCGAGAGGCGCGGGCTGATACTTTGCCGGAGTCTCGGAGACGGAAAATCCACCTGCCCTTGCGTCCTCATCAGGTCCTCTGCCCGGGTCCTCGGAGTCAATTCTCCCATCTTTGGAGATTTGGACGTCCGCCCCCTTGTGATGATCCGGTTCTGTGGATTTTCCTTAGGGATATGGCTGGTGTGAGCTCCTCTGCCCGGGCGCGAGAGAGAGCGACTTTGAAAGCGATCAGGAGGAAGTGGAGGCCGGAATTTGTGGGCTGATGCAGTGTCCTCGGATCCTTCGAGCATCCGTTATAGTCCATTTTCGTTACGGTGGGTTTTGTGAAGGCGGGGAGAGGAGACGGCGGCGCCTCTGTGAGGCCTTGGGCGCCCTTTGCTGATGTTCCCTTATCTCGGTCGGAGGTTGGGGTTTTGCGTGGTGCACATGTGTGAGGCCCAACCGTCGAGACCAGGGGAGGCCAACGTGGCGGTGACCCCCTTATTTCCCAGTACCTTGACCGTTTTTTAGTGTTTGGCCTTACACTTTTTCTTTCTTGTCCTCACAGTTTTTGCTCTTTCATGCGGCTCAGATGTGGCGCGAGATAGCCTCCAAGATGGAGGCTGCGAGGAGCGCAGTAGAGGCGCCGAAGGTCGTCACGGAGCTTCTTTGAGGCGAGAAATAGGATAGCCTCGTTTGGAGAAGCTGTGAGGCTCAGTAGGACCGGCATCGGGAGCTTGAGACGAGGCTCTATTTCTTTGGAGGAGTTGAGGTCTTCCATTCCGTCCTCGGAGATTAGAGGCTGCGGAGGGCAAATCTTTGGGATGGCGTCAACATGTGTCGTAGAGTGTTGCGCGTGATTGACCGCGGTTCCCGGCCCCGCCCTTCTTGACCATTACAACGCCAATGCCTTGACGGTAGCGGACTTATACGGGGTTGGCGGGGAGGCCTTTTCCCGGCCCTTCTCGGCCCGGGGCCGTCGGGGCCTTGGATCAGCCCGGAGCCCCAGGCGCTTCATGAAGGTCGGCCTCAGCGTGAGCCCTCGGGAACCGGCCCGACATCTTAGGATTTGTATATGTATTTTTCTTCTTTTCCTTACATGATGTACATTCGTTGTTTAATAAATGATACTGAAGCTTTTGACAATGCCTGGCTGTGTGCCCTTCTTCTTTTTTGTCATGCTTTTGTTAAGCTTTGTGCTCCAGTGACGTTTGGATAAAACCAAGTCTTTGAATTTCAATCTATTAGGCCGCTCGGACGGAACTGAATTTCTTTGATTTCGACCTTTTGGGCTGCTCGGACGGAACCGAGTTTCATTATTCGACCTCTTAGGCCGCTCGGACGGAGCAAGAGTTTCATTATTCGACCTCTTGGGCCTCGGAGATGAAGGAGTTTTGGTGCACGACCTCGAGGTCGCCTCTAGGGCTGCTCGGTTGGCGCCGAGTCTTTGATTACGACCTCTTGGGCGCTCGGACGAGAGGGAGTTTCATTATTCGACCTCTTGGGCCGCTCGGACCCGGAATCGAGTTTCATTATCCGACCTCTTGGGCCGCTCGGAGGAGGAGACGAGTTTCATTATTCGACCTCTTGGGCGCTCGGACGGAGCAAGTTTTGGTGCACGACCTCGAGGGTCGCCTCTAGAAGCACTTTCGGTTGGCGCGGAGTCTTTGATTACGACCTCTTGGGCCGCTCGGGCGAGCAAGGTTTTGGTGCACGACCTCGAGGTCCGCCTCTAGAAAATTTCTTGGTTGGCGCCGAGTCTTTGATTACGACCTCTTGTTACATTACTCCATGGGCTCAGGTCTTGGTGGTCCTTTTCTTTGCTCCTTGGGTCTTTTATCGATTATGTTTAGTTCTTGGCCTTGCCCGTGCTCTTTGTTGCTAAGAGCGGTCGGGCGTGTTCAAGCCTATCACGGCCGTGCCTGCAGGAGTGGCGTGGCCCAGGTTGTGTCCTGGCAGTGCAGGGCCGGGCCCGGTCGTGGCGGGGCAGTGTCGAATAGCCTTCCGCCACTAGTCGATTGATCTGCTGAAGCTTCATGGGTCCTCGAGTGTCGTGGCCGTGACAACAATGGTAATGTGATATTCCCGTTGGTCCCCTCATACGGGTTCTTGAGGCCACAGGCCGTCTTAGGAACTTCTCGTCCTTGATGCGCCTCGGGATGTTGGTGATGGAGTCGGTGAAGGCCCGATGGGTGCAGTGTTTTCTTCCCGAGGACCATCCGCTCGGGCTTATCTCGCCGGACGGTCTTTGGGTCTTGGTGGGCGCTCGCCCTTCTCCCTCCTTCCCCTGTCCTCGGGGGCAAGAAGTCTTAAATTCTTAAATTTAGGTTGCTTGTGAAGCCTTGTGTCCCAGGCAGGTCTTCGAGCCCTCTTGAGTCCCCTCCTTGATGGGGCTTGGCTCATAGATTTCTTCTTGTTGAGGTAGTCCCTCGACTCACACCGAGGCTCGGGCGGTGCCGCTCACGAGACAGCCGGTGGGCCTTGGCTCTCGGGGTGTCTTCCTGCGGACTGTTCGTACACCCTTTCGCGTAAGGTATGGATGGTTCTTGAAAGATTATCCACCTTTTGTTCTAGCATAGCATCTTTGGGACGCCATTCCTCATGTTGCACGAGAGAGACACTGTCAGTGCTCGTCCCCTCGGGCGGACGTCTTTGTCTCCTTTGCTCATCATCTCTTGGGTCTTTGGCGAGTTGGAAAAATTGAAGTGTTGTCGGTGTTGTTTTGGAAGGTGAAAGGCTGACTTTTAGTCCTCTTCCCACCTGAGACAGGCGCCAATGTTGCGTGCCGGTTTTAGGTCGGAGGCTTGACATAAGAGTTTGGAGTTTGGAATTAGAGAGAGAGAGAGAGATGAGACCAGGATTTTTACGTGGAAACCTCCCCTTAAAATGAGGAGGAAAAACCCACGAGGCTTGGAGCTGAAATGGGTTTTCACTTAGTTGATCACTTGTGGTGTACACAATACAGTGGGAGAAAAACCCTCTTTTTCCTTCTTTTATCTTTTCTTGGTGAGGAGGAGATCGAGAAAATCCTCGATGTTCAAGAGACCTCTCCCGGCAGGGTCCTCCATTTGTGTGCTTGGGTAGGTATTTATAGAGAAATGGGGTTGTTGAAAATGCCCACGTGGCTGTGGGGCCCTCTTGGGAGGCGGCCACTGCTCCCCTGACACGGCCATGCTGTGTGTCGAAACCTAACAACGTGTTCGAGTTAGCTTCCAACGGCGCTGACTGCCACTCCTTGCCGGAATGCCCGATCTTGAAGTGACGGGCGTATTTAAATTTGGTGGTGGCGTGGCGCATGAGTTGCGTGTCCTTTGGTGACTGTGAAGCTGGGCTGGCATTCTCGGACATCTGGGAGAGTCCTCGTCCCTTCCTGGCCTTATTATCCTTGGGATGAGTCCGCGTACTATAAGTCATGTTGTGCTTGTTCTCGGACGGGATGTGAGGGCTCATGATGGTTCGCGCATTAGTGGCTTGCCAAGGCTTTGGGCCCATTAAGGAATGTCCTCGAGCTTATTTCACCTTACGGTCTTGGGCATCTCTTGACAACTTGGGCCTCTCGGGCTAATCTCTCACCCACTCGCCCATCCTTTTAGTGACCCTGGGTATCGGAACCCAACACTACTCAATTATGAAGTTTTCTTGAGGACCAATAGCTAATAGGATCTTACTGATTAAAGAAGTAGATAATTAATACTTAGGTTATATTTATTTTTATATAATTGAAGGTCATACACTACTTTTTAAGAATTATAGGTGAGTTATTATATATATAACCCTATAAATAGAGCTAAACACTATTTTTATCCACATATGATATGTTCAAATATCGATTACCACTATAATATATTAAGGTATGTCATAATATACTACCCGCCAAACTTATTACAATTATTTAGTACTTAGATATTTAAAAATTCTGTACAATTTTTTATAATAATTATATATTTTTTAAATTGGAAAAAATATTCTTAGTTTTTAATATATTGTAAGGTTTTCTTTTAAAAGTTATGTCAATTCTTAACATGTATTGTATTAAAATTGTGCAGAAATTTAAATATGTAAATTTTAGAATATGTAAAAGCTATTTTCTAAAATTTACAATAATTAGTATAACTTTTATAGAAAAATAAACAATTTCATATTTATTAGCAAACATGTAGAAAATTTCACTGAATTTTTAGAACATACAAGCATATATTTAAAGGTTTAGAACATATTGAAACAATATATATATAATTTATCATATATAAAGTCAGTAAATCATGAATTCACATGTATGCAATGAAATTATAGGAAAATAACTTAAATTCTACAAGAACTAAGGATATGATTTTTCATTAAAAAAAATCATAAAGAAAGGGAGTAAGAGTTCATACATGTGAAACATAAACAATTAGCTACGAAAATATATTATGTATGACTATTTGAAACAAAAAATGCTTAAAGAAGTAAAAAAATAATAGTAATAAAGGAATGAAAATTTAGAATACACTTACCTTAACCTGAATCTCACCAAAATCTTACTTAAAATCTCTTGAATTATACTTTTCTAACTTCATCTCTATCTTTCTCTCATTTCTCTCAAAATTTTACAAAAAATGACTGAAATTTAATTGGACTTAATATTTATAGCAGAGGGGCACTTAAACGTGCATCATACATGCGTCAGGCACCATAGCCAAATAGGTGTGTCACCTCATGTTCATATTAAGTGCTGACATTCTACCTTAATGTGCTTGGGCGTCCTTCGAACATACATTGAGTGTGAGTACACTAGAAAGTGCGCTCAAGTTCGGATTAAGCACTACCCCTCTACCCATCCCACACATGGTGGCATGTTGAGCGTTGGTTAGTTATTCTTCAACTCAATGTAATCTAGCCCAACTTTGACTTTTAACCAAATTTTTTCTTTCTTTAATTTCTATTTTAATTATTTTAAATTAATTAATCACAATTATAATGAAATTTGAACTCAAACGTTACACTTTTTAGCACCACATCTCAAAGGAGAACTCCCACATCGTTCATCTACAAGACAACAAAACCTAATGAAGCAACAAAATAATGTTACACAAGGAGTTTGCACCAAATTGATGATCATTTTAACCCTGCACACATGTCATTTGATGAGAGTGCAAGTTAAGCGTACCTAACCTATATAACCACTGCCATGAACCATAATATTCAAATTGAATAAATTCTTGTGGTAAGAGAATTTGAAGACATTTTTGCAAAGGATTGTCTTGGTTTGCTACTGAATTGAGAGATCAAATTTGAGGATAAAATAATATCAGAAGCGACACTAGTGTCTAAAGCTTCATATAAAATGGTGTCGATAAAACTAAAAAAATTGAACAAGCAATTACAAAAATTGTTGGAGAATGATTTCAGTAGACCGAGTGTGTCATTTTAGGGTATACCAGAGTTATTTGTGAAGAGGAAATATAGGTTTATGAGGCTATGCATACACTATAAAGAGCTTAATAAGAAAACCATCAAGAACAATTACGCATTGCCAATGATAGACAACATATTTGATCAGTTGCAATGGCACGAGTATTTTCAAATATTAATATGCGTTCGAGTTATCTCCAAATAATGATTAAGAAAGAGAATGTGACAAAAATGATTTTTCAAATAAGGTATGGTCATTGTAAATTTTTGGTAATATCTTTTCAGCTAACTAATATCTCTATAATATTTGTAAACTTGATGAATAATATGTTCCAATCCTATCTCAATAAATTTATGATGGTATTTATTGATAATATTTTGATCTACTCAAAAAGTTATGAGGAGCATGAAGTACATTTAAAAATTGCCTTGTAGACACTTTGAATATGTAAAATTGAATAAGCGTGAAGTTTGGCATGAAGAACTAATATTTTTTGCCATATGATTTTAAATGGAGGTATTTTCATTGATTTTAAGAAAATTAAAGCTATAATGAATTCAAAATGACCAACAACTCTGATAAAAGTTCAGAATTTTCTTGAAATAGTAAATTATTATGAAATGTTTGTGGAAATTTTTTTAAGAATTGTAATACCCTTGACCTATCTTACTCTAAAAAAGGTAAACTTTTGTTGAATTAAAGAATGTGAAATGAGCTTTCAGAAGTTGAAATATTGCCAAACAACTAACCAATTTTGGCAATTATGAAAGAATCTAGTAAATTTATTCTATATTGCAATTTGTTAAAGAATGGATCAGGATGTGTGCTAATGCAATATGGGAGGGTAATTGTGTAAGGCCCAAGTTTCTAAATTATAATAATTATAATTAATTAAACTAATATAATTAAAATTAAGATTATATAATGTAAAAAATTGGGTCAAATAGTCAAAAGTTGGATTAGATAACTCATGTTTGAAGGAGGCTTAAATCTGTGTTTGAGGGAGGCCTAACGGGGGCTTGAACCTGAGAAGGCCTGACACACGCCTGATCAGGTTCAAGCTTAAAACATAGTAACCTTGCACTCAAAACTCACTCAAGCTACATTCGAGTGCAATAAACCCGAGATCTCACGCTAGATGTGTGCCCAAACTGTGCTCAAGCGCGGGGATTTATAAAAGTGTACCCGACTTAGATTTCAATCATTTTTGCAGAGAAATTTCAAAGAGAGAGTGAAAGCTGAGGAGAACAGAGAGAAAGCTCAAACAACTTGAATCAAGGTGATCAAAGTGAGGATTTGAGTGAATCAAGGTAAGTATACTTCAAACTCTTCTTTCACTTATTATCGATTTATTGCCAATTCTTTTGAATATTCTAGTGCGGGTGCGCTAGACCCAGTGCCTGTTGTGGGTGCTCGAGCGTCCAGTAGGCGCCAGCCTACTCGGCAGTACTGGGCAGGGCTCCTAGCGGGTAGCCCGCCTTCTCCGCCCGATTCTACCTGCGAGAAATATTTTTTTGCATACCACAAGTCTAATTTTGATTATATTAATTTAATATATCGTGATTACCATAATTTGGAACACGAATCCTACTTACAAATTAATATTTTGAGATTATAACACCGGTTCCCAAATCTACCAATTTCAGGTTTTCGTGCCTTTCAATCTAACTTTTCCGTGTCCTTTGATCTCGATTCACTTATATTAATTTAATTACTTAAGTTTACTATGTTATGAAAATCGGTACCTCACACAGCGGATGATATATTATGACATGCCTTAATATATTATAATAGTAGTCATAGTTTTAACATATCATTTGTTGGTAAAAGTGACATTTGGTCCTATTTATAAAGTTATATGTATGAAGGCTCACATACATATCATGTCCCAAATCTCTATCTATTAATGCTTAACCAATTATTTTAAATAAGCAATTTATATTCTAATTAACATTCAAATGTAAACTTTACATCGATACCTTAACCAATTATAAATAAAATAAATTAACCCATACACAGGATTCAAATATATACCATGTCAATATGTGGCTCTAATATACCGATCTAAAAATATGACGTCAAACCTTACGTTAAGAATATGCCTGTAATCAAAATCAGAGTATACAAATCGGTGAAAAAATAAAACATAAACACTACATTTTGGTAACAGATAACTAAATATCAAACAACTAACATTTCAAAATAAATCATTGGACCAAAATAACTTTTTGAACGAAATATAATGTACTGTCTGAAATCTAAACATCAACTAAAATACATCATTAATCATATTCTATGCTGTCCGAAATATCAAATCAACATATTAAGCTGTCTGAGGCTCAATGCAATACACTAACTATTATCCGAAAGTCACAATACAACATTTAGACATGTCAACTACTATCCGAAAACTATAATATATCATTTTAGACTATCTAAAATTGTCTGAGACTAACATAACATCAGAATTTCATAAATTATAGTCTAAACTCTTCATAATAGCTCATCCTTCAATTCTAGTCGCCTAGCAAGTACTCGTACCTTTTATCTGAAGAGGGTTAGTAATAATAAGTAATGAGCGAGTTAAAAACTTAACAAGGCATGTAATATATCAATGATCATGTATATAATTACATTTAAAACATATCAGAAGGACGATGGATCATGATCTGATGTAATTATACGTAATTTATATAATGCTTGTGCCAAAAATTCAGATTATGCATTTTCAGATTTCTTATCACATTCTTATTTATTCCTTATCATTAAAATATGCTAAAAATCTAATTTTTTTATGGACCAAGGATCAATATGCCTTACCAACTAATGGAGAGAACAATTGAAATTCGAATTATATTTGTTTTCATACAACCAAATGCTGTATATTTCTATTCAATACTCGTAAATGAGCCGTCATACATATAACCTTATAAACTAAGTCAACGCCGCTTCTCACCCATAAATAATAGATTCGAACATTGATATATCATTATAATTTATTAAAATATATCATAATATACTATCCGTTGAATAATAATCATAGTCCAATGCATAACTTAGAAAAGTTCTATATTTTTCATCATACTCTCAATTTTTTCAACCATAGAGAACATGATTATAATTCTTGACATAATTATAAAGTTTATCTTCAAAATTTTGTAATTTCTCATCATATTAAACTTATACTTTTTATAAAAATTAAATTATGATAAATTTTAAACACATGGAATGCTAATTTAGTATATAGTGCAGGAAATTTTAGTAAATATAGAAATTCAACAATATAGAAAAATTTACCAAATTTCAAGAACATACAAAGCCATTTATTTAATTTTTTTGGTACTTACAAGCTTTATGCTTAACCATTTAAAGCATACATATCTGTTTTTAATAGTTGATGCAGAGTAATTTAGCAAAAGTATTATAGAAAATTAACAATGTATAATTTTAGTAGATTTAGCAAATATGCAGGAGATTTTAGCTATATTTTAAAACATGTAGGGTGTAATTTAACAAACAAAAATTTAGGTTTAACATTTTACAATCATGTAAGAATATTACATATAAAATTTAGACATATAAAAGTATTATATCACGTTTTTAGATATGCATAAAGGAGTACTTGCAAAAAAAAGTAAAGTTTAATCATATATTGAGCTTAGACGTAAAATTCATTCATTTTTTCGACAAAATAAAAAGAATTGCACATACATGTTAAAAAATATCACCATTACTTGGACAATTGTGACATGCATAATAATGAAATAAGAATTGCTCAAAAAATTTAGCAAAGATAGTAACAAGTAAAGAAAAGCTCGGCATATACTTGCATTTACTTAATTCTCATCAAAATCTAGCTTGGATGAACTTAGTTTGTGCTTCTAATGACTTCCTCTCTCTCATTCTCTCTCTTCTCCTCATCTACTTCTCTCTTATCTCTTGAAAATTTTGAGAAAAATGACAGAAATCAATTGGCTGTAACTATTTATACTAAGTGGCATTTGAGCACCACTTAGGCGTGCATTAAGCATTGAGGTTCTAGACTGCAATACTTGAGCGCTGCTTAGGCATGTCTCAAGCACAGAGCCCACAAGTTTTTTTGCTTGGGTGTCCTTTCAAGCGAGCCTTAGGCATTGATGACGTGGCTTTTGGTGCTCAGATGCCGATCAAGCCTCCATAGGCGTCAATTATTATAAATTATATCAGTTTAATTAATCATCATTATTTAACCTTAATTTTAATTATATTAACTTAATTAATCATGATTAATATAAATTAAGAATTCATGTCTTACACTACGAGTTTTGAATAGTAGTATAAGACCTTTAATTATGTAAAAATAAATATAATTCAAATTTTAATTATCTGTTCCTTTAATCGATAGGGCCCTATTGGTCGTTAGTCCCTAAAAATTTGTATATTTGAATATAATTTTATGGCATGAATTTAAATAAGAATATGGAAAGAAAATTTGAAAAGCTGAGTATATATTGTCATAGAAATTCTTAACATTTCATCGAATCTAATATATTATTTCTTCTGATATGTTTTGATACAAGTTATATGTTTAATTATAAAATTATATACCTTATTCAACTTTTGACTCTCTCTTATTTTTATTTTTCATCCAACCCCTTTAGATTAAATGTTTGGATACTTGTAGGATGATTAGGATTTAAGGAAGAATTGTTCAAAGATATTAGACTTAAATTATAGAATATTAATGTTGTATCTTAGTTTCGGAAAATGGTTTGTAAATTATGAAATGAATGTCAATTTATTCGGTATCATATGGATGCGTTTACTCTAATTTTGTTTTGGATTTAACACAACTCCTTATATATGGCCCGATAACATGTTTTAATCGGTATTTGAAACTACCTAATGACATGGTATTTTGGGTCTTGTGTTTAGGTTATATATTTTCTTCTTTTAGTCGGTCGAGATATCAATGTAAAACTCACGTCCACAATTAATTTAATTACTAATTGGATAATTATTAATATCGGGATTGAATTTTGGGACGTGACAGTATGTACATGAATTGTCCAAAGAGAGTCGCGTTTGATGCATGTGAGAGTCACATGTATACCTATACTGACATAAAAGCTCCTATGTGGCTTGCTATGGTTGCGCTAGAGGAATAACTACTTACGACTTTTGAATTTTTTGATCGTTGACATAGTGAGAGAAAGAAGAAGAAGAGAGAAAAGAAAAAAATAAAGATTTTCTCATTCGTTTGAAATTCAAATCATCTTCCATTCGTTGACATTGGGTATATTATTTTTAGTTAAACATTTTTATCGATTATTATATTTTCATTTGTTCTTATATTTTTTATTGCTTGGATTTATTATTATAAGATATTGTATCTTTGAATTATTGGATTTTTTATAACCAAGATTTATCATATAGTAGATTTTTTTTGTACTTGCGATCCTTAAGTTTTCTCCTGCTTTTACAGATGTTTTTCACATGAAATATTATGCATCTTATTTGTGTTTATTGTATTACGGTGTATATTATTATATCATTTTCTCATAAGTTCTAATAAAAGATTTGAAAATAATGCTTATAAAGTTGAATTCTCAGCTTTGTGAGTAAAGCTCTAGTTATTGAAAACCCAACAAATATGACGGCATATACTACAATTATTACTTATGGATCGACCTACATGCCATTTACAAATAAAAACATAGATGGAAATTTCTCATGCTATATCAAATATATTACTTCCCATAAATAAATCAATGGTTTTAAGATATAGAATAAAATTTTGACATTCGAACATTAATATAGTATAAGAAAGTAAGATATCAAATTCTCAAGACAAATATGTAGAAAAAAATCTTATGCAAATATAAAACGTCAAGTTTACAAATGAATTCTTACCAAAATTTAGCAATTTTACAAAAGGAATGAAAGAAGATCATGAAAATTTGTAACGTTCTAGACCCAAATCCATAATTAATACTCAACTCTGTCCACATAGGATAAATTTTAAATTTTTAACTAATATATATATATATATATATATATATTCATTGCATATCCACAACTAACAAAATAAATTATAATAATATAAAGATCCTCATACCAAAAATAAATTTGAAAAAAGTATATAGTTTTAAAAATTCCAATAAAATAAAATAAAATATTAAAATAATCTGTAGAGTATAAATTCAGTACTATCTCCAGTTAGATCTCAATCTCTCTCGCCATAACTTTTTATCCAACTATAGAGTCATCATCGTCTAACCTGTTACTCTGGAAGAAAGAAAATTAACAGGGAGTGAGTTAAATACCCAATAAGTGATCACAAATTTTAAAAAATAATAATGAATAATAATAAATATATTAAATATACAATATATAATGTATGCCAAAAATCATAACCAATAATACAATATCCAACAGAGCAATATATCCAAGAAGATGTATTTTATCATATCTACAATTCAAATATATAAAAAAGCAGGTCACTCTAAATACACGACAGCAGCACGCAGCCTACTGACAAAGATCGTAAGATTTTCTTCCAATAAAAGGTAATATCTCCGAGAATCGATCTCACAAGAAATAAAGGGATCTTCTTGTTTGAATATCATTAATTAGGGTTCGTGAAACTGACATTAAAACTAAATAACAATAAAAGATGGATTCCAATTTTCATCTTCTAACAATTCGATTATCGTAAAATCGACACATGGATTCTACTTGTCGAATACAACTCGTTTACAACAAATAATTAATTTAACAAATCAATGAATACCAAACTCAATGAGGTATTACAATGACAAAATATCACAATAAATCTCTTTGGGTGGCTGGCCTCTCGATTTGTTATTATTATTTTTACTTATTATTTGTGATTAATTTTTATTACAATATCATTTAATATTATTATTTATTTTGGATTTTTTATCACTAATTATTATTAATATTTATTAATATATTATTACTCATTTATTATTACCTCCCAATGGGTATAGGTAAGTGCAACAAAATTATCATAATATCTTCACTATTCTTTTCATCATTTTTTTCTTATCCTTTAGCCAAAGGCTTGTGACAAAGTAACATACTTACTACCATCTGTGATATCTCTCACTAAATAATATTACTGATATAATCTTCTACGATGGTCACATGGTTATAAATATCCCTCCATAATAAACAATATACATCATTATTACCATGATATGAAAATTAGTATTGGATAAGTGTATACCATATTAAGGTAGCGTAGCCTCCAATTTGACTAGATATATTAATATTTTCATACGCTCTCGTCAATTTGACCGTAGAAAGTCAATAACCTAAATACTCACGTAATCAAATATAACACAAAAAAGGCTTTGCAAGTATAACGATAGATATGTCGTTCAATGCTAATAAAGATCATACTGACACCATCAATATTAACACAAAAGAATTTATCATGGAACAATGAAAGAACCAAAAGAGAGCCAGGTATAACATATTTCGACCAATTTAACATTTAGCTAGTTTTTTCAAAACTTTACTAAGGCCACAAAATATCCTCAAATTTGTCGTTATTGAACTGACCCACGATACTTATGTTATTTAACTATCCTAATTAATTCCACAAACAATGCCATCAAAATAATAATTTTTGATAACTTTTTTCTCAATTAGTTAACAATTCCTATATATCCCTTATATATAATTATATACAAATATATATATATATATATATATATTTTTATATATACTAACATACACACACAGGCACACACATACACCTCTCCCACCCACGCACAACTTGTGGCCAGCATCACACACACCTCTCTCGCACACAGCTACTTTTTTTTTTGGTAAGTAAGTAAATCTCACACACACACGGGTCCTACGCTTACCTCACTTTTTTTTTTTTTTTTGGCTGCACACACAGCTACACGTGCAGAGTCTGCACTCACCCTTATAACACACGTACACCACAGGAATCCAGGTGTGGTGGAAGTGCTGTTCTTCCTTGTTGGATGCCCTGTGCAGTAGATAGCTTGCGAATCCTTAAGAATGATTATCTTCAAAATCTCATATGTATAATCAAATCTGGAATTTATTTGAGGTTGGAGTTTTCAGCAGAAAAGCCGTTCTTCTTCATTAATAAAGTTCTCACGCCATACCCAACAGAGCTTCATTAATCAGGTTCTTCTTTGTCAACACGCCAGTTCCAAACAAAACTTCATGCTGTTTTTTTTCTAATTTTCGCTTATACATGGATCAGAGGAGCCAACGAGTACGCCATACCAATTTTCATCTTCTAAGAATTAGAAAAGGATGTCTTTAGTATAAACCTATTGATTATTACGCCTCAATCTCACGATTTCTCACCACTTAAGCTGTAGGCACTGTTTTTACCCAATTTTTTGGCTCAAGACAAAATCTGGTCGATTTCTACAAAATCAAGGCACGCAACAAGAAAATCAACATTAACAATGAGAACATGAGGATTTACTTGCAACAATTAGAGGATTCCTTGTAATGAAATTCAAATCAACTTGCCTGATTCACCCGGTTATTGAACACGGCTAGAGTTTCAATGGTGGTGTCGGCTTCGGCACAACTACAATAGCGGCTTCGGACAGCAACAACGACTCTCCTTCCCGCCCCGATTAATTGACAGCGATGACAATAATAAACGTGGCCTGGCCTCTCAGATTTGTTATTATTATTATTTACTTATTTATTATTATATTTGTTATTAATATTTTATTATAATATCATTTAACATTATTATTTATTAGTAATACTATTATTTATTACTAATTATTATTAATATTTATTAATATATTATTACTCACATTTATTATTATTATCATTTATTATTTATTATTAATTATTTAATACCAATTATTATTTATAGTATTTATTAATATCAATATATTATTTTATTTATTATTATATTAAGACTATCATTATATAATTCGAGTCAAACTATCATGATATTACAAAATTATTTACAAAAAAAAGAATAAACCATAATATATACTTGCTTTGCAAAAGTGTACAAAGAAACCCTATAAATTTCAAACAGAAACCTTTTTATCTTTTTTATTCTTATTTTTCTCTCCTTAGCTCTCCAAATCTAATCTTGTGACAAAGAAAACCAAACACCTCACTTACTTGACACAACATAAGCTCTAGATGTTCCACAACCAAAATTCTCAAATAAATATTCAACTAGTAAACATATGAAATTTGTGCAAATACTTACAACTTATATTTGACCCGATTTTTGTTCGATAAAGCCTTCCTTTATCTCATGCTTGAGCACAAATCAAGCCAATGGAACATTTTGGCTTGAGTGATAATTAAGTGAATCTTGTAAGAATATTTCTGCTCGAATTTTCTTCATAATTGTCTTGAACAATGTTCTTAGGAAATTCATTTTTTTTGATCTTTGTAAAGCCATTTTACTAGAATCAAAATCGAAAAGACTTCGGATGAAATTCTTATACTTAATTCAAAATAAAAACATACAATCAAAATTAATTCAAGAATCATACTTAAATCTGTAATTACTTTTCATATTAACTAAGGTCATTAAGATATATATAATTCTTATATTTGAATATAAAGTAGCCACATATAAGAATTTGACATTACATCTAAAGCCTATAAAAGCCATCAATTATCACCTCAACAACATCATCCATATGCACATTCATTCACAATGGAACCACTATCATGGCTTTTATTTATTTCTCTTCAATTTCTTTATCTTTAAATAATAATTAAGATGAACAAGTAACAGCAATTCAAGTCAAATTGCTACAATGTATATACAAATAGCAATCATGTTTTTTGACCATCGCTAAAAATGGCGACTTTATGGTGGTAGTCTTTAAGGTCAGGGTTTTATAAGGTTTTATTTTTATTACATTTACAATTTTTTGTATTTTTTTCCCTTTAGCTTGATCCTTTTCTCATCACAAAAATGGAAAAATGCAATAGTTAAGGGTCTATTTATTTTCAAAAAAAAAAAAAAAAAAAAATCTTCTTGCTTTCTAATTTAAATCTCCTTTTTAATTTTTGTTTCTGGAGTCATTGGAAATATATTTTATATTTTTGTTAAAAACATATGCAATTCCACAAACTAATATTTTTTTTTCAAACAAAATCATTTGTAACTCAACTTGAAATTGTAGGGTTGATGCTTGTTGTAGCCCAGCTTTGTAAATTTAATCAATAGACTAAAATCTATTTTATATTGCCCCTTTGAAGAAGAATAAACTGTAAAACTAAATAATATGTGAAATATTTAATTAAAATAAACCAATTTCTAAAACTCTATTTGTGAGACTTCTATTAAAAATTTGAGCTTATTTGATGCATGTAGAACTCTGGATAGAAACTACGGCGCGTTGCTACCGGAACAACCGAGGAGTGAAGGCCTGAGGTTAATGGACCGAGGTGTAATGGCCTGACGTTAATGGGCCGAGGTGCTGAGAGGAACCGAGGTCGTTGCAGGGATTAGTGAATTTTGCAGAAGGAAAAAAGTGGGATGGGGAGATCGGCAGTGAGCAGGTGTCGAGCAGACGAGCAAATTGCAGTCTACGAAAGGAGAAGGAAGGTTAGAGGGAGAGAGGGCGAGAGAGAGAGCTGAGAGAGACGAGAGACGATGAGTAACTGAATTCTCTATATCTCTTTTCTTATAACAAACTTGGCAAAAGTAGCATTAGCCTGCACGTGAAATATAAACAGACTCATTACCCTATACTCTATACACGTGGACAATTAATTTTAAATATAATCATAGTAATTTTAGGGGACGCTGAGTGATTCGGATTCTACGCTTCTGGACTGTAGGAGGTCACGGCCCGTCCGAGGAGCTGCTGTGTGTATTCACAATATTATTTCTCTTAGCTTAACTTAAAATTAATAAGATGATTCGAATCTAATTATAAGTTTGCCAATATTAACGATTTAAGGCTGAATGAAGTAATACCTATGGCTTACCTATTATGGTTAATGACTACAAATAAAATGAAATTGCAAAGACAGAGAAATTTTTTTTTTTTAAACGACATTTGTTTTCGTCAAATTAGCATGCCAACAGTTAATTGCCTGCCTTTCCGTTCGGCAACCTGTGTCACTCCGTGGCTTGTCCCTACCCTACGGTGGCCAGCTCCATTGTCCTCTCCTTCGACGGCGTGCAGCTGAGACGTCTCTCCACCGCCGACCAGGAACCTGTTTTTGGCCGACCTAGATTTGGTACGAGGGGAGCCGCCTCTCCTCATCCACCCTAACCTCCACATTTCTCTTCGCTCAACGAAAACCCCTCTTAAACCCTGTACCTCAGAGAAATTACCCCTTCGCCTTTATCTATCCTCTCAGCATGTCGGTGGCCAGAACCAACCCTCTGTTGGGGCCTCTCCTGCCCCATCTCCCGTGGAGAAGATTCAATTTCCGTGCAATTTGCAGTGGCCGATTGGACTTCTTGTCCGATTCCGAACCTTCCGAGCCCTCCTCTGTCACACGGGGAACGAAGGTTTTAGAAACTTTCAGAGAGGAGTTCGAAATCGCGAACAAATTAATTTCTTTTGAAACTGGTAAAATCGCTCGCTTCGCTAATGGGGCGGTGGTCATGGCTATGGATGAGACCAAAGTGCTGTCAACGGTTGCTTCTGCTAAAGGCGATGCTGTTCGGGACTTCTTGCCTCTAACTGTATGGACTAAAAACTTTGCAATCAGTTTTATTATCGTTAAATTCGAAGTGTGTACTTGGTCATTTACTTTATTGGTTGACTCGTTTATTTCTTTTGCTATGCATTTTGACAACGATAATCAGTAATGCAATTGATAAAGTCGCCATGCAACCTAGTCTACAATAACAAAATGTATTTTTCTATAATTGCAAGACATCTTTAATTTTGTTGACTTCATTTGTTCTTTTGAGTTCTAGCTTCTGCAATTATCATTCCTTCCTCCACCAGAGCTTCTAAGTTTGAGGAGACCAGATTAATCAGCTCCATAGAATTCTGGGATTATGGAAATATAGCCTACTTTTCTTGCTAAACAAAAATGTGAAGCAGAGCTATGGTTGCCTCAATAAGGACAGAGATAATCATCTCTGCTGAAAGAGCCACTGCAGCAACAGAACTTGCTCTCTCAAAATCCTCTTGTATACGTTCTCTAAAAATAATCCACATTCCACTCATCATTCACGTTGACGTTTAAGAGTTGATTTTGTCACTGCTGGTCGTCCTTGAGATTGCCAGAAGTTTTAGATATGCTGCACTGTGCTTGACACAATCTGCATTGCGTCACTCTTGGTTCCTTGAGTATTTCACTCCTATGGTTTCTGATTGCCAAGAGAATTGGCAGGAAATGCCATGCTCCCATCCTTCAACTACTCTTGGTTCATTTTATCCTTTCTTGAGAGATCGATAGCGAGCAACCTTCCATTCTGTCTTGCATCTGAAATAAGGCAACCTTCACACCTTCACGGTGAACAGAAACATGCTGCAATGATTTTTCATTGTCAACCTGTGACACTCCTGATGGACCAGATCTTCATAGCCAGAGTACCTCTGCATGGAATTGCTTTATGCGTTAATCTCTAGCTGAAATGCTTAATATTTTTTTGGTAATATTCACAATCCATATCTTTTTAAAGGGTTTTCTTATATCCGAGGCTAATGGTGTCTCAAAGCTCACCGATGAGGTGAGACTCAATGCCTATATGGTAATGATTCAACTGGATGACTTTTTCAAGTCACTAGTTTAACAGGACCCTATGACATTCTTGGAGGCATAAGTGATCATCGGGGCCTAAATTGCGGCAGAGGAGGTGAACGGCACCAAAAGGCCAAAACATTCAAACTATGAGCAACATCCACGGGTGGAAAACAGAGAAACATTGGCAATCAACCTGTTTGGGACTAAGCCAGGAGTTCATGAAGAGTTTAAGCTACTATATCTCACGTCCTTCTCTGACACTTGGATAGACATTCTAATGTAAATTTAGCACGAAAAATTTTTGAAGCGGTCTAAGTTTGTTTGGAACTTGGAGGGAGAAAACCAGTCATGTATTGCCTATACCATTGATCTCTGAGGTATAATTTTGAGGAAAGTCAGACACTTTAGAAGGAGATTAAGGCCTTTATTAAGAAAGGGTACCTCAAAAATAAAAAATCTTGGAGCCACCCCAGACAGAGACAATGATGATCAAGAGTTGCACGAGCCAGCACTCAATTGGGCAGTTGTAGGGTCATGTCATAACCGAATTTCATTTTTTCAACAGTTAAATAGATCAATCTATTTATATGTGTTTATTACTATGGTATAATATCATTATGTTATACATATTTAATGATTTTATTTTTCTAAAATAAATACTTGCTAAACTTTTATTTATTTACAACTATAAACGACTTATACATTCAGTAGTACATTCTGTAAATTATATAAACTATTACTAAAAGGTTATCTACATAAAGCTTTCATTCCCTAAAATAACATACAATATATCCATATTTACGTCTTGTAGCAGGAAATCGTTCATTATGTCAGAATTTATTATTTGACTGCTAATTTGAAAGGTCAGAAGGAAAATATTTGAGCCACAACCATTATGGAGAATACCATAAAAGAATTTAAGATTTAATGACCGAGAATATTATACAATGTAATAATATATTTTATCAAAAGAAGTTTCATAGAAAAAATCCGTGAGAATTATATTTTTGTGATTGTGAATCTAAGGCCATTGTATTTATGTCCCCATTAGTTGAGCATATTACTTTGTACTCAGATTACTATTCATCATTCCATTGACAATGCAAAAATATACTACCACACGTCTGTAATCTAGCCAATCAATCTATTATTGGATATCCCAAACATCTATATCATAACCTAACATTTCTAGGTTCTATAGGAGAAATAAATATATTATCAAAATTAAAGGAATGGCTTCAGTATTAGATAGTGTATGCTATACCAAGCTATCCTAGTACCCATATCATCCGAATAAGATAGTGTCTTTGTATATTTTTCTTTTCCTTATTCATGGTATGTATAATGAAACATTGTAACTACATAAAATTATAACACAAAGTATTTAGGATCTATATAATGGCAATTCCATAATATTTTAATGTGTAGTTCTTTACCTCGTTCTCCCAAAAATTGGCTATTCAAAATAGAAGTGTGAATGAGAATTAGGGACATTTGAATAAAACTAAATTTCGGTATAATGTATTTAAGTCCAATAAATAATAAAACATAACTCTTAACATAGTCTAACAGGTCATTTATTTTCTTTAACTATAAAAATTCAATATGTCCATTAAATTTATTAATTATAATTCATCACAACATTTCACATGTTATTATTAAAAAAGTCATATCTAAACAAGTAAAACTCAATTTATTATTTTGAGTCATCCAAAATATATCCATATGAAATTTTTTTTACACTTGGTACCCCAAATAATTACTAAAGTATTTTTCTACCATAAAATAATTAATTATCATCCTCAAATACTACATTAAAATATCAAAAATACATTTGTTTTCCATCTCTCATGCTACAACATCATGAAGGAGCCACTCGATTGCGCAGGAGTTGCTCTCTTGTGCAGATGAGTAGTAACCATGAACCCTAACAGTAGGTCGAGCCCTTGTTTTGTGTCTGTTAATGCCAAGTGCAAACTTTGCTTAAATTCGAATTGTTTACAAATATTTGACACAAATTACTTATCAAAATCATCATATATGATCCTTATATAGCTATTAGTACTGAATTTATGCATTAAATATTACAAATTGGCACTAATTTTATGAATTTCTCCCAAACCTCTTGTTTTGCACTATTTTCGAATTTCCTTTCAATTCAATCATATGAGAAAGACTTGACGTGAAAGAATGATCTTTCAAGATATTAAAGAGGTATAGGATAGTAGAATAACAAGAAGTTTAAAGAATTACTTAAATATGTTATTTAATTTCTTCTTCTTCCCCTGTTTTTCGGCACCTTCTCTTCCTCCTCAAATTTTTGCCTCAAATTCTTGTCATTTTAGCTTCAATTCGACTGGTACTTATAGCCAACAAATCCTAATCCACCTTATATTCTACTTGTTACAATTTTCTTGTTTGAATTCCATCGTATTAACTCTAAATTTGATACATTCTTACCAATCCTCCATTTTTATGCCACCAAAACATTTTCATCCATAGCCTTTATGATTTCACATGGTTTTGTCATAAAGTTTTGAGATTATCTAGATGGATTTCATGCATGAAAGGCACGAATTCATCCTTCATTGTTTTCCACCATTTGCCACCGTCCTTGCCTTTTCCTTCTTCTTCTTCATCATTTTTTATTTATTTTATTTATTTTATTATTACTATTGTTGTTATTATTATTATTCTTATTATTATTAAAATCATAGGTCCACGTAAATTTATCTAACTAAAAATATTGTAGTAATTATAATTAATTTAAATAGGACCCAAATAGATAAAAAGACAATTTGGGATGTTACATCCAATCTTGTCAATGATTGTCAGTTCGTGGAATTTTGTGGGTGTGATCTGATTTAGGTAGGAACGAGTGATTTGACTACATTTTCTATTGACAACGCCAATTATGTGTACCTGAAATCTGGATTATGATTCAAATAAATTTGAGTAGAGCTGTTGAACTTTCTATTTTGATTTTGCATGCCACAACAATAACCAAGAGTTTAAAGGATTTGAGACTTGCTTTCTAACGCTTAAGTCAGTAAACTTATACAAAAATCTGGAATATGGGAGAGATTTTGAGGATGAGGGGAAGAGAGAGAGAGAAATGGAGGGCTTGGCTTTGTATTTTGAAGAAGGACAAGTGTGTTAGAGGGCATAACTAAGTCCTTATTTTCGTATTTGCCGCTCTTTTCAAAGGAAGTGGGGTATATTTATAGCCAAATCACCGATTGATTATGGTTTTCTAAAAAGGAATAATTGGCTATGATTTGAGTAATTAGCTTAGTTGGAGACTGATTAATTTTACCGTTATTGCATACGTTTTTATCATCGGTCTTTTTGGAGGCTGTGCAACCGATGATGATGAGCTGTTGATGTTGGTTAGTTAGGAGACTTTTGCCTGGGCTAATTGCCGGATATTTAAACTGCTTGCTTGGCTTAACTGTTCGACTTGGTTAATTATTTAGTTGAGTTAACTGTTCGGTTGGGTTAACCTAATATCCAGCCATATGGGCCTACGACCTAATTTGTTCAACAACTATTCGGCCATTTGGTTACTCAATCTTCCGTTTGACATTGATTTACTCGGATTATAATTATATTAAGGTTGGACTCTTTATTCTTCAAGCTTATGGCTATGGGCCGATCAACACTTTGGCCTTTCTGGGCTGGTCCATGAGTTCATTGTGTTAATCAATTGGGCTAGTCTAGTTGACACGATACCCAACAAAAACTAAAGTGTTTAACGGACAAATATGAAAAGTCTCTTCAGGGAATGAAATTCATGAAGTTTATGGGCTATTTGATTGTCTTTTGTTGACCCATTCATTGTTTAACCCAACAAACTTTTGGCCAAGTGCCAAAATTGCAGGCAACATGATCCACTTTGACTTAATTTTAAGTCCAATTACAGTATATTTGCTCAATTATGAATATATTTATTATCATTATGTTTAAATATAAATATGTTTGTTATTATCAAAGTATTCAATGAAAGTTTGGAGTACCAATTGAGTGGTCCTTTGATTTATCTTGATATGTACATAGCTCTCAATATGAAAGCTTAAAAGACAAAGGGTGGATGCTGGTGTGAATATTTCTAATCTTTTGCTTGTGGATATAGAACTATGCACCATTTAGTTCATTATCAAATAGATCTTTCCGTTCTAACCCAAAATGGGTACTATCGGGTCGGGTGAATTCATTGCACTGATCGGGGGGCATTCGTAGTGACTGAGGGGGTCGATCCCACTCTAATAGCTCCGAATAAATTAAATACATGCATTAAGATATAGCTCTGATCACTTCTGATCTTTCTAAGGGCATATTGGGTATTGCTTCTTTGATTCAAGATTGCAAGGGCTGTTTTTAAAAGACTTGATAATGACCAAGTTTGGAAGGTGGACATAAATAATGATAAGACATAAGTGGTGTATCTCATTATTTTGGGAAGGTGTTTTTGCAAGAGATGTGATGCTTTTCCATGAAAAGCTGTTGAAAATAAACCATGCTAGTGTGCCTTCTTTCTCTTATGTGTTTGGTTAGGCGGCATTGTGAGAGCATTTCATTAATTCATTATTGGGGAATTGTGGGGTGGGTTAATTCTTTCTTTGTGAGATCAAGCAATAATTAGCACATCATTATTCGTTACTTTGTGTATGAGTTAGTCCTTGGTGCTTATCAATTGCTTCTGCTGCTTTCAATTGCATTGTTCAAGGCTTGCAGATATGCTGCCTACTGTTTGGGAAAATTTGCATTGTCAATCCTTCAAAGAGGATATGCATATGAGTTAGTCCTTGATACTGCTCCTTTGGCTGTTGTAGGTGTAAGGGGCTCATTTGGCTGATATCAAAGAGATGGCTTCATATGGGCCATTTTAGTGCAGATGCCAATTTTTCTGTTGACACTTCCTTTTCATGTAAACATTTTGGCAGCCTTCATATTTGTGGTGTCAAGCCCCTGGTCTCTTTTCCATTGTAGCAATGGCTAGCAGTACATATTTGTTAAGGAAAAGAGGGATCTCCAATTCAGAAATGCTGACCCTCTCAATAAATTAGTCATGATGTTAAAGAAAAACGAAATAAAAAAGTGTTGTAACTGTGAAACTTGGCAGAGACCTGGCAAACAATAAATTTTCCAATGATTTACGTCAATTTCACGGGTTCAGGTGATGGGAATCCTATTACTGTTTAACCTCTGCTGTTGACTGATTACATTCTGATTTGTTTCTGATGCTAGGCATAATGCGATCTTCTTGCTTTTGAAGTGTCTTTATATTTGAAGGTTGATCTTGGTAAACCTGAGCTTATTGCAGTAAGGGATGTGTTCCAACATAGAGTTGCTTGCTGACGTCTTACAGTACAAAAGGGCTGTGTTTTCCATTGCCTACCTGGATTTTCTGTTGGTGCTAATCATAATTATTTGACTGCTTGGCAGCCTTTCTATAGGTGACTGGCTCTTTGGAAAAGGCAATACCTTTCCATAGGGGGTAGAATTGACTCTCTTCACGTGTACTCTAGCAAATATTCATATGTATTCCGTACCTCATGTCATCTTCCTAGTTGTGTTTGCATAAACTTGACAGGCTGGTTTAGCATTTCTATGGGGAGGATTTGGCGATTGTCCCAATTTTTATCTCCCCAAATAGGATTCAAACTTATAAGCAATCAGTTGACAGCCAATCTTTCTACCAATATATTGAGGAACCACGGGAGATTAGGGATGCTCCTCATTGAGCGTTGTGTTCTTGGTGTAAAAGATTTTGTGCTTTTTAATAAAGCCTTGGTCATGAATACAAATGGCATTCTCTGGAGGAAGGTGGTCGGATCTATTAATGAATCTTGGTTGGATGGCCAATGCCTCTAAGGGCAGCTACATGACCAATGCCCCTAGTGGCAGCTTCAGATGGTGTGTATGGACTTTTTTCAAAGTTATTTAATTCTATCTGCTGAAGGGTTATTTGATAAAATTTTGAATGGATAAATGGGTGAATCAATTTTTTTAAAAATTTGCTTTCCTACTATTTTTTGGCTGTCTGTTAACAGTCACGAGATAGTTTCCAATTGTGTTTAGTTTACATGGAAGCATTCTATTTGGTGTCCTAAGTTTCATCAGAAGGGCCATGATGAAGTTGCTTTTGCTGAATATGCATTTTTGCTGCATGTTTTATTTGATAACTTTGTGTGCCTTCCTTTGGAGGATGCTGTTGTGTGGGAGCTCAATGGAGACAGTGTGTTCTCGTTGACCTGTATGTTTATGCTCCTTTCTAGTTAAGGCTACTGGTCTCAATTTTGGGTTTATGGGTTGGTTACGTTGGGACTTCTCTTTGGTTGGCTAAGGGCATCTGTCTTGTTTCCCATCTTCTGATTCAGCGTCAAAGATTTTTTGTGTTAGTTTTCTTCCTATGCTTTATTTGTGATACAATTTTGCATGTGAATCCGTGTATGGAACCTTGTCTTGTTTCCCTTCTTGGCAACTATGTAATGACACTTAACCTCTTACTGATCCAACCCTCCCCCCCCCAACAAAAGAACAAAACAAAGGAAAAAAAGAGGATCTGGATACTTGAGTGTTGTTGTAAGTAATATTCCATAGAAGGATATAAGAAGATGTTAGTGCTTTTATTTTTTTAAATGGAAGCTGTGCTGTTTTCCTTGTAAAATAAAGATTAATTAAATCTGTTGCTGCATCTGGAAATTTAGGAACTTGTTTTTGGTGATTGGACCTAAC
This sequence comes from Nepenthes gracilis, assembly GCA_033239525.1. Classification (NCBI taxonomy): domain Eukaryota; kingdom Viridiplantae; phylum Streptophyta; class Magnoliopsida; order Caryophyllales; family Nepenthaceae; genus Nepenthes; species Nepenthes gracilis. The sequence continues at coordinate 11,166,078 of BSYO01000027.1, read as the reverse complement.
TTTTCAGGATTATGTGTTGATCATTTGGTCACTCTTGCCTTTCTTGTTTCCGTCTAGAGTTGTTCCAGCCTAGACTCAACCACCCTTTCACTTGCTATTTGAAGAATTTGATTTTCCATTGCCCCTTGTTTTCACTGCTTCCTTCCTTCTTTTTCCTTTTTCAGTGGCAGAGCTTGTGCACAGTGCCTCCTATCATGTATTTGTTTTCTGCGTGGTTGGTTTTGTTTATTGACCATTTGATACTCGTGGTGGTTTGTTTCATAAGGTTGACTATCAAGAGAAACAGTATGCTCAAGGTGTCATACCAAACACATTCATGCGCAGGGAGGGTGCTCCAAAAGAGCGTGAACTTTTATGTGGCCGTCTCATTGATAGACCCATTAGACCATTGTTTCCAGCTGGTTTTTATCATGAGGTGCAGGTATGATTTAGGATCTTACATAACCCATATTATTATATTCTCATGTGCTGTTTCAGTGTTCTGAACGTGAAACTTCCTCATAGGTAATGGCAAGTGTTCTTTCTTCTGATGGAAAACAAGATCCAGATGTGATTGCAGCTAATGCAACGTCCACTGCTCTAATGTTGTCAGATATACCATGGGGTGGTCCTATTGGAGTGATACGGATAGGGAGGATTTGTGGCCAGTTTATTATCAATCCGAGCATGGATGAGGTAATTATATCTTGTTAATTATTAGTTATTGACATTAGTGGGAAATGGTAATTATTTCCTTGTTGATTGTTAACTATTTGTGGGATTTCTTTGTTTGGAGATATGACTATGTACAATCGTCTTTTGAAATTCTGGGTTTCAGTCTTTGAATGGACATTCTTTTTGCTATTTTCTCCATGAGTTTATCCTAATCCTGTGAAGATTTTAGTTTGGTGATGGACTTGAAATCTTGATCTTTGGTATTCTTCTCTCAACCGCCCACATGAGTTGTATTTGTGATGTCAACTTGATTCTCTTTCTTTTCAAAATTTAATTTGTAGTTCATAGTGAACATGTGATCTCAAAAGCAAAAGCAGAATTCTGATGACAATACCTTCTGGCTGGGCTTTGCCCAGGTCACTTCTGTTACACTGAATGGCCAAAGCCATTGTGATCCTTGGATTCCATTTGTTATAACTGGTTTGACTTAAGTTCCAAGGCTGCTGTTACTGGCTGATCCCTCGGCAACAATCCCCAATATTAGCATTTGTGTTATTTGGTAATGTTTTTATTATTTTGCTCCTTGTGTTAAGTTACTCTGGAATATTGATGCTTTATCTGGTTTCTCTGCTGCCCATCATGGTTACACTGCTATGTATTGTAAATTTGTAATAATTTGTTTTGATTTTATCTTGTTTATTGTTTTATGAGGTTTCATTATGTTTTTCAAAGTATGTGCTTTGGCCATTTAAGGTTTTTCTGCCAGTCTCAAAACTGTGCAACATGGGAGCCTTGAATACTACATCACCTGTTAATACAAAACCATAAACATGTTTGTTTTTGTTCCATATTCATTGGGTTGGAAATGCAATCAAGGCAGTGAACATTAGCCAAAGATGGTGGTGTCTTTCTTTATCTTACATCCTTCAATTTTGATAATGCCAAACAAAGTTTTACGACATCATTTTAATCTATTAAAATTTCCACACCATTGATTGAAAAGCTAAATTGACCATCCATGTTGAAGATATCATTATGATGACTACAGGCCTTCCATTCCTTACTCTCCGCCCCCAAAAGAAAAAGAAAGAAACAATTATTTTTAGTTGCGGTCTTACATTGAGGCCCATCTTGTTTATATCTTAACGGTCCAAGGAATCATGTGTCTAACTGTCTGACTAGAAAATTGACCCTAAGGCATAAAGTGCGTGGATTTGAGTACTAAACCATAATGCTAAGACATCTAAGAAATTTTGGTCATAATTTTTTTATAATATGAAATATATATTACAATGAAATGCAATTTTCAGTTATTCTTAATTGAATTGAAAATTATATGTTAGCCTATTTTGCATGAATATGCCACATATATTATATAAATAATGAAATTCATGTATCTACTATTAAATAGCTAATATAACATGAGCATATATGAATTTTTTTATTAAATTAATGAGGTTTAAAAGCAAGTAATTTCAGGAAATAAAAGGAAAAGTAATATTAACTCATAATAATATGTAAGTGTGATTAATATAGAAATATAAGGTTAATAATACATTAATTCTTCTCACCTTTTCAGGTAGAAGAGGAGCTATTCTCATATGATGTATCAAAGGAGTAACTCCCTCAGCTAGAGATCTTAATATGGAATGTCCTTTTCTTTACCTCTTGAATTTAAAGTGGAATTTCACTTTCTCATTGATCTTGTTAATTAATTTAATTTCTACTCATGTCAAACAATCTCTAAACTTTAAGAAATTGGCCTCAATTATTTTAAATTCTAAATAAATCTAGAAAAAAAAATCTCTATGGGCCAAGACATGTTCATTGCAGCATATTGGTCGAGATGTACTCAACATTGTACTGACCAAGATGTTCTTCCTGGAACTGTATGGATCAACATAGGTCCAAAACACAACTCTTGCACCAGTTCGTTAAATATATGTATCGGCTGAAATGATATGGATTGAAGCCTAAATTTGTTTCTACTATTGATTTATTGTTTGAGTTGATGTGACTGACACAATAAGATTGTCATACCGAGTTGAATCTGAGCTGAAGTTGCATTTGCTTTCATAAAGATTATTCCTTGTATCATATTACCCTACTTCTTCATATGCTCTTAAATCGGTCACTTGTGTTCCTATATCTCTATTTTGAACTATATTCATTTCTCAAAAATCTACCTAGCTTGGGCATGCACGAGGAAAGAATTTTCTCCAGTCTACCAAAATAGCCTCAGAGAATTCTTGGGGAACCTAAGGCTAGTCTCAACCATCACTAAGCCAAGTAGTGTGGCATCAGAGCTCAGTCATCCTCTCAGACATTGTAAGGCTAGCCAGTAACCAGTCAAATTCAAAGGGTCTTGTTCTCATATTGGGTGATTATTTTTTCTCGCTCTTATTTTTAGCAATTCCATGTTCTGTAATGCTTATGTTATCCAGTTATTTTCAATACTTATTCTCTCTCTCTCTGTAGGTTGGTTTTAATCAAGGAATCAAAATGCATTATCTATGCCTCTTGTTCAAAACTACGGAGTTTTTTGAAACAAGAAAGAATCATGTCAATTTGGCATTCCTAGTGGAACTTAATGATAAACAAGTTGAACTTTCAGCAAGTTGGTCAATGCTTCAATAAATTATCTTTTTGTACCAACCTCATTATTATAATCTTTAGGGTTATCTTATTTCACCAATCATTACAGTTTCTTAGCATAAGTTGGTTCAATTCACTAAAGACTGTCTATTGGCATCATTTAGTTTAATAGCATCAAGATCCTTTTTTCATGAAACATGCTTTCATTCATTTGGTTCTCTATCTCACAAAAAGCAGCCTTAAAAAACTCCTTTGTTTAGGAGTATATTTCTCTCTCCCCTTCCTAGCAAACTATATAGTCTCACCATTATAGCCTTGACAGACCTTTAACAGCCCAGCCGCCTTAGCTGATTCCTCCAAACTCTGACTTGAGTGGCTATAACTGAAAAGGTGGTAGGCATGTGATCAACCTGTTCTCTTTTTTTTTTTGGTAAGTAATGATCAACCTGTTCTCATAGTACAAATCCAACATTCTCTCTTCTGCATATTAACCATTCTGTCCTTTGTCAAAAGCCTCCTTGTTATCCTGGTCCAAGCAAGAAACTGTGCCAGGTTATGATTCTGGTCCATTGGAAATTTGCACATTCCTAGCAGCATTATAAGTGGAGCATGTGCAGAATTACTGTGAGCAGAAAAATTCCAAGCGCCTATGCCATCTACATCACAATTCCTTTCTGTATTTATGAGACTTCTATGAGCAAACGACATTTGTTTCACTTATAACCCTGAAGGTTGTGTCTTTGAAACCTATATGAAGAATTCACTTCACCTATAACCTGTCACTATCCAAGGTAATTGCCCATAGGAGCATCTTTCTTCTGTGGAATATAAGCCATTGCAACCCCCTTTTAGATGTCTAGACACTTGATTGCACAAAGCTGGGTTTTTTGTCTTCTTGAATTCAAGCCCACTTCATAGAAATCTTATAAAAAGTCCCAGCTAAGGAGACTAATATGATTGACCCAGATTTCATGCTACCTTAGCTCTTGTAAAACGAAACTCAAAAAGAAGCTTTAACTCAACCTTGAGAAATCAAAGGGACCCAAGATACTTCATTGGCAGCTACCAGTTCTCTAAGGAAGCAGAATTTAATGTTTGACCTTTAACCCTGACCAATAAGATGTGCAATCTCGCCAAATTTGCTGTAAGACTCGATAATGCAAAGCAATCTACAATTCTTTTAATTGAATACCTGTCTGGCTTGCAAAACAATAAGTCACCTGCAAAGGAGAAGTTGGTCTGTTTCAATTTCTTGCCCTTGGGACTGAGAAGGAAATTTTCTCAATCATATGATCTTTAAGCTTCCACTGGAGATTCTCCATTACCATAAAAATTGCAAATGGGAGATAGTGCCTCTACCTCAAGCATCTTTTAGCATTGTCCACCATTGTATTTGTGGATTACTTTGCTGATGTTACATGGCACACAACTTAGTAAACATATAGGGAACTCCATTCCTTCTCAGGTCTTCTCTAGGTGACATGTATATTGTCATCGACCTAAAATCATGAGACGTCTATGGTAAATTTTCTTCCTTTGACAGCTTCTAAGAATGACTTCATCAAACCTACATAGTAATGGGTTGGTCTTTCATTAGCAGAAATTGCCTATGTATCTAGTATATTCCTTTCATTAGAAATTAGGATTTTTTGTTTAAATAAAAAAAAGTTAGTGATAGGTTTCAGCAAACCCATTAATTAAGGATTCAAACAAACATGTCTATTTTGGGGTAAGTAGAAGCAAATATGTTATATAACAAATAAAATAAGAGTGTTGATAAAGATCAAAACTTCGAAAAATTCTTAAGAGTGTTGATAGAGACCAAAACTTCAAAAATTCTTTCTAAAGAAAGAAAGATATAGAATAACCAGTGAAATACTTATGATTTGATATATAATATATTGTCCATCACTTTCATAGATAGACGGATTGGTTTGATAATCAATATGCACTTTTTCCATCAATTCTATAAGAGTTCTTTCTAAATCAGCATTATATCCAGATTTATTTCTCTTCTTTCAATAGTGGATATAGCAATTTGTCTTGGATTTTAGGTGATCTACGGGCTGTTGTCCAATTGATTAGTTATGAAGTACCTTTAACTCTATGTGTGTTTGAATATCTTTACGTTTGATTCATTGAGACAGATATAAAACCCAAAAAATATTTGTTTGTTTCCCAATGTTTCCTCATGTTTTCGATAAAACCTTCTCATAAGAGTATTTTAACAATATTTTCTGTGATATTAGTGAATGTTATTTGAACCGTTTTTCGATTCATGTCAGCACTTCATAGAGTGTTTGTTATATCAGCATTAGTGTCCCTACCCATGATGAACTAAAATTAGTGGTGTCCCTAAAAGTGATTGAATAGCATTTAGATGCCGTAGTATTTTGGCTGATTAGTCCTGACTACTGCACACCATTCATACCCTACTATTTCCCCAGTTTTCACAAAGAACTGCTAGTATAACATAGTTGGCCTAAGTAACTTGTTTGGATCAATTGAAAATATCACACTTTCAATTTTTTCCTTTGCAATTTTGTGAAATAAGGCGATATTTGGTTGATTCAATGCCACATCCTTAAAGAAGACCTACATATTTGGCCGTGAGGCCTTAGGACTCCAGGATAGAGTAAACCTCATAGAAGTTCATGAATGCCTCAATAATCTCATTACTATGGGTTGTTCTATATCCCCATTTGATCTTGGACAAAAGCTATTTATAAATTATAAAATTAATGATTTTCCGTCAAATGGAATCACCTTAAGAAATTTTCTTTGAAGTATGGTGGTGGGTCTTATGTACAGATGGCCAAGTTGTATTCAATTAGAAACTGTTCTCAAATTGCTTGAATGCAGTGTTGTCAGAACTGGTCTGAAATGTCAGTCGAACTGTGGCCTCTAGCAGAAAATGGTTCGGTTCACTACAAAATCAAAATAAGTCAGAAAAAGGAAAAATAAAAAAACTGAGTTGAACCTGCAGTTTTATAAAAACTGTGTGAACCACGATCTTTAAGTGAACTGCCTAGGTTTTGTACTAAATGGAACATGATCATAATGCCCAAAAATATTGTCAACCCAGCACTTCAGACAAGGTTATTTTGGTATTTTTCACGTGAAGCCCTTCATTGCTTCAAATTTCAGTCCTTCCAAATCCCCAGAATGCTCCAGAGACTCTATCATTCTCCACTTCACCTTGGAGTCACAACTTTGTTTTTCTTCACTTCGCGCCATGGTTTTATTCTTCTTCTGCACTTCATCCATTCTTCTCAACTTTCTCCCTGTGATTTATCCGCATTAAAACCTAGTTTTCTCAGATTTTGAGAATAATATATGTTATTATTTTATTATTTTAAAATAGTGTCACCAGGAGTTGATGCTTGGGTTGGTTCTGATTAATTGCCTGAATAAAGCATTTTGTAGGAGTATATTTTAAATTTATTTATTGTTCTGATTGTTTTATGATGTATTATTGAATGTAATGCAGCTTAGCTTAGGCGATCTTAACTTGGTATATGCTTGCACAAAAGATAAAACGTTGATGATAGATGTGCAAGCTCGTGAAATATCTGAAAAAGATCTAGCAGCTGGTTTAAGACTTGCTCATTCGGAGGTCAGTGTCAAAAGTCAATTCAGGACATGGAAAATAATTGAATGTGTTATGATACATAACTATGATTGTATAGGCAGTTAAATATCTTGAACCTCAAATTCGGTTCGCTGCAAAAGCTGGAAAGCAGAAGAAGGAATATAAGCTGTCTATGATCTCAGAAAGAGCAATTGAAAACATCAGGAACTTGGCTGAAGCACCTATTGAAGCTGTTTTTACAGATCCAACATATGGCAAGGTGCAGTTCAATTATTTTTGCAATGAAAATTCAAAATATCTGCTTTTTAGTTGTTGCTTGATTTACTTTCTCCCTACAGACCATTTGTGCTAGAATTGATAATTATGCATATACAGTTTTGAACTATGGGATATTGGGTTTTTTCCATTATTATGGCTAAAACCCTTAATATTATTATTTAGCATGTGTAAGCTCATGTCTTTTTGTTTGCATTCAGTTTGAACGTGGAGCAGCCTTAGACAAGATTACTCAAGATGTGAGAATTGCACTTGAAGATGAGTGTGATGAAGAGACTTTGAAAGTACTATCCAAGGCAGTAGATACAGTGAGGAAGCAGGTGAGCTGCTTTGTCTAATTGTACTGCAATTAGAGTGGTTCATTAACCGTATAATCCTTTGTTTGATATTTTTCTTCATTTGCATGGTTGTTTTTCATGAAAACTGTATACTACTGCATCTATGTTGTTTTTGCACATCCTACAGATATTCTTTAAGTAGAATGCTGTGAATGCAGCTTTGTGCTTAATATTTTTTCGCAGTGGGCATGCCTGTGGATCATAAGCCTCCAGTAGATGTAGGAGACCCAGATTTGTTTGCTTTGATATTTTGATGCTGGCATAGAATAAAATATCAACCGATATCTATCACTATTAGGCCCCACCAATACTGACATTTTCCTATAGCATGGCAAGATGGTGATATGTTATCGTATTAGCCATATTTTCTTGTTAGCTTTTTGTAGAAATTTTTTTGATTTTGATTATCCGATATCGATACATATTATTTGATATGTTTGATACCAATATGGCTGTGATTAATTCTGATATTAATTCTCATTTTTTCATCCATGGATGCTGGTTTTATACCAACTACCTAGGTTATACTATCTTTCTCTTCTGCATTTTAGGGTTGGTGTCTGTATTTTCTTAAGTTGGTAATTATTTTGATATTAATTGTTTTGCAGGTTGTTCGAAGGAGGATCATCAAGGAAGGATTTAGAGTTGACGGGAGACATCTTGATGAAGTGAGGCCCATATTTTGTGAGGCAGGCAATTTACCTGCATTGCATGGGTCATCACTCTTTTCAAGAGGAGAAACTCAGGTACAAAAAAATATGTTTTTGCTTTCTTCTGCTCATGAGGGTAGGAAAAGTAGAATTGTTTATGCCATAATAGTAGTGGAGACATGCTCGCATATGCTGTATTTTTTAATGGAGACAGGTAAGCTCTGACCAGTCTGATTTGCTGTTGTTATATGCAGGTCCTTTGTACGGTGACACTTGGAGCACCAGGGGATGCTCAACGTTTGGAGTCCTTAGTGGGTCCCTCAACAAAACGCTTCATGCTTCACTATAGTTTTCCACCATTTTCAATCAACGAAGTTGGTAAGCGAGTTGGCCTGAATAGGCGTGAAGTCGGGCATGGTAAGCTGATATCTGTTTTCAATTTGGCTTGCATGATATCTCCATTTTAAATTAATGTGCATAAAGATTTCCCCAGGGAATTTCTTCCTTTACAAATACCTCCGTATGTAAGAAAAGGAGAGGAAGGGGAGAGGAGTGAGTGAAGAGAAGTCAAAGGTTCAGATGGATAGAGGGAGAGCTGGAGACAAAGAAGAGGGAAGAAAGAACAAGTGAGGAGGTGAATAACACTATCGCCAATAATCAATATCTAATAACTCAATAATAATTGTGGTAGTGAATGAAACACTCCTAAAATAGGCCTAATATATTAAGGAAGCATACCAGACCTAATATTTTACTAATTTTAACTATATACGAACCATAGACTCATGCAAAAAATACTAATAAAGCTTTTAAAAACAAGTAAAAAATTTAGGAAATTATAATGATTTCCGAACAAAAGACTGAATACCATAAAATGATAGAAATTCTCAGTCTAGTCTTCTTGCTTGGATTGCTGTCTGGATCTTTTTTCACTTGTTGGGAAAAATTGGTCATTGAATTTATATTATGGAGTAATAAAGAAAAGCAACTGAAGAAGTAGGAAGCAGACTCCGAGGCACAAAGGTGCAAACTGGAACATCAAATCATCCTAATAAATGACAAAAGCGGGGTGGATCTCTGTGACAGATTAATTCATCTGTAAGAATAAACTCAACATCTTTTGCTTCTCAACCCATACACAAAAATTCTTCTATTGGGTCCTGTTAAGAAAAGGTCTCAGTGGAAACTTCTTTTATAATTGCTTTACCTAAACATGACCAGAAAGGATTCAACACTAGGTTTAAATTCAGCCCTATCTTGTTGAACAGAAATGTTTTCTTAGTCCACAGCAACGTGTAGTGCAAAATATGCATTAACAATATCATCTTCAAGCTGTTGCTCCCGTGTCTCACCTGACTCTTCAAAGTCTGCTTCTTTCAAAATATTATCACCTAGCTCTTCAAAGCCTGCTTCTTTCAAAATATTATGGTTGCTTTTTTTTCTCTTAACAAGTTTCTTCATGGGTCCTTCAGTAGGAGGTTCCAATTGAATAGAATCTACTGACGGTTGTATGTACTTGAGACATTGAAGAAAAAGCTTCCTCATCGAACTCAGTGTTGCTTTATTCTCGAGTTGGATAAACAAGGTTACGATGATAATACTTGCACTCAAATTTACTCCTGTTTTTCCCTGTTTTTCACTTCACCTTTTTTCAACTGATATTATATTTGTTTTTGTGTTTTTTCTTCTTCAATATTTTCTCTCTTTTACTAACAAACTACTGGAAACTTAAAACAAAAGGGCCAGAAATACATCCTCTGTTTATGGTAAGGGTCCATGTTTGACTCTTCATGTCTAAAAACCCATTTAACTGTCGTTTTTTTTTTTTTTCCAAAAATTATGTTGCCTATAAATTCTAAGATTTTGTGTTTGAAATATTCTTTTGAACTTTCCAAATAATTAATTTTTTTTTTAAACATAAAGAATTTGGGGTTTAAAGAGACAAGCCCAGTCCTATAATAAGAAGGATATTCAACAAGGTTGTCTTCAGAAGAAGGCCTTTGCAAAGTCTAAACATTTGCAAGGACTTCTTGAGTTGCACAGAGGAATGGTGATAAGCAGTAGTGGATGAACTCAGAAGTGATGAACAGTGATTGGTGAGGAATAGGTTGTGTCGATGATGGTGCATCGACAATGGGGAATAACAATTGACTGTCGCTGTGTCTCTCACTTCCGAACTCTCTTTTGTTTCATGATTTTCCCTGTGATGTGACTATTGATAGGTTGCATCAATAGTGAAGGAGATGTGTGGTTGGTGGCAAAGGATGTGGATTAGGGTTCAGATTTGAGCTGAAGGTCAGGTGCAGCTGGGGTTAAAGACTGATGGGGGTGAACATGGTGGGTAAACTTGTGGTTGAGAGAGGGTTTGTTTTTTACATAGGAGATGGGCAGCAGCTGGATGTTGTTCGACGAGGATGGTGGTAGCTAGAGTGTTGAGGATGGCTGAATTGTCTGGGAAATTGGCACTTTCAGTGAAAGACAATATTGAATTTTAAGACACTTGGCATTGATACCATACTAAATTGATTTAGGATGGGAAACAAAAAGAAGCATAGAGAATTGATAGAAGAGAAATCATAGGTTAGGAGGGAGAAATGCAGATGAAATGAGTGGTTACTGGAGGGGAATCACAAAATATTGTGAATTATTAGTATCGCAAAAATAATGTGGGTAGGATATGCCAATGTATGCATATATTCTATATAGGCTTCCAAAACTAAGAACGTTACGAATAATACTCTAGAAACTCTAGAGTATACAAGTAATTCTTTACTGCATAGTATTCCTCTACTAATTCTTTACTGCATAGAAACTCTAGACTCATAATAATATACAACTAAAACCTACGAAATACATAAAAGCTAGGGTCTATTTGGTTGGGAAAACTATCTTCAGTTTTCCAATTTCTGTATACAAAAAAACTAAGGGCCTATTTAGGTGGGAAACCTATTTTCAATTTCTTGATTTTTCTTTTCCCTTTCCACTGTCATCTCCATAGTTTTTCTTACAAATGTGTTAATTAAAAACATTCCCATTTCCACATAGTTAGCAATTCATTTAACAATTGACATTCAACATATGATTAAGGTTGTTTAAACGAACCAAGTGATTTTGAGTTCGGCTTGAAAATTTTGGATGTGAAGATGTTTTAGCTCAAGTTAAGAAGCTTAGCAAGTTAAGTCAGGCTTATATTATGAGTTTTATATGGGAAGCAAGTATTGAAAAATTCATTATTTGGCATGTTCATTTGCAATAAAACAACTACTCAAGCTTGATTCATGAAGTCAATGAGTCAAGTTAGGAAGTAAGTCTTGGTAAGTGTGGCTAGTAATGCTTAGTTTCTGCATATTTTTCTTTAGCTTTAGATGCAGCCTTCTTTTTCCAGCCTATAAGTTTCTGTCACATCAACATCTGTTACAGTCACAAACAGACAGTTACCGTTGGAACAGACTGCCACAGATAGTTACCATTGCAGCAGACAATTTAGGACCTTAAGACTGGATTGGAAGATATTCTGGGATAGCTAGGTTAGGGTAAACTGGTCTCCAGAATGAGCAAAAGAGAAGCTCGTTTTTCTGCTCTTACTGCATGGATGAAGTGTATTGAGACAGGTTAGACTGAAGTGGAGAATTGGTTGAATCAGCGAGGAGCAGCACTGATGATCAAAAGAAACATTGGAGAATCATCTGATTGAAAATTTGAGAATTGGCTGAAAAATGATAAATTATAGAAAGAGAGCATACAATTTACCAATGTTTTTATTACCAGGTCTATAACGAGCATCAGGGGGATAGGAATAAAACCAGAAAGATTGGAATGGAATTTAATCATCAATGATTCACTAACTTTTAGTAATGGTTATTGTTAAAACTATTAACATTGTATTAGTTCCATATTTTTTAAAGTCAATTACGCACAACTGATCATGTAATTCAATTATAGGAAATGCTACGGTAGCCAAAATTTTATTAACCTGATCACACTTTTGGCTCCACAGTCCATAGTCTATATATCAAGTGGCATTATTGTATTATTTAATTGTCTAAAAATAGCTTTCAAGGATCTGAAACTCACATGAAAATGTTTGGATAAATCTTATGGAAATAATAAAAACAAAAAAAAGATAAGATACAGTGTTTCTACTGCATATATTCTCAAAAGCTAGATTTAGGATATCATTGAAAGATCTCCCTGACCAGTGGAATATAATGGAAAACACCGTTTTGATGTTTTATTGGTTTTGTAAGAAACATTGGTTTCCAGATTTTCAACTGTAAAACAAACATATTTAAAATGATTTTTCAAATTTTCAATTTCCTGCAAAGTCTTCTAGAAAACAGCCTCGGTTTCCGTAACTGAACAGACCTTAGGAAATTATAATGTTTTATTAACAAAATACTTGATAGTTAATGCATTAAATTAGAAACATTCCTATTATGATCTTCTATCTTGGACTACCTTTTGGCATCACCTCACTTCCCCCTCTCTTTGATTTGTTTCCTTCCCTCCAAAGACGAATGTGAATTTTGAACCTTGTTGCCTCATAAACTATGTTTGTGGGCATTGTGGGCTATATAATCTTTTTCTCATGCTCTAGGTCCGGAGAAAAACGGAATATTTCATATTGTACTTTTGATTAAGGAAAGTAGAGCTCGAGTATTTCACATAGTACTTTTGATTGAAAAAATAGGAAAGATGAGAGTGGGTGGCTTAATTTACTAATGTCCTAGGCTGTGTCCTTATTCTACTCAGATTACTTATATTTGTATTGCCTAGGCTGTGTTCTTATTTCACTCAGATTACTTATATTTGTATTGCCTTGATGATATAATGCCTGAATATTGAATACTTGAATGCCAATTGTACCTAATGATGATTGATGGCATCCAATCCAAGTGCTTGAACCCCTGAAATGGACATTTATATCAGATAGGATGATAGGCATGATGATGATGATGTTTAAAACTCCATCGATATGGATTCAGTCTTAGGAGTCTGGAGGCTTTGATTGCCAAACCTACAACATGATTCATAATCATGAATCATAATAACAAAATCCTCTGTCCCTTTCTAACTGCTATTTTGATTGTGTGATGGTCTAACTGTTTGGAAACCTGACGGCTTATAAAATCAAGGATATTTCTTTATTTATTTTTGCGGAGAAAGCTAAATTGGTGGAGCAGAGTATGCCCATTGGGAAACACCCTTGGATTGCATAGGACAGGACTGCCTGCCTACATGACTTAAATTGATATTAGTTTATCAGTTTGTGAGTTAAATCATTTCTGCCCTTCTTTCTAGTCTGCCTGTAGTCTTGGTACAATATGGGTTTTGATCATGAGCACACTCAAGTGAAGAGGAAAAATGGTTCAATTGCAGACTGGTAACCTAGAATTAACAAGAACTATGTGGGCAAGTACCTTTGCTTATGGAGCCCAAAGGTCCTGTGATGGATACACCCTTCCACTGTAAACAGTTTTTCCTCCTTGCATCTATGTTGGACAATGTTTGTAAACACATGGTTCTACAAGTTCATTCTCATGCAAAGCATTGAAAGATCCATCAAACACATAGCCAATATTTTTGTTTTAATTTGAATAAAAACCGCAGAGAGAATTCCCATTGCCGTCACCGAAATCCTATCCCTAATTTCCAAATGAAAACTTAGCTACTGCTGAACTGCCTGTGGCTGCTCCTAGCCATTGTTGCCTTACTTATCTTCACTTCCAGTCACCACTAAATCACTGCTGCTGCCTGCACTGCCCTCAAAGCCACCATGTCTTCAATATTGAATGTGAGTATTCCTGACATCAAGAAGTCTCCCACTACGGAAATCATTCATGATACTTGCTCTCTAATTCCTATTAAATTGGATGGTGAAAATTGTCGTGTTTGGTCCAAAATTTTAGGGTTTCACACCATGGGCAGGAGGAAAAAGGGTATGTTACTAGGAGGATATCCACATCAATAGAGGATGATCTGTGCTGGAGGCCGAAGATACGCTTGTCAAGTCGTGTAATGAATTACATGACTGACAATTTGGTGTCTTATTTTGTGCAATGTGGAATGGCTAAGGAAGTTACTGTAAAACAAAGCTATCTTGATATTTATGACTCCTCTCAAGTATGTGACTATGAACTGGTGAAGAAGTCCTTCCAATCACATCAAGATGGCTGTCCTCTTACTGAATACTACAATAGTACAATGAGTTGAACTCCCTCTTTAAGGAACTTGATCACTGATGGAATAATGATATAGTATATTCCTCTGACATAGAAAACAAAGGAGGATTGTTTAAGATTGGGTCTCTGTGTTTCTTGCAAGTCTTGATCATAGCTGGACCAAGTTAGTAGTCAAGTTTCGGCCACCTTGCTCTTTCCAAGTCCAGAAGAAGCCTATTCATTAGTTCGGCTTGAAATACAGAGACAAGCTACCATGGAAACAGAAACCATTTTTGATGCATCAGCACTAGCTGCTCAAAGACATATCACTCAGCCAACATCTCTTGTGTCTACCAATGACTCCTCTTCTCGCTACTGCCCTCACTGCAATAGCACTCAACATACCGTAGATGTGTGCCAGAAGGATCATGGGTGTCCAAAATGTGTAAAAACTCAAGCAAGCTGAAAGGAAAAATAAGAAATTTTCCCAGATTGCAATAACCAACATTGCCTCTTTCTCTCATGCCCACATTCTAGATTTACTTCTACTACTCCTGACATGGGGGTTATTGATTCAAGAGCCATTGATCACATGACTAGTAACTCTTTCTTGTTTGCTTCTTTAATACCCTCCTACATTAAGTTTGTCTAGATTGCTAATGGGACTTCCATGCTCATTTTAGGGGCTGGGAATGTTTCACTTTCTCCCACATTCCATGTCTTCAGTTTTACATGCATGTAATCTTGCAAAAGCAGGACTATCTTATTTCCTAGCAAAGCTAGCTAGAATACCTTTATGAGAGCTTTTAAAAATAGGCCTCGGGAATAAAGTCTAATCACAGCCTTCTTTCCATCAGAATAATTACAAAGCATCTTAATTGTTTTGTAACCTTTATTTTACTCATTGTGTGTTTCAGAAAAATCTTATGAAAATGATTAGGAAAGAGAAGGCCTTTACTATTTGGAGGTGACACAAAATCAACAAAATGACTCTGGCCTATGATTTCAAGTAGCAAGGGAGGTGTTTGATAAAAAGAATATCTTTTTATGACATTGCCGGATGAGACATCCATTGTTTCTGTACTTAGAATAGTTGTTCCCTCGGTTATTTCATCATGTTTCAGCTTCTAGTTTAAGACGTGAACAATGCATCTAGGCAACCAAATAATGTGTACAAATAAGCTTTCACAAAATTCCTATTCCCATTACCTGTTTTTGTACTGATATTTGGGGTCTCCCTTTCTACTCCATCGACTTCAGATCATAAATATTATGCATTCTTCATTGATGATTGCACTAGAATGACCTAGGTGTACTTGCTAAAGTCCATGGAGTGATGCTATTCATGTTATCCTCAATTTGAAAAAAAAAAAATGATTCCCACACAATTCCACACCCAAATTCTGATTTTCCACTTGGACATTAAAAAAGAGTGTGTAAACCAATCCCTTTCTGACCATTCAGTAAGCATGAGACCCTTTATCAAACAACATTCGTCTACACACTACAGTAGGACGACATAGCTAAATGTAAAAACTGCCACATTTTTGAGGTAGCTCAGGCCTTATGCTTTACTATGCATGTTCCTTAATGTGTATTGGGTTGAGGCTATTATGACCACAATTTTCCTTATCAAACGAATGCTGGCTTTGCATAATGGACTACTAAGCTCCTCCGTGACTGTTATCCCAGTTACACCTTATTTCCTCAGCATTAAAATTTTGCTCTAAAGTTGTTGGTTTTGTATGTTTTGTTCATATGCATCCTTATGAAAGGCTAAGCTCGATCCTTGTGCCTTCAAGTGCATGTTCCTTGACTACTCTTGTTCACACATGGTTTATAAATGCTTCCACCCTCCTATGGGAAAATGGTATGTTTCCATGGATGTATAATTTTGTGAATAAAAATCTTATTTCTTTGGGGTCATGTCTCTAGATCCTTTTCTGGGGGAGCTTAACAGTAGGGTGGAAGAAAAACTATGGTCAGAAGAGAAACATTTATAGATTTTGGAACAGGGGAAGTCTTCCTAACCCATGGCGGCTGAACCTGGCATTTCTAGATAGGTTAGCCTTCTGCTGAGTCTTCCAAACTCACGGTAGTTGAGTATGAAGAATAAAGGGGGTCCATGACCAACTAGATTATTCCAATAGAGTTATACTGGGAGACATAGGTGTGCTACCAACATGCCCTCTCTAGGCTCTGCTACTCCACTCAAGGATACTGTCAAGCCATCATATGATTCTTACAAGGATACTACCAACTAGACTTATGGGATCAACTATTAGGAGACCACCTCTCCTGTTGCTAAGAAAAACACTGTTAGTCATACTCTCCCTTATAATTAATCTAGACTTGCTACTGAGATGGTTTGATGTGAAAAATGCCTTTATCCACAATAATTTGATTGAAGAGCTGTACATGGATCCCCCTTAGGATTTGCACCAAAAGGTGGAAAGGAATGCAAACTAAAGAAGGCCATGTCCAGGCTGAAGCAATCACCAAGGGCATGCTTTGGTAGGTTAAACCACTCGATACAGAAGTATGGTCTTAAGCAAGTTAGGGCAGATCACACTCTATCCTATGTGTGAGATGGTGATTAGAAATTACTTTGCTTCTTGTTTATGTTGATGATATGATTGCTACAGGTGGTATTGTTTGTAAAATAGAGAAGCTTCAAAATTATTTGACTAAAAAATTTGAAATGGACTTGGGAGCTCTCAAATACTTCTTTGACATTGAAGTATCCCAATCCAAGCAAGGCTTCTTCCTTTCCCCGCAAAAATATTCATTGGATCTCTTGGTTGAAAATATTAACTCTGCTTATGAACTTGTAAACACTTTGATTGTGGTGAATAACGGCCTGTCTATCCTGATGAGATTACAAGCAAAGAAAAATATCAAATATTGGTTAGAAAATTGATCTACTTGACACAACAGACCTAATTTATCGTATGCAATCAGTGTGGTAAGTCAATTTATGTATAATCTGAGCGACCGAACATAATTGTAGTAAATTGTATTCAGGTTTATCAGAATTCTTCTCCATTATGCTCTTGAGACTTGAACATCTAGATATTGTGGGCTGCAAAGACTGATTTTGCTCAATCTCAATTGGGTAGGAAGTTTATTTCAGGGTATGTGTCTTTCCTAGGGGGAAATTTTTAACCTGGAGGAGCAAGAAGTAGAACATGGTACAAATATCTAGTGCAAAAGCATACTGTGTACTCTATCATGCCATTACGAAACTAATGTAGCTGAGGATACTCTTAGGCGAGCTTGGATTCGGCTTAAGAGCATGTATGGTACTCTTTGGTGATATCACTGTGACTATTGAGATTGCAAATAATTCAGTTCGGCTCAATCGAACTAAACATGTGAAACTTTATAGGAACTATATCAAAGACAACTTAGATGGTGGTATGATAAAAATTAATTACATTAGGAATGCTGGTCTGCTGACAGATTTGATGACCTGTGTTGATATAAGTGGTCCATTTTGTATGTCACTATCCAAGTTGGGGATGTATAATATCTATGCACCAACTTGAGAGAAATGTTAGCGTATATTATGGTTAGCAGATATTATAGAATTGTAATTATGTAATTGATTATATTTCCTTTTTTATATGGGAGTTAGTTGTTTGATTTGATTTTAAATTCATTGTATGTAACTTGTATATATACCCTGAGATAGGTTACTAATCAGCACTCTCTAACTGTGTGAAAAAGCAGCTGCAGTTTACAGCAAATGGTATTTAAAAGCTGCTGCCCCAAATGCAACCTAAATATCTGCAATAATACCTAATTTCCAACTAAACCAATTTTTTTGCAAAAAAATTTTGGACCCCTCATTTATTGATGATATGAATAAGATTTGACCGGGAACATAGAAAACTCATTTAATCAATGCCAGAAGTTTATATTATGATCCAAGTAGTATTATGCTATATTTTGTCGTAAGTTAACCCATCTTTGTAAGGGAGAAATAGAATTCTTGATGATTCAAAATTCCAATAGGCGTGCCGCTGTAGTCAATATGAATCTTCTCAACATAGGCAACTATCTTTGTAAGGGAGAATAGAATTCTTGATGATTCAAAATTCCAATAGGTGTGCCACTGTAGTCACTATGAATCTTCTCAACATAGATGACTATCAATTGAGCAACTGATTCCTATACGGCATTCATATTTGTATATCTGACTGTAATAACTCCAACAAGCATACCATGCTGTAAATCTACGAAATAGTATGTTTCAATTATATAAAATGCATATTAAATTGCTTATTTCATCTTTTATTGAAGTCATTGGACAAATATGAATTGATAAGCCATCAAGGTGTACAGGATTTCTTGATCTTCTTGTTTATGCGCATTTTATTCTTATAGCTTATTGTGATTCCGGTTCCAAGAAACACATTATTAATAATCAGCATGCAAGAAAAAATAATTTTAAGATGATACAGCAGTACATTTTCAAATTTAGATGATAAATCGGTGTTTGATGTTGAGCTTTTGCAGTTGTTTTGTGTTTGATGGGATTGTAATATGCTTATATTTTAAGATTATAATATATGATTATAAATTTTCTTTCATGTTTATTTTGATTTATAGGCATCCATCTAGATTTCATCCTCTCTCAAATCAATTTAAAATATCGGATTACATCTTTTTGTGTTCTTGTTGTGTTTCAGGTACACTTGCAGAGAAGGCTTTGCTAGCTGTACTGCCTCCAGAAGATGATTTTCCATATACAGTGCGTGTTAATTCAGAAGTTATGGCCTCTGATGGTTCTACATCAATGGCTAGTGTGTGTGGAGGTATCCTTTTGGGATTTGCCTTTCAGTTTTTTTCACCTAGTAAAATTTGAATACAATAAGTATTTGATACATGAACTCCCATTGGACTTTGAATCTAATTCTTCATTGGAGTCTAGGGTTTGTAGATAGGACTTTTTGGCCTTCTACTGGTGGTTGAAGCTAACTTTACTTAAGTTCAGAATACTTTGGCAATTATTGTCCATGTGAAAAATGTTCATCGCTATTATCCATTGTCCATTTGTTTGGATGATCTATTATACTCGCAATAAATTGCGATAGACTACAACTTAAGCTCTGCATATTGACAACCTTTGGTATCTTACCTTCTCATGCTGCAGGTTTCATTGAATCATCATTTCACTCAGTAAATTGCGATTCAAAGCTAGTCTGAGACTCCAAGTTTTAGGCTTATATGGACATTCTCCTTAGAGAGATCAATTTCATGATTTCTTTGTGTTAAAAATAGAATTTTTTACAATCTGTTTCATGTGGCTTGAAAACAAAAAAGCTCTGAAGAAGTGGCTTAGAGCACTTAATATTACAGCTTTTGACATTAATGGTAGAATCAAGGATTTCATGAAGGAGCTTGAAGATATTCATGGGCAGTTGCAAAGTCACCAATCTCAAGCTGTTAGTGTGGGTGAAAGGAAATATCAGATTGAGCTATACAATTTACTTTCTAATGTTGAGTCCTTCAGAAAGCAGAAGGCAAAGGAATAGAGCAGTAAACTGGGACATTCTAACCCTCTATTTCTTTGGTCAAGTAAAGGCTGCACATTCTAGTCTAAAATATCTTTTTCTGCTTCACAAGAATGGAAGCATGTTAGAGGAACTGTAGATAATTTCTCTGGATTTGGTTTATTACGAGTGATTGCTGAGTTCTGCTGATCCTGGACTGTTGTGTTGACAGTACAGTTGTCCAAAGAGGTTATATAGTTTAAGATGAAATCTTCAGTTGCATTAGAAGTGATTGAAGCATTTTACTTCTCTACACCTACCAACCGTAGTCCTGATGGTTATGAGAATTTCCGAGCAATTGGAAGCTGCTTTTGATAATGTTGTGGCTGAAAAAAATGATATTACGTAATCATGACGATGCATCTTTATCAGCCAACTCCCTCTTTTCTCCTCACATTGCATGTTATTGGCAAGGCATCAAATGATGCCATCTTGTATTTCATTGAAACTGGTTGGCTTCTTTTAATAATCAGGAAGGTTAAAATTTCACAATTCTTACCCTTGTACCTGAAATTTTCAACCCTTCAACAGTTGAGAAATTAGGCCCATAGATGGTTGCTATGTGATGGTTTATGAGTTGGTCTCTAAGCTTACAGTTAGCAGGCTTCAATTTGTGGCCCCTAATCAATTGATAATGTTCTCTTGGAAAATGGGTTGATTAGAAATTATCAAAGGCAGCATATCTCCCCAAGTTGCACTATTTGTCTAGACTTTAGGAATGCCTACATTTCTGTGGATTGGAATTTGATGGAGCAACTCTTAGTAGGTCATAGCTTCCTCAGAAAATTCAGAAAAAAACATTATGAACTTCTTCATACCTCCAAAATTCATTCTCATTAATGGAGAGCTGCATGGTTGTTTTGTGGGGCAGAAGAATTTAAGGCAAGGGGAGCCCAACTGCCCTTTTGTCTTTGCTCTTTCCATGGAATATCTTGCTTGTAATGCTTCATATCATACACTTGACATATGATCATGACCTCTTGTTTTCTTGTGAAGCTGATTCAATTCTGTTCAGACAATTCACGGGATAACGACACTTCCCATCCGTAGCTTTCACTTATTGTGGTTCACCACCACCTATGCCGGCTTTCATTAATTGCCAAATTTTGGTATCAATCCCACTGTAGCTAATAGGTAACTGCAACTTTTTTTTTTTCCTTGCATACCTATAAGATATGCTCTAATGAATACACCTGATACCATAGCTTCATTGTAATCCTCAGCTGTTTGAATTATGCTTTTTAAAAATTATAGCATATGCACTCATGTTAGGAACAACACAGAGCACTTTTAGCATCTCTGCTAGCAGTGATCTTAAAGAGAATCCAAACATGAGCTGTATTATCTTTGATGGTACAACCTTACAACATATAGAAGCAAAAACAGATTCTCAACTATTTGGGATATGAATAGGAGCATGAATACCTTGGTTTCCCTTTGGTTGCAACTAGACTCACTTTGAAACATTGCCCATACAAAGAAGTGGATCAAGAGTGATGCCCTGGACTACTAAATATATCAGCTATGCTGGACAGCATCGACTGGGGCTGGCAGTTCTTTTAATCACACAATTCATCTGGAGTAAAAATTTCTTGTGCCTAAGGTGGTGACAGCAGATATTTATAGTATATCTTGAGGCTTCTAATGTTCTGCCACTTCCTTGAATAAACAAAGAAATCTGTCATCTTGGAAAATCTCTTGCCATCCTAAACTAGGAGGCTGGGGGTCAAAAGACTTCGTTGGTGAAATTCAGCAGCAATTTGCAAACATAATGGTGCATTGCCGTGACTCTAGAAACTGGTGGTTGCCTGGGAACCAGCAAAAAAGATTGCTGGATACTGGGTTTAGAGTAAAACCCATAGATTTTTATAGTAACTGTTGAACATCCCTGCCCAAAGAAATAAACCGATCCATTGGGACTACTTCACTACTTTGGTAGATTTATTCTTCATTGAAAACATTCTGAATCAAGAGATCACCCTTTTTTCCTATTTTTGTGATTATTCTGAGGTGCTGCAGATTATTAAGTTGCGGTATAAGAAGTTGCCTGGTTTGGTATGAGAAGTTGGCTTGAGCTCAGTGAAAGGTAAGAGCAAGAAGCTATCCATAGAAGATCGATGTTTGATGCAGCAGTTAAAGGCAAGAGCAAGAAGGCTATATATAAAAGAATGATGTTTGCTGAAGCAGTTTATGTGGTTTGGCAAGAAAGGAACTCTAGACTGCTTCATGCCCAGTCAATATCTTCTGTACAAATATTATTTAAACATGAATGGATGAGAGCTAAGCTAGGCCCTTCCACTTGTTAGTAGCTTGTTTTTATTTTGTTTAAAGCTGGAGTAAGTTCTATAAGTTTGAGGTTTCATTCATATTTGCATGCTAATACATTTTACTCATCCCTCCCCCTCAAAAAAGAAAATTTGATATTTTTATTCTATCAAATTTTACATTCTATCGAATGATGTTGAGTTTGAAATTCCACACATCAGATGTGTTCTGGGGTTAAAGGGATATCCTGTCTTTGAAGAGTAGGAATTGCTGTCTCAATGAGTTGCTGATTTCAGTGAAATGCATAAATAAATTCAATAATCTTTACCCTGCATGCAGCCCTGCTGATTTTGACTGTCAAATCTTTTGTTAACATCAAACATCTTTGTACTAGATAAAAATGTTAACTCTCAACAATTTCGTTGTCCTCAATGCCATAATGTGCAACTGGCACATTCATAAAGTACATAGCCCCCCCAACCCACACGACCCCCAACCCACACGATTAGGGGACGAGTTATATGGGACTGGGGATTATGTGTAATTTTATTAATTTCTAGGTCTCTGGGGAATAGAAATTGTTGATTATAGTGGTCAGGGGACCAAAACCGCTTGTTAATTATAGATGGAGATGAGAGGTGTGGCTGCTAGTAGAGTTGGCAGGAAAATAGGGGGAGGGGTTGGTTTGGGGTATAGGAATAAGAGTTAATTAGGGTTTTTTTAGATGTCATATTTTTCTATGATGTTGACATGCAACACCTTTCCTTTATTTTGGGTCTGTTGTGACTTGTCTATTATTTGTAAGATTGGAGATTTCCAGTTCATAGGGAACTACACCAGAGCCATCTCCATGCGATCAGTCCTTTTTCTTTCCATCCTTTGCAGACTATTTATTGACCATAACATCAATAGGTAATCTTTCATGAGCTTGCTTCAAAATTTCGTTGTCCTCAATGCCATAATGTGCAACTTGCACATTCATGAAGTACATAGCTCCCCTCCCCCAACCCACACAATTAGGGGATGAGTTATATGGGACTGGGGATTATGTATAATTTGATTAATTCCTAAGTCTCTGGGGAATAGAAATTGTTGATTATAGTGGTTGGGGGATCAAAAAGGAGTGGCTCATTAATTATAGATGGAGATGAGAGGTGTGGCTGCTAGTAGAGTTGGCAGGAAAATAGGGGGTGGTTTGGGGTATAGGAATAAATGTTAATTAGGGGTTTTTTAGATGTCATCTTTTTCTATGATGTTGACATGCAACACCTTCCCCTTATTTTGGGTCTGCTGTGACCTGTCAATTATTTATAAGATTGGAGATTTGCAGTTCATAGGGAACTATAGCAGAGCCATCTCCATGCAATCAGTCCTTTTTCTTTCCAACTTTTGCAGACTATTTATTGACCATAACATCAATAGGTAATCTTTCATGAGCTTGCTTTGAAGTGGAAACTTAAATGCCAACAGGACTCATTGATGATCTATCATGGAGAGCATAACTCATTAGTTTGGTCACTTTTGCTTTACCAATATGAATTGACCAGTGAAATTGAAAAAAAAAAATTTTTTTTTCTAATCATTTGCAGTTGACATTCTGATTGGTCATCTTATTTCAAAAGAGAGTTAAAGAGTCTTCCATTATGTTTGATTTCTCAGGTAGTATGGCTCTAATGGATGCTGGAATTCCAGTCCGGGAACATGCAGCAGGTGTGTCTATGGGCCTTGTTAGCGATATTGACCCAATAACTGGTGAAATTAAGGATTATCGTATACTAACTGACATATTGGTGAGGCATCTGCTGCCATCTCTTTCTCCTTTTGATTCATGTGACATGCAAGCTTTTGTGTAGTGGAGGTTGACATTTCTCTCAGGAAATTCATTTCTTCTTGTTGGTTGTTACTTGTGACAAATTATGAGTAATGCTTGATTCTTGTTCTTATTAATTTTTGAAGACCTTTGGTTGTATCGACCTGAAGATCCCTCTCCTTTTTTAATTTTTAAAGTTTTTATCTTTATTAAGTTTGAAGTTGTCACTTCAAAGGATACCTCTTAGTTTCGTTTTGCATTTTGCTCAACGATTATATTTAAGGGGATATTAGCATAGTGTTTGGGGGCAGGGTTACTATTAACCTTGTTAAACTTTACTTCTTAAACGTAAAAACCAATTCTTACTAGTGGGGCAACTATTTTTACTTTCCTTTATGTTATTAGAGGTGGATAGTTGAACAGGAGAGAGAGAGATTCAATTTTGATTCACTCTCTCTCATCCTTCATATATTTTGAAGTGGCAGACCCACCTCTCCATTGTATTGTCTTCCTATAGGCATTGGTGGCTGCTGTAACCAATGGATGGATGGCGTAGCTGTCCAAATAGCCTTTCCATTTAGGCTTGAGTTCTTTTTAAGTGTAAATTCATTTGTATGATTGAGCAATGTTTTGCCGCTGCATGACATCCTGATTTCTGAGAGTTAAAAGAAGGTTAATACTGAATATCGGTAGTGACCTTCTTCCAGTGCACTGAACATATGTTTCAGGAAAATGCTTTAGAAAAATTGCATCTTCATGCAAATTTGTGCTAGTTGGTTTCTTGAGTCCGTGAAAGTGTAAACAGACAGTTAATTTCCAAATATGGAAATTTGGGGTGCAAAGTACCTCACAAATTGGAGGTTTTCAGTTAGATAGATAGTAGCTACACACGAGAAAATTTAAATGGTGGATTTTCTGAAGAAGAAAGTTTGTAGCATCCCCAACAGATGTTTCCTGCAAGCAGGAAGAGTTGGAAAATATTTTTCTCATTCTTTTAAGAACATTGGTGCAAAGTATATTTTTTTAGCAGCTGATTAATGGGGATACAACCAGTCCCAATCTTGGTTTGCTTAAAGGAAAGAATATTGCTGAAATCTTGAAGTTGATTCCATTATATGGTGGTGCGCCACGCCCAAAGAAGTATATGCTTTTTGTGATTCACAAAGGTCCATAAAATGCTGAAATCTAAAATTTCGGTACACCCTATACGTGGGGATCAGATTTGACTGCAGCTCTACGTGTTACTTCTTTTATGTCATTTTTTGGGTTTAGAGTCTTTCTATTAGGTTCCTTAATGTCTTTAGTTTTTAGTTTTTTCTTTAGGTAGGAAATTGGGAAGTAGCTGGGGGATGAATCCTGGCTGTTGTTTTGGGAAAATGGATTTACAACCATTGGTCTGCACTTGATTTTCCTCAATTGCTGTAGTTCTAATTTGGGCAATAGAAGTTTTTAGTTTTTCCTTAGCCAATCTGTGTATGTGTATATATAGGGTCGCTGATGTGGCTAACCAACTACTAACCATCAAGCGACCAACTCTTCAACCACCAAGTGTCAAACTCAAGAGGATAAACACTCCTTATTTAGTAACCAACCACCACCTTCCTCCCATAGCCGGCTACCCTCTCTTAATGGTAGACCTAATTAGTCCATTATTTAAGTAAGCTTAGGAAGTACTTGTAGAGTAATTATCATTTTGTAAGCTAAGGCTTCAAATGGGTTTTTGATCCTCCACATTTGGTTAAGCGATTGACATTCAGCTTGGTTGTTTGAGTCCCTATTTAGATCAAAGGAAGGATAAGGGTTTCCCCTCCATTTTTGTATCAATCGCCATTGATCTAATGTTAATCTCCATTCATTTTCTCATATCAAAGGTTCATTTTCGAGAGGAGATTGCAGGGCTCTGGCAAGGCAATGTTGAGTTTGAAGGACGATGGATGACCTTTTGTGAAGAGGGTGCAAGCGTAGCTGCAACATTCCCAAGTGCCCACCTTTCTTCTTGTCGAGCGAAGCCCCGCAGAATGATGGAGAGTTCCACCTCCACGTTGCCAAGATCACAATCTGCAAGACACTAACCCTCTCCTCTGTTTACAGCAAAAAAGATGACCTCACCCAACACCTTCCTTTTTGATGGATTCACTTGCTTGAGTTTTACAGAATGCCGATGAAAGCATTCTAATCGACATCCTTGATGTTGACGGGAAAATAGTTCCCGAGGCCTGTGGTGACTGGATTGCCACTATAGATGACTTTTTGACTGAAAGACATGCTCAAAGATAGAAAAACGTCAGGTTTGTTGCCTCTAAAATAGCTGCGAAAGAAGAGTCCACGCTCGAGTCAGCATTTTGGCTGAAATGAAGATGAAGTTTGATGAGAAGTACATGCCCATTGATTACCCACAGATCCTATACTGGTGGCTCCATTCCTTGAGGTAAGGGTTGATCATGACTTGGCCAGATACATCGAAGAATTTTACTAGTTTCTCAGCCAAATCAAACTATGGGAAATGGACCACCAACTTGTGGCCCATCATTTTAGTGGGTTGAAGTACACTATCTAGGAGGAACTGGCTTTACATCATTTATCATCATTAGAGGTAGCCTTCCACATTGCCCTTTGTAATCATGATGGACTGAATGAGCCACCAACTTTGGACTCAGTGGATCCATTGCCCAATTCTGAAGCAACAATCTCCTTTTAATGTTGGGAAAGGAAAAGAAATTGTTGGTAGCGCAACTGAACCCGGTAGCTGAAATTTCAATAGCACAGTTTGTTATGATGAGTGCTTTTGATGTGGGAAGGCTGGTCACTGATCCTACAACTGTCCACAGAAGGGGATTGAGGTGTGAGTCCACCTAGTAGATGAAGAAACCGAACACCCGCCCAAACTTGTAGAGGAAGTCGATGACAACGACTTGGGAGAAATAGGTTACTTTGATGAGGAGGCCAAACTTCTTGTGGCTTGATGAGCTCTAATCGCCCCTATTATTCAAATTGATGGTGTGTGGATTTAGAACAATATATTCTGCACCTATGAGGGGACCAATGGGAAGTGATGTCTAGTTATTGATTTTGGAAGCTTTGCCTATTTGGTCTCCAAAGAAATTGTTGCCAAGCTGAATTTGAAATGTGAAGTGCGGCTGAACCCTACAATATTTCGTGGTTCAACAAAGGAGGAGAGACTGACATCCGTGGAAGGTTTCTCTTCCATTTCTCTATCGAAAAATACACAGATATAGTCTAGCTCAATGTCATTCCTATGGATCCTTGCCACATCCTATTAAGAAGACCATGTCAGTATAATCGGATAGTTTAACTTGACGGCTACAAAATGTACTTACCTCCTAGGAGTAAGATTCTTCTTTGTCCCCTTAAATTCTTTTAGGTCTATTAAGAGGGCAAATAACAAGTTCCTTTCGTTAAAATGGTTTGAAGGTGCTTGTAATAGCACTCCCTAATTGATACTCTTGTTACTTGTGTGGCTATTACGTTGAAGACAAAAGACATCCCTAGAGCATCGACCAGCGTAGTCAGAATTTATTGACAGGGCCCTCGATGAATTCCCACACAACCTATTGCTTGGAAGGAAAGTACAACATCTGACCATTGTAATGCTCTGTTTAACCTTGTTAAACTTACATTACCACAAGTTGAAACTTTGCCAATAGAGCGAACCATGGTGAGTACGATGACAATACTAACCTAATATGAAAAACGAATGGGTTAGTGGTGAAGACAAGGAAGCCTAACACATGTTTGGGAAGTAACATCATTCGCTTAAATTGGAGGTTGAGTTTTTCTTAAGACAAGAAAAATGATGTAGTCACTTCTTTCCACATTAATAAATCAAGCCATCGACTTCTTAACCACGAAGCTTCAAATTTAAGAGGATAAACACTTCATAATTAGTAACCACCAATCGACCACCTCCTTTGTTAGTTGACTACCCTCTCTTAATGGTGGGCCTAACTAGTCCATCTATTTAAATAAGCTTAGGAAGTAATTGTGAAGTAGAGTTTTTGAGAGTTTTTATCAATTTGTAAGCTAAGGTCCTGAGAGAGTATTTGATACGCTACATTTGGTCAAGCTATTACCATTCAACTAGGTTAATTGACTCCCTGGTTAGATCAAAGGAAGATGAGAGTTTCCCCTCTTTTTTATACCAATCGCTATTGATAAAATATTAATCTCCATTTATTTCCTCATCTAATACTTTGTCTACATCAACTCTACTTTACAATTACTTTATAAGTGTACTTAAATAGATGGACTAGTTGGGCCCATCATTAGAAAAGGTTAATTGGCTAAGGGAGGAAAGGAGGTGGTTGGTAGCTGGTAACTATTTTAGGATTGTTTATTTTCTCGAGTTTGAAGCTTTGTGGTTGAGAAGTTGGTGGCTTGGTTTGTTGATTAATGTGGCAAGAAGTGATTGTGTTCCCATTTTGAGAAAAACTTGACCTTGAGTTTAAGTGAGTGACATTGCTTTCTAAATTTTGATTGAGTTTCCTTAAGCCTTCGCTACTGACGCATTCATTTTTTGAATTAGGTTTGTACTTCCATCATACTCGTCTTGGTTTGGTTTGTTGGCAAAGTCTTAACTTGTGGTGATGCAAGGTTAGCAAAATTGAATTGAGTATTACAATGTCCCGATGTTGCACTTTCCTTTTTGGTGGTAGGTTGTGCGGGAATTCATTGGGGGCCCTATCAATAAATTCTTTGAGTAGGTTGGTTATTGCTTTAGGATGCCTTTTTTCTTCAATGTAACAGCTGCACGGGTGACAAGTATATAGTGGGGAGTTCTCTTGGCAAGCTTCTCTGAATTACGTCAGTTGCAAAATTGGATGTGAGCATGTTGGGCACATTAGTGCAATGTCCTGAATTTCGTTCCTGTTTCCCTAATAATGCTAAATGGATGAGTTCTTTCATTGTCTGTTAGAAAGGAGGAACTGACTTGTGGTTGCTGAAGTACTGTTGAAGAAGATGCAAAGGAGAGGACTATTCATACTATAGAGAGGCCTAATGTTGATGGTTGGTCTTTTTGTACAAAATGGGTAAATAATGGATTAGTTCTAATGTGCTGGCCTGGGGCTGGATCAGGGATGGAATTTCAGTTGAAGATGTGCTGGTTAAGGCTGAAGCTGAATGCTAAAGCTATTGTTTCCAGTGCATTTCAATGATTTTATGTTAACAGGCATGTCCTACACTGTAACTAAGCTTGAATATTTAGGAAGAGCATAGGTTGGCTGCTTGGATGATCTTAGTAACTCTCCCTCATAAGGAATATAAGTTTGAAGTTATGCTTCCGCTTATTGGAAGGTCCTTGGTGATGGGAGTGAAGGGGTTTTCTTGGTATTTTACTTCTCGTTTTCTTTTCTTCTACAATTCATGCAAGTAGGTTAGAGTAGTTATGGTTATGAACTTCTTTATGGGGAAGTTGTGTAGTCAATGGTTTTTTTGATAATCTCCCTATTGCAGAGTATAATTGGATTGTGGGATGGATTAGATTCATTGTTCATCCATGCTCCAATCTATCATTAGAGTTTTAAGTTGTTTCATGTGTTTGGTGATTATACTGCTGATTCCATCGAGGTGGTTGGAGGATGGGGGACTACTTGCATTTCTAATTGGGTAAAAAATGTCAAGTTGCGTGGTTGGAGTTGACCATTGGAAGTTGAAAAGTTGTCTTAGTTTCTTGTTGAAGGCGTTTATTTAACATTCACAATCTTCATTGGAGATGTTGGCAAAGCTATTCCTCTTTAAGAGTAGGTCTAAACATGCTCATGCATTGGTGTGCCCAAGTTCTGAGATACTGGCCGTCATTGACCCATTGGTAAAAAGTTGCCATAGGTTGCTTGATTGATGCCTTGTCGGTGACTGTTAAGAAACATCAATTTGTTGATAACCTACTACTTTATTAATGAAATGAATTTAAATCTGAAATACGAAAACATAGAACATATAGGCAAAATAACCTTTTTCTCTTTTTTTTTTTGCTTCTCAAAATCCTTTTCCTGAAAAAGCATGGTCTATCTGAACTCATTGAGCAATTTTCCGGGGTAGGAAACTTTGTCCAATTGTTACCAAGTAAACATGTTTTCCAAGGTAATTGTGAAATGAAATCTTGAATGGAAAAATAATCTGGAAAACTGAAAACAAAGAGCAGTGTCCCCACTGAATAGCCCTCAAAAGTTCTGATTCTTGTTGTCTTGGTTTGAGGCAAGGGAGACCCTTGTCTATATTTGAATTTGTTCTTCTAATCGAATTTGTTTAGTGGGACGCTTGATGGCTGTCCAGCCTGGTTTTTCAATGGCCAGTGCTGATTGGAGGTCTATTTTGTTTCCATTTCTTTTGTTCATGGCCAATGTGGTTGTTCCATGGGTTCAGATTCACTGACAGTGGTGCTTTGATTGCATTTTTGCCTTTCTAGATTTTGTAAGTTCGTTCGATTATCTAGATCAACTTATTGAGAATCTTAATTATTTGGTTGATGTTTCTTCCATTTTAACAAACGACCAATTTGAGCTTAGCAAGCTTTCTGCTGTATAATAATGAGGTCTTAGCCAAGTTGGCTAAGGCTGAGGCCCTGGAATCAATTGGTATTGGGTTAATTCCCCAGTATCTTCTTTACTTTCTAAATAAAGTTGCGTTCTGTGTACTATAAATAAAATGCTTCCTTTGAAACTAGTGGTCAGTGAAGACTAGCTTCTTGGTAGAAGGCTTGAAGGTTGAGAATGACATTGATAAACAGCATGTTGTGCAGCCTGTCTATTAAGTTTGCTTTCATATTCTTGGATCAGTTGTGAAGACACCGGAAAGGCTTTGTGGGCTGCCCAATACACGAGACTCCAAAACTACTTAGTGAATCTGTTTTATTGTGTTTCATTTAGCGACCTTATCGAGTGAGCTGGGGATCATCATGTGTCTTATTGATTGTGAAGGGAAGGAGGGGTTGTGTGAGGGAGTTCATGTTCTTTTATAAGATTTTTTAGAGATTGGTTGGTGTTTTATGTTGGATAAAGACATGTTGTATGTGACTTTGTTGTTCTAGTGTAGGGATCCTAGTGGTTGTTTCTCCAGTGATACTTCTTCGTGTTCTAGGATAGGTTTTGGAAGAACATCTAGAAGTGCCACAACATGGGCATCCCTATTAGCAAGAATTATTGCAGTAGGGTAATGGCTAGGAGGGTTTGCAAGGCATTTTGACATTAAAATTTGCCTTGATTGGTCAGGTCCATAAGGTCTTTGTCTCTTGCTGTGAAGTTGGATGGTCTCCTATCCATTCTCTTCCTTGTCGTTCTGGAAAGACATCTTGTTTTATTGGCTCCAATCTGCAATTGTAGCTGATGAGAAACATTATGGCTGAGAGTGTAAAGCTTAGGGGCAGCACAACTAACAATGAGTTTTTTTTTTCCTGTACATCCATCGGCTTTGGGGGGCCTGCATAATATTGATGTTTGATGGGGTATTGACAATTCTTCTATTGGTTGGTTACCGAGGATGGTCATTTCTTCAGTGGCCTCTATTTGCAATGCTTTATGGAATGAGAAAAATATTATTACTTTCCTTGGAAATCAAATATGTATTCAAGGGTTTCTGTTTTGGCTTGGGAGGCTTCTCGGATGAGGATTCTTATGTTCGATACAAATTTACCTAAATGCACAAAAAAAGGGGAAAAGCCTGCTTCATGATAATTTGATGTTTGGAATAGTAGAAACTGCATTTGTTTTATTGGACGAGTGTTCAATCGTTTGTTGTGTCAGCAAGGATGGCTGTAGCCACTCTTCCCCTGTCTGAAGGGTTTTCTTGATTTTAATGACTGTCTTTATCATGGTATATACATACATATTTATTTGTGTATATTCAGTTGCTAGCTTTGTATGAATTGTGCCTCCTTCACTCATTCTTGATGCCTTATTTTTCATATTTTAGGTGTACAATCATTATTTGACATAAAAATTGGTATTTTTTTGACTGTAGGACAAGCAATTGTCTTTGCCATTAAACCATTTAATTAGTTACATTTTCCCTTTTGTGTGATCTATCAATCCATGGATCTCCACCTTTAGCATCCCTTACCATCACTGTCTCCCCCTCTGTTGCATCACCACTCACTTGCCTGCACTGCCAGACTACCTGCAACTGCATTGCTTATCCATGGAGACCACCATCCACCATCATGATTTCCCGCCTCTTTACTGATAATGACTACCATGCCATTTCATATAGAGGTGACAGTTGGACTTGGTCAACCCTTTTGTTCAAAGTAGGGGTTTGAGGGAATGCTGCCTTCATCAACGTCAATTTCCTACATTCAGCTTATTAATGGCATTATTACTTTATTACCTTCCACTGCATATTGTTTTTCAAAACTCTGTGTTCAGAGTGCTCTAAGCTTTGCCGCCTCTCCAATGTTCTGGCCCTTCCTGTCATTCAGTCGCATTTGTTTGAAGGATTTATTTTTCTGCATCTTCTTTTTACAAAGCTTTATGAAATGGATGATCAATTGCTTGTGAAAAAATGACTCATTGGGACGCAAAAATATTAATTGGGTCTATTAATGGAAAAATATCAAAATTATCTTCAACTTTCGCTTGTTTCTCAATTATGTTCTCAACTTTTGTCTATGTTTCCATTATATTTTGGTAAAAAACATTTGCCCAAATCATCGTGTATAAACTCCAAAATTTACATTTACCTTCTTAATTTTTATACTTTTTTAAAGTTTTTCCATCACGTGCATCAACCAATGACTTGGGATGTGGTCAACTTAACACAATATTTTTGCATTTAATGGAATTGGTAAAACAATAAAAATTGAGAATAGAATTAGGAAAAACATAAGTTCAAAATAAAATTGTGAAAAAATTGAGAATATTTTTGATTTTTTTTTCCATTTTCATTTTTTTTTTCCGTGAATTAATGTAGACTTGCCCTTTTTGATCACTACATAGCACCAACTGCCCACATATGCATAGATTTAGTTGCTAGAAGAACTACATACATTGAATTAACTAGAAAAATACACTCACATAGTATGCTATAACCTAATGAAAATTTTTTGGTCTTTAAAGTTTTCACATGATTTCTTTAAGCAAGCACAGTGATCAGACTAGTTTTGGTAAAGTTGATAGAAGATTGAGCAAATTGATGGAAAAGGTAGATGAAGTTATTTTGTTTTCAATAGTATGGATAAGGAGCCAGGTTTCATCATTGGCATGAGTTGAACGGAGGATGATAAGAAACTAATCCCGCATATTGGACCATGGAGATCTTTTGTTGTAGATGAGGACATAGATTCATGAAGAGCAGTTTTCTTTGCCAGTGCAATTGCAAATGTTTGTTTATTTCTTTATTTTTTTAATTATATGTAGCCTCGCCACTGCTAGGACCATTTTTGGGTTTTTGCGAGTTTGGCCATGTTCAAAATCTAGTAACCAGTTATGCGCACTGTCGATGCTCGCCGCGTTGTCGAGCCCTAATTATAGTGCCCATGCGTGTGTGTGTGTCCCAAACCCTAACCTTGCACTCGATGCTCGCCGCGTTGTCGTTCAAGTGCCCATGTGTGTGTGTGTGAAACCCTATCCGAGCTCGCCGTGCGCTCTACGCTCGATCGCCACGTCGCGCATTTCTCCAATGGCTCTATTTTTAAACCTATTTTTGAGACTCCCTGTATATTCATGTCTTATTCTTTTAACCCTAAGGCTCTAAAACGACTTTGGAGGAACATTTTGCTTGAAAATTCCCTCATCTTTGTGGTCAATTATTGAGATAACTTCACTCCAACGATTGTACTTAATTGAAAAAGTTTTCTCTACTCATCGTGTTATCTCTATTGTATATCTTCCCGCCTGTTAACCTTCGTGGTATCGCCGGTGGCATGGATACTGGGCTCCAGCGGTGGTCGGCAATTCAAGCGGATCGAGAGGGAAGTTTGACGTAAAGACCGGAAGGTATCTAGTTCCGTTGCCGCGAGCAAATTCAAGAAGTTTCTTAGTAGGGATCACAAGATGGGAATAAGTCGGCTAGGTTAGCTCGTCGTTACCACCCGATCTGTAAGTTGATTTTCATAGTGTATTCTTCCCTGGCCGTTGAAACTTGGAGGGTTTTTCTTGATAGCCGCGGTTATCGAGTTTTTCATTCGTCATAAAAAATTGTTTCTTTTTACTATTGCTTATTATCGTATATTTTTTATGCATATTATTGTTCCTGGTATCTAGATATAAATATTATTTACTTGTATTGAATATTTAATTTTGTACTGCTTCCGTTAATATATCAAGGGGTCTAAACTTTGTTGTGTAATTTGGGACGAAAAGTTTCCTTTCAATTGGTATCAGAGGCACACCCTGATCCGCGACCCTCACATCTAGATGTGTATGAGCGGATCTCTATCCATGCCTCCCTTCTTTGATGGAAGTAACTGTGCGTATTGGAAAGTTCGGATGAGAGCTTTCCTCAAATTGATGGATGAATGCGTGTGGGCCAGCACCCAAGCTGAGTGGACTCCACCCAAAAGTACTTCGGGTGATGAACTGAAAGCTTTGTCTTTGTGGTTTAAAGAAGAACTTGATGCATGCAATTGGAATAGTAAGGGGTTACGTACGATTTTCATGGGTATATCCCCTGAAAAGTTTAAACGAATAACCATGTGCAATACCGCTAAAGATGCATAGGATATTCTTGAGACTACGCATGAAGGAACCGAGCTAGTTGAAAATTTCAAATTACAAGTACTCACCACTAGATTTGAGGAAATTAGGATGCAAGGTGACGAGACATTTGCTGAATTTTATACTAAATTGAATGACATTGTAAATTCTACATTTAACTTAGGAGAAAGAATTCCATAAAATAGAATTATCCGAAAAGTCCTTAGATCACTCCCTGAACGTTTTAGATCTAAGGTTATCACTATCGAAGAAAGTAAAGACCTTAATAAAATGAAGATCGAAGAACTTGTAGGATCTCTCCAAACTTGTGAGCACACACTTCCACAATCAAGGAAGAATAAATTGATTGCTCTAAAATCCATTAGAGAAGAGAGAGACTGTGACTCCGATGAGGAGTCGAACAACGATGAAGATTTTACCTTACTTGTTCAAAATTTTAAAAAATTTTGAAGAAAAATAAATCTTCATCTGACACACCAAGTGTAGATTTAAAAAAATCTCTTAAACCTGACAAGAAAGATCGACGGGAATTTAAAGACTCCAAATCGAAAAATACCCAAGGGTTTCAATGCCATGAGTGTCAAGGTTTTGGCCATTATCGTACTAAATGTCCAAATCTTAAATGCCAATAAAATCAAGCTCTAAAAGCTAATATGATCTTGAGCGATGACGAAGAAGAGGTTGAAAAATGCTCTGAAGATGGCCCTATCAAGTATATGGCTTTTATGACCTCGATATGTGAAAATGATGAACGTTTAGAAAAAAATCTTAATCAATCCGATGACTCTGAGAACGAGTTAAATGCTGATTTGTATAACCTTCAAGATGCCTATGACAAATTATTTAAAAATACCTACAGATTAAGAAAACTAATATGTTGTTAAAGCATAAATTGACAAAATTGAAAAAAGAAAACTTAGCTCTTAAATTCGAATTAGACACAAAAATTCAAGAAATTGAGAAATTGAATATCTCATTTACCGAAAAGATTAAGACTCTTGAATTTGACCTTGAGGCCGCGTGCAATAATCTGAAACAATTTTCAAATGTGTCCAAACAATTGGCAAATATGTTCCGTTTAGGAAAAATTAGAAGAAATAAAATTGGGTTGGGTTATTCAGAAAAGGCCTTGAAAGCCAATATTAACTTTAAAAATATATTTGTCCTAGCCACGCCCATTCCAAGACAAAATAGCACTTCGTCTGCCCGTGTTGACCAATCGTCAAAAGGTTCTCCAAAGAAGTGTGCTAACACACAAAACCGTTAAAATTTAACTAGTATGAAACAATTTGGTTTTAAATGCACTAGGAAGCAAAGATACACTTTTGACAGCAATGCTCAATTCGTCCCAACATGTCATGGTTGCGGCAATATTGGCCATATTTGTCCCTACTGTCCCGTTACGTCACGTCAAAATACTTTTCGGCAAAGCTCAAAGACAAAGCATTTCATTTACTGTATCAACCTTTTAAATGATCAAGTGACCAATTTAAGCAATATAATAAAATGTGGTAAGAAAATATGGATCAAAAAGAGTGAGTTCCATTATCCTTTTATTATTTGTGACATAAAGGGGGAGTAGTTTTTATTTTAGATTAGTTTTTCTTTTAGAGGGAGATAGGGGAGTAGTTTTTGTTTTTTCGAGGGAGGTTATCCTTGTTAGGGGGACCTATTTTATGGTTAATTTGTTACCTTTTATGATTATTTTTAATTATCTCTGGTGCTTATATTCTTGCTATTATCTATTCCTGAACTAACCATGTTTGTCTAGAATAGCAGTTCTTCCCTTGCACGCAGCTAGCTCGGCAGCTTCCGCATTTTTTGTACTTCATTTTGTATTTTTGTCAATTGAGTTAATTTTTCTGTACGGGTTCTATCTCAGCGGTGTTTGAACCTATGATTATTTTATATTTTTTTTCGCCTTTTTTTGTGAGGAGTTTTTGTCACGGAATTGCCAAATAAAGAGATTGTTAGGACCATTTTTGTGTTGCATATTCCATGACCATATTTGGTCGTGTGTCGATATTGGATTATGTTCACTGAAATGTTGCATCAACTTATTTTCGTGGCTATCCATTTCCAGTGTCATGCGCCTGCTACTCGCTTGATCTGCGTTCGATCCCTAATTCTAGTAGCCTCGCGCCTGCCATGGGTTCGAGTCTCAAAACTAGTAACCTGTGCTCGATGCTCGCCGTGTTGTCGCTCGAGTGCCCATGTGTGTGTGTGTGAAACCCTATCCGCGCTCGCCGTGCGCTCGAGCTACGCTCGATCGCCACGTCGCGCATTTCTCCAATGTCTCTATTTTTAAACCTATTTTTGAGACTCCCTATATATTCATGTCTTATGCTTTTAACTCTAAGGCTCTAAAATGACTTTGGAGGAACATTTCGCTTGAAAATCTCCTCATCTTTGTGGTCAATTATTGAGATAGCTTTACTCCAACAATTGTGCTTAATTGAAAAAGTTTTCTCTACTCATCGTGCTCCCTTTGTAGCATATCTTCTCGCCTGTTAACCTTCGTGGTATCGCCGGTAGCATGGATACTGGGCTCCAGCGGTGGTTGGCAATTTAAGCTGATCGAGAGGAAAGATTGATGTAAAGACCGGAAGATATCCGGTTCCGTTATTGCGGGCAAATCCAAGGAGTTTCTTGGTAGGGATCACAAGATGGGAGTAAGTCGATTAGGTTTGCTCGTCGTTACCACTCGGTTTGTAAGTTGATTTTCATAGTGTATTCTTCCCTGGCCGTTGAACCCTGAAGGGTTTTTATTGATAGCCGCGGTTATTGAATTTTCCCTTTGTCACAAAAAATTCTCTTTTTACTATTGCTTATTGTCGTATATGTTTTATACATATTATTGTTCCTGGCATCTAAATATAAATATTCTTTACGTGTGTTAAATATTTAATTTTATACTGCTTCTGTTAATATATCAAGGGGTTGAAACTTTGTCGTGTAATTCGGGACGAAATGCTCTTTTCAGCCACTACTGTTATTGCAGTTGCACAATATCTCCATACATGCTGTAACCATCTCTATCACCTGCCTAATCTTATAGTTCGGCATCCATAAAATTTACTGTCATCTATGTTAAGCTTGCTGTTGCCTTTATTTTGTTAGGGCCTCGAAGATCATCTTGGAGATATGGACTTCAAAATTGCTGGTACACGGAAAGGAATAACAGCAATACAGTTGGATATAAAACCTGCTGGAATTCCACTAGATATAATTTGTGAATGCTTAGAGCCTGCTTTTAGAGGTCGTCTTCATATCCTTGACTACATGGAACAGGAGATAAATGCACCACGTAGTCAAGATGATAAAAACTCGCCTCGACTAGGTTTTTTCTCCAAATTCCCTTGTTGGCAACACTTTAATCTGGCATTCTTCATTATGAAAATCATTGGACTAATCCATATTTACTGTCCTTGTTGCAGCTACCTTGAAGTATAGCAATGATTCTATTCGCCGCTTGATTGGACCTTTAGGTGCACTGAAGAGAAAAATTGAAGATGAAACAGGTTTTTAGCTTAAAACTGAAGCGTGCTTCTATTAGTTTCTTTTGAAGAGCCTCTTCTGGAACTAACATAGATACAACTTTTCTCTACTTTCTAAGTTATATTGTCATATTTTTCTCTTTTAGACTACATTCCTATATTCTATTTCCCGCTTTCTACTGTTGAAATTTTCTTTTCTACTTCCCTTCTTTTTGAGATGTTGCTATTCAGGTTCTGATTCCTTGGTCATTGCCTTGAGAATGAGACATAGCTGTCTTGAGTTCTCTTTGCAATTTCCGTCCCCACCTGTTCCTAGTTTAGAGTTGGTTGGACGAACATTACAGATCAATAGGATTGTTATTTGATTAGAGTGCTAGCAGTGCATTAATTTTTGAGTTTTGCAGATTCTCTGTAAATACATTACTATATACTGTTTTTCAGAATTACTAGTGTGCAGTTCTATAATCTGTCTTCATTCTTTGCATGGAAGGATATAATGTATATATCATGACCCAACATAATAGGGTTATATTAGTGGAACTTGTTTTTGATTTGAGTAGTTATTTGCTAGCTGAGTTTGTAGCTGGTTTCCTTTGGGTGTGTGGTAGGTTTGCAATTTGTTTGACTAGTTGTGTCTGATGTTGAATGATGAACCCCTCCTCTTCCTTCAGGGGCACGGATTTCTGTAGGTGATGGAATGATTACTATAGTTGCAAAAAATCAATCTGTGATGGAGAAAGTACAGGAAAAGGTATTTCTTCCCTTCTCTTACAGATGGTATACTGGTCTAGCTTGATCAAAATTGTTCGATTTCGTGTGCTATTTCAAAATTTCAGTCCAGTCACTGTGGTGATTTAAGGACTAACTCATTTGGTTTATTGGACAAGCAGTTACATAATTGAACCCGAAATTTGTTATTTCAATTAGTTTTAGGTCTTGATTTGTGAAACCTTTTTTTTTTTTTTTGGCCTCATTTTGTGGTGTATAATTGCTATTGTTGTCTATTAAGTACGTACTTTGAACATAAAGAAAATTACATCAGTCTTATTTTTAAATTAGTGGCTATATTCTCCTAAACTGATGATATATGTCCTTTATTTTGGGCCTTAATTCAATTTTGTTCTCTCAGATTGATTTCATAGTTGGCCGTGAGATTGAGATTGGAGGGATATACAAAGGTATTGTAACTTCAGTAAAAGAGTATGGTGCTTTTGTGGAGTTCAATGGTGGTCAACAAGGTCTCTTACACATATCTGAGTTGTCCTATGAATCGGTATGTGAGATGTTGCAGCTGGTACTTTTCAGAAATGGTGGTTTACCTAGTTTCATGTGGCTCTAATCAACAGACTGGTTTAGTTTTAGTATGTGATGCCCGAAGTTTCTTGTTCAGTGTTGCTTAGTTTCCTCTGTATGTTCAATCAGCTTAGACAACTGCTAGTACACAACCAAATACTTTTGCATTAACTGTTGTTTGAACTTTCTAATGTCTCTTATGTGACTATTTAAATACAGTGAGGTTCAATGGCATGCTTGAATTGGCTTTCTGAATTGAAAACAGTTTTTGTTTGAATTATCATGTCATTTGGCTGTCTAGATCTTTTTGTGTTTTTTATCTTGTAGTCCATACACTTAAATGTCTTTTATGAAATTTTTTTATCTTCTAGTTATTGAAGGGACCATTGCTTGATTATTATAGAGGTCAGGGGTTGTGAAGTAGCTCTGTACAGCATGTAGTCTCCAGGACGTTGGTTTTGTGAAAGTTCACAGCTTTATAATCTCTTACAAGTCGGGGATGGTGAGGGCATGACAATTAGCACCATTCTTACTATCGCTTTAATAGCCAAGAAGCAAAAGAGGCCCAACAGGCTGCCCCTTTCCTGTATATGAATTATTTTATTGCAAAACCAACTTTTCACATGCCTCTGCATATTGTTGAAATCTAAATCGAACCATGTAAACTTTTACATAGTTATTCTCGCATTTTTAAAGTTTTTAGGAGTTTAGGTGAATTTTGTTTGAATTTAAGCATTGTCAAAAAATTAGATACTCCGTTGATAAAATTGGATATTTTTAATGTATGTATACTAGTGCTAAAAGTCTAAAAGCCCAAAACCCTTTATATGGAGAATGAATTTATAAAATTTTTTTTCATATTTGATTGTTGTTTGTTGCTAATGATTTGTTATTCATATTTTAATATTTTCGTATTTTTAATTAAGGACTTGTATTCGATATTTTTGACACTGTGTGCGTTATCGTGATTGTGTTCCTGGATTGACCCTTACACTTAAATGTGCCCAGAAATCAGCTTGGTTGATGTCTGGCTCCCAATGGGAACAGACGCATCGCATTGTTTTATCACTATAAAATTCGGACCGTGATACAGCTAGAGATTTACATCGTGCTAGCTATCATTGCTTAAAAAGGCTTCTCAAGTACAAGAAGAATAACAGACTACCAGCCTGGATGTGGTGACATCTATTTGTGCAATTCCTTCCCTATTTGCACATTCAAGGATTTAGGGAACTCATATATTTAAATGATGATCTGTTCCTTTAAAACCACATGGGGTAAACAAGAGCTGCATGGGTGCTCTATATGAATCATAGCATGACTTCTAGAACTCAAGGCTCTGATAAACCAGCTTGGCAGTTTTTACGTTCTGCTGGATTACCCATTAGTTTCAGTTTCCCTGGAATCATCTTCATTGCTTGTTGGAATGTTTACTATAAAAAATATGGCTCCTTGTTTCCTCCTCTGCTACGAAACACAACTAGAATCAATGAAAATACTTATCTGCAGCAACTTTGATCTAGCTTTCAATTTATCTTTGACTATGAGCTGAGGGAGAAACTAGTTTGTGTTATCTTCTGCTCAATC
Source organism: Nepenthes gracilis (assembly GCA_033239525.1). NCBI lineage: Eukaryota > Viridiplantae > Streptophyta > Magnoliopsida > Caryophyllales > Nepenthaceae > Nepenthes > Nepenthes gracilis. The sequence continues at coordinate 11,125,135 of BSYO01000027.1, read as the reverse complement.
ACCCCTCTGTACCGATTTACTTTCTCCCTGTTTTCTGTAAGTGCAATATAGCCACTGCCCCATGTAAATATGCTATTATTAGTAAGACACTGGTGCAATCCCCATTTGCAATTGACAGTGACATAACAAATAGATCCCTAAATTTGAGAGGCTTGCTCAATACCATGAAGCATTCTGTTTTCCTGGCTTTCCCGAGACCACTATATTTCAAATAGTAAGAATGCAACCATTGAAACAGAATAGTAGCTCAGGGATGAAGAATGAAAGCAGCCCAGTTGATGAGGTTTCCACATCTTGGGATCTAAGGGGTGATATAGATGCATCGTTGCTCAGACACTGCAGATTTTTCATACTATGATCTCCGCACTGAAAAGAGCAACCTTGTTATTGTATGAAAACTCACCAACCTATGGTAGGAAAATTAGAATAGACATTTAATGTGCTGGGCGGCATGACACTATTCAGGGGCTGTGCTAGGCATGACATGACATGTAAATACCCAGGCACATCACAATACACTGCCCATTTATACTCCTATCATGCTGTGCCAGGCCAGGAAAAAAGACCAACCCTCAAGCTTGCCGGTTTTCTAAAATATTAAAAAGTTTTGAGGCTTCAGAGGCCATTTTCCTGTGAGCTAGGTGAAATGAGCGCTGAAGTCCAACAAAGAACTTTGTTTATTAGGTTATAGTTGCATTGAACAATATCCAATGCTTCTACTGCTCCTGGTTTGCATTTATTCTCTCCCTTCAGGCTCTTGAAGATATATGACATGGGATCTGACCATCAGATACAAAGAGTTTTTGTCTAATAATACTGATTTTTTTAAAGATTGGGTTGTCATAAATTTAATCCAATATAACTCTCTTACATGCACAGTGAAAAAATAAAAGCTCTTTACATTGTTAGAAGACAGAACACACTTTCCAACTTGAATTGCAATAAACCATAACAAAACGTAAGGCTTTCCCACACCTCTTGATCTTCTATGGCATCAAATAGAAAATCAATGCATTAGTTTGTGATCTCTGAAAATGGGAAAAGTGAAAAGCAGGAAACCACTAACTTAAAAAATGCGTAGCACACTCCTTCCTAACCACTCGAGTGGACCTTTCACATTAGAGGAAAGTAATAGTAATTGATTTTATGGATCTTGCAAGAATAAGAAGAATGAATATGACAACAAAGTATTGTGTGGTGCAAGGAAGTCAAAGTTGTGTTTCGGATTTTATGAATGTTGAATCTGTCATCATTACCTTTCTGAGTTTCAATTGAGCTCTCCCTTTCAGGGTCTCATTGGAACTATGCAGTCTGTAGACTCTTGCAGTTGACCCAACCTTACTAGGAATATATCTTGAATATCTATGCCAAAACATAATCAATGCATAATGAAACAAAAAAGAGTATACCTGCAGTTACTTAATAGGTCTCCTAAATTTTCCTAATCTAGAAGTTTCATAAATAAACACTAAGATAAAATCCAATTTAGCTATCCAGGTGCAAACTGTTATTTATTAAAAAAATTCTTTCTGCTGTAATATTTTTTGGTTAAGATGTGAGACCATATATTTATTGTGATACCAGGTCTCAAAAGTTTCAGATGTGGTATCTGTTGGCCAGCAGCTTTCTTTAAAGTGCATTGGGCAGGATGTTCGTGGTAACATTAAATTGTCCCTTAAAGCAACTTCTCCTCAATCAGGAACAGAGGCTAATAATGTGACTGATGGATATTCCCCTTCCGTGACACCACCATCCCACCTGTGGGTACCTGTTGATGATCTGTCCAATGGTGAAGCAAAGGAAAGTGTTAGCTTGGAGGAGCAACCTGTTGGCAAATGCCAGTCCAATGATGGAGCACCTTGGGCTTCCTCAAACCCATCATTTCTTATTAGAAGTGCTGCAGAGTGTGATGAGGAAGAAAAATCATCCGGTCCTGATCAAGACTCTGCTCATATCCCTAGTTCTTTCAGCACTGGAGAATTGAATCACAAATCAAAAACCTTGCCGCTTAAAATTGAAAAGAAAGAAGTGGGAGAGGCTGGTGTAAGTGCAAAAAATCTTAAGCTTGGATCAATGTTGACTGCGAAAGTTTATCAGATCCGTGCACGTGGATTGGTCCTTGAATTGGGTGGTGGGATTAAAGGAATGTTCCGGTTTGAGGTATGTCACATTTTTTTTTTTGTAGATTTGCAATTATAATCATGCATTAGCACATATTGCCTAATTTCTTTATGAGATTTTTTTCACAATTTTTTTTTTTTTTTTTTGGTTGTGGATGAATGTTCTTGATTATGCTTAAACCTATCTCCTTAATGTCTGGTTGAACTTTTGCTAAACTTTCTATTGTCTTAATGTTTCATCAAGGGTTTGTCAGATTATATATCCCCTTTTTTCTAGGTATTTCCTTTTATAGTTTTTTTAGTGGAGTCTGCACCTTAAAGTCTAGGACTAGGACTAGGACACTGTTACAATAAATTATCTTTCCATTTTAGGAGTGTCACTGTAGTTATTGTTCCAAGTTTATTAACCTGGGTCGCACATCTTACTTGTGTTGCACCCGTACAGTTGTTTGTGTTTCACATTATTTGGGACTTAGTTTGCCATCATCTTCAATTGGCTTTGCTCAAATTTTATCGATGCAAACAAAAGAGGCATGCAAGGCTTCCATAATTGCTGCGACAGATTTTTCATGCTGACCCTGGCTTTCATATTCTTATACTAGCTTATCAGTGGTGGTTTTAGTTAGGTAGCTTGTCGTATTTTTGCTTTAACTTGCTCACCTGTCTTTTGTTTGTATTTTTTGGTGGGTGGGAATCTAGAAGTGCTAGTAAAAAGTCTGACACCTCTTTCTATTTTCTTCTGCTAGAGTCCAGACGTGACAACTACATTCATACGATTTTGCTTCGGTTATATTTTGCATAATTGTGCAGAAGTCTGGTCTTCCCATTGTAGTTGTTTCCCCAGTAGGTTCTGAAATTCATTAATCTGTCTGGTTTTGTGCACTGCTTGTGAATTGTGGCCCCATGTGATCTTCTGATGACAAGGAGAAGCACTTAAAGTTAGAAATTGCTACATGATTGTGGTTATCGGTATAGTTTAATGATATCATGGTATGGGATAGCAGAACATCATCTCATCTGATTTAGATGCGTCTCTTCTGTGTATTTCTCTTCTTTTGTCTTATGTTTTCAGGTATGTCTTCTTTTCTCATGTCATAGTGATGACATTTTTTAGCTTTCTCAAGCTCAAGCTCTGTTCTATGCCTCCCTCCTTCCATCCAAGTGCACTGTCACGTGTCTCTGTCTGTATGTCTGGCCTTCTACTTCAATCTGTATACTTTATATTGTTGTGTGACATAATGGCAGAAAAGGGTGGCTTGGGTCGAATAGAGGTAACATGATAAAAGCAATATTTCTCAAAAATTGGTGCATTTCGATCACGGTGAAGATTCGAACTCCATACTTTTTGCCATCCAATGTGCTGAACATGCTACTGTAATTTTCTTCCCCAGCTTTGCATTTCATATTGCTGTCCACAGTTGCGCACCAGTTTACTTCATGCAAAGAGAATGTATTGTTTTCATCTTTGAGGCGTGGCTTTGTGCATCTCAGCATCTGATGAACTCGTTTCACTTACTATTACGTGTTTCTGTTGTCAAATGTGATGTGTAGTGCATTTGTAATGTGACTAGTATCGAATTTGATGTGAATCAGTGCTGCAAACTAATATATTATAGGTTCTTCTGCATTTTCCTTGGAGATTGCGGTGCTAGATAAGGAACTTGACGAATCAAACCCTACATGTTTTTGTCTGCAGAACAATGGAAAGAGGGATTTCAAGGTAGGTGATGAATTAAAGGTGGTGTGTTCGAGTTTTACAAGCAAAGGGGTGCCAGTTATGTTGTTGGTGTAAGAATTGTTTACATGAGATTGCAACTTAGATTTCTGAGGATTTTTTTGTTGGGAACTGCATAAAGAATCCAAAATGAGATGCATAGGACCTAACCTTGAGTTGAAGCATGTATTCAAGAACCTGGTGTTTTCTCCAGTGTGCTGGGTGGCCGAGTCCGAGACATGCACACTTCTGCATTCCAGTTGACCTGCGTGGTCATGTGGGCTTGCAATCAAGCTGGCGTCCGCAATTGGGTCTGCCTCTTGTGAGTCCATATCTTGAGGTGGGACACTTTCGGGTTTATATCTAGGTGCATCTAATCCTGATGAAAATGCTTCATTATAATTTGTTTCTCAAAGATGAATCAAACCATGCCATTTTCTGGCTGCGTCTATTTGTTTATCTTGGTTTTTGGGACTGGATCTGGTGTTGGATATAAGCGGTGTCTTAGGATCAGGAAGTGCTATGCGCACCTTTGTTTCATGCCCATGACATTCAATCTAGGAGGTGCCCTAATTATCAGGTGATTTTCCGATCAACTCGGAACAAAATTTTGCTAGGCTGGTGGAACTGCGCTGCTAGTGATCTGTTGTGTAAATTTTAAGCAGACAATAGGAAATCTCATTGCAATTAGACTATAGGAAATACAAGATGTCAGATGACTGTATACTTGTTTGTTCATTTTCAGTAGACGTGGATTTGATTAATTATTGTCAAATTGATTATCTTTAGGTTTGGTTTTCTTGCTGCTTTACAAGGCCTTGCTGGGGTGATTCTGATTCTGCCTGTGCTGAGACTATGCTTATATAATCTGAATAAATATATCTATATGGGTATCACTTGCCGATTATGTCGATGATGGTTATATTGGATATAGTATTAATGATATTGGATATATCATAATAACAAATTTTCTGTCATTCGTAACATAACATGCAAATATCGGATATTATTGGCTGATATAAAATGATGGGATTTTATGGTAGTATCTAGAAATATTTGAACCACTCCTGTTTTATATTAGTGTTTTCTGCAAATTTTTTGTTTTATTTTATATCTCACAATTTTTTCAAATTCACGGCTTCTGTTTTGTTCATTGAACGACTCTGTTGAAATAAAATCAATGTGATTAGTCGAGATGGCTAATTATGCCAACATTAGCAAAAATAGTTTTAGCTTGGAACTGATTTCTCAATTTTCTGTTTTGTTTTTTAGTTTTATTATTAATTTTTACTTTTAGGACTCTCTTTTCGACCTTGTTAATTTTATTTTATATTATTAGTTTCCAAATTATTATGCAAAAATTTTTTAAATGAAAAATTTTCAGGAACATTCTTTTCATGTGTTTTAGTACACAGACCTATAATATTACTAATTTGGTTTTATTTTTTCTTTTTGATGTGTTCTTGGATTCGGGTTACTGTACGAATTAGGAAATCAATAGTCGGATCACTTGGTTTGGCTGATCTGGAGTGGGTTCGGTCTATGTATATTCCAAATTTAGATCTTGCATAACACAATAGATAAATATAAGGTCAAAAAATTTATGAAGTTTATTTTTTAATTCATTCTTCAGCGNTTTAAATCAATTATCTTTTTATGAATAAAGTGAGACAGATGATGTAACATGAAAGTGCTAATACTTGTGAAGAGAGACTGAGCGTGGTGTGCATAATAGAAAGCATCTTAAAGAGAAAAAATGTGCTTTGAAAGGAAGCATAGTGGACCTATCGCCGGCTAGATATTGGAATTCTGCCAAAAGATTTGTAGTGACAATAGTGTACTTTTACTTGGCTATCTTTTTTGTGTTTATCCATTTTTTCTCCTGTTAGAAAAGAGGGATATATATAAAGTTAATGGATAGTTTGATCTCTCCTGACAACCATCTATGGAACCGCCTGGATGGATAAAAGAATATCGTTCAACTGACAATTTCTAACCTGTTATTGTGTCTATTGAGCAATCATGATAAGAGAAAAAAGTTATTCATTCTGATCGATTATGATGGGTTCCTTCAACGTAAGAGAAGTGGGTCGTTCTAATAGGGCCGATGGGTTCATCTCTTCACTTTAGGCCGTATAAGCCGATTGGGATGTTATTTTGTTTTGAACCAACTTCTTTAGCTGATGGGCCTTTTTCCTGGGTCAGGCTAACCGTATCTATTACTAGCAGCCTATGCCGGAAGGTATAAAATTCAACCTTCCAGTATAATGACTGAGGGGTTATCGGTTGTCTGAACTCGTACTTCTAATCCAAAGGGCTTCATTAGCTTGCTGAACGAGGACTTTTAGTCCGACGGGCTTCATTAGCTGTCTAGACAAAGGCTCCCAATCCAACGGGCTTCATTTGCACTACCAGCAGCATTAAATATGAGCCACTTCTAATCCCGTGCTGTTTCGGAATTATACCAGTCATCATTGTTGGTTTTGGTTGATTGACATACCGCATAGCCTATGAGATGTTGACACGTATCACAGCCATGATGAGACATATCCTTTGAATTTCCTCCTACAGCGTTGTTTCAATCAAAGATCCTTCGTTTAAATCATTTGAATTCATCATTCTCGCATTTCTTTAGAAAGCTTGTCACTCTTCTTTTACTTCAAATTTTCTTCGCCTCTTTCTAACTTCAAAACTCCTTAATTTTCTTCAATCTCACTACCCATGGCACCCGGTATTAATGACATCCAGTTGGTCCTTATTTCAGCTGATATTGAGTCCCTGCATGCTCAATATAGGATTCTGAGCTTGATGGTGTGCCTTTTGCCAGGTGTAGGTGGTAGAGCTTGTAACCCCTAAAGGGTACATCACAACATACAAAATCCATCTGAAAAGGGGTCTTCATTACCCAATGGCACCAGAGCTGTACAAAATTATAAAGGCTTTAAATATTTTGCTGGCGAGGTTACAACCTAATGCCATTCGCTATCTGATTCACCTTTTTTTTGGGTAAGTAATTAAAGTGCATTAAATTAAAAGAAAATAAATTACAACACTTATGTTCTAATTCCAAGTATTTTGCCGACTTAGAGTTAGAATATAGTATCTAAGATATCCTCGGAGCTCCATGAAACAAATCATGAAAACAAAATATAAACGAAAATACAAGCCATCCATTCTGGGAAGTTCATACTATTCAACCAGCCTAAGCGTTATCCTCATACCAGTAAAATTCGACAGGTAAATTCAAACCGGTCAAACCCTCTTTCCTTCCATTTCAGCCAAGTCAGCCATCCATACCCGAAATTCCATACCGCCCAGTATGCCAATCCGTCATCTTCATACCGGCCAACACAACAACTTCATACTAGGCTAAACAGCCAAATCCATACTACCCATTGCAAAGCAGTCCGGTAAAAGCATACCAGTAAATCAAAATGGGCATTTGAATTACCATACCGGTAAAGCAATCCTGGCAATAGGCCAAGACTATTCCTAGAATGGTAGTGGTATCCATTCTGTGTTGGGAAAACTAGTTCATTCCATTCCCTGAAATCCAAAAAGCCATCCATTCAGGGATATCCAAAAGGTGATAACCACGGCAAGCAACTTGGCAAATTTGCTCCATTCCAGAAATTGTGTTATGTTCCATCAATACGCACAATTCCAGATTGTTCTAATCTGGAAAAGCTAAAAAGGATATCCGTTTCGGGAATTCAAAAAGGAACCTGCCACTTTAAGCAAACCGGCATTGTTGCTTCATACCAGTCAATTGCATACTGGGATATTCCTCCATTTCGGCACAATGCACCAATCCAGCAAATTGCTTTATCCCAGTAAAAACTCCAAATTGGGAAGAATCACCATTCCGGCAAACCAGGGAAGTAAAGGCATACTTGCCGGAATGCCAACTATATATATATATTGTTTTTTTTTCAAAAAGGCACCTACCGGCAACATCAATCAAACCGGCAACAGGATGCATATCGGCACAATAGCCTACATAAAAGCATTACGGTCGGAATGTGACCTTTTTTTTTCTAATTTGCTATCCAAACAGAAATGCATCACAACTAACCAGCATCTCTCGATCAGATGCGACTCCCAATAAACTCGGGCATAAGCACTAAGGTCCTAAAGCGATGACCGTGGCATTTGCAGCCCTCCAACTGGACAACCAAACCACAGTGCTAAACAGGCATAACAGTAGGAGGAGAACATTTCTTCTTGCGCTTTGTTGGTTTAGGGGGGTGAGATTTAGGTCCTTCACTGTCTGAAGAAGGTGACAATCCGTTAGCGGGAAGGGAAGAAGGAAATTCTATGCGAGGTCGAGCATCAGTGAACTGCTTCTAAGTTCTACAATATTCCTTCTCAGCGTGCCAATACTGGTGTTAGGCCGTGGGTCCCCACCATGATGAGCATCTGGGACAACATGGGAGGAACAGCCACACTAGATTGTTGATTCAGAATAGGCAAACCGAGTTGCTCTGTTTCCTAAAAAACCTCGAGGGTGCTGGGATCAAAGCCTAATGTAGGAGATCCTACAATCGCTTCAAGACAAGATGATCTGCCGAGAACATCCAAACGGTCCTCATCAGTAATACAGCGAATGGACATGTGGGTTGCACATGGACAGGCTCATAAGCTTCATTCGATTTAATGCCAAGCTTCATAATATCTGCATATGAAACTGTAATATGGCCGGGAGCTTGGGGCCGTTCCTCAGTCCACTTTATACTTCATTGAGACATTCCTCCATGATCAGAAAGCGACTTCATTAGGTGCATATATCCAGACTCTTGCATCTCCAGAAATGGCAATGAAGCAGGGATCAATTTTGGACTTGAGTTCAGCACATGCCAATCTCGTGGTTTCTGACCAGATTCAGCATCCATGAACCCACTGTCCACAGCATCATGCAAAACATCTGAAGGATGCTTCCCAAAAGAGTGTGTTTGCTCAATCGAAGAGGGAATGCTGCATGCATTAGGAGAGGCAACAGGGGCCTTGGCAGCAAACGGAGCTGGTGAAGATAGACCCTGCACACGTTGTTGCTTGTGATCCTCGGCATCATAGTTAATACTGGCTTCATCCAGAACTAGCTTTGATTTCGCAATAGCAAAGGATGGAGGTGGGTTCAATTCTAAAGCATCCCCAAGCTTGCTAAGCGAGTTATCCAGAGGATCGGCGAAGCTTTCCTCATTAGCCTTCCCTGCCAAATTCATCTTTAGGGCAGATGAAGGCTCCAGCGGGTCAGAGTTTCCGATACTTTTGTGGGCTTCCCTCTCATTGGCGGTAGCCTCATGCACATCAGCAACCTCAGGATCTTAGAGGACAGCAAAGGAGTTACCTAGACTTGCAGCCTTTGTTCCTCTAGCAGATTTAGGAGGAATAGATGTCCCCTGCCTAGGAGGGGACATAGAAGGGAAGATATTCCAAATAGACTTGAAGACCTTCTTAGCGTTGCATTGGGATATGCTATGTCCACTCTATTTGTAATTACTACAACTTACTGGTTGCCAAGGGTACGCAATGTCAACATCCATAACAGTCCTGAAATCCAACTTAATTTTATTGGGAAGCACTGTGTTAGCATTGATTTTGACACACACACGGGCAAAATTTATATAATCTATTTCGGCCGTGGTCGAGTCTAGTTGAATAGGTTTTCCAATAGCACTGACTATCAAATTAAGGCCCAACGGGGTCCAGAACTCGATTGAAATATTTAGCAAATTAATCCAAATCGGAAAAGATTTATGTTCCCCTTTAAACAAATTCATACCGGGAACCCATCGTATAAGGAATAGAGCTCTCCTAGCAAAGGCCCATAGGCCTGAAGCCAGACGTTTGTCCCTCATCACAAAAGAATCAAATCGGAAAAAAAAAGCCCAGCATCATTGCCAGCAACATGGGTAATCCCAAACCAAGACTAGATTTTTCGAGCAATATGGTTTATGGTCTGAAAATGTAGATGTTTTCCATAAAAATAACCCACCGGAGTGAAACCCCAAGACGCTTCCCCCTATTTGACGACTTCAACAGGAGGGGAGATGACGGATGTTTCCCCATCAAATTGCTGAGGGGAAAAAAATCTAAAAGGCATGGAAATATCTAAAGTTTCCTTCTACACCACAGCAGCCCACGTAGAAGGGGAGGACACATCCAATCTGCTCGAATTGGGCTTTTCGGAATATATTGAAGGAAGAGAATGATTACCTGCACTGAGAGATGTCTGAAAAGGAATGGTCGCAGTACAGTAGTCAGGAATAGGGGAAGGATCTTGGAGCAGTGCCTGAGCATCGCATCGTAGACCCAATGAGTCCGAAGTCTCTGGAGAGGGGACATAAGCCTAAGAAACCTGATCTACCGTTGTTGGCATAATTGGGCGCTTGGCTACCTCGCCTTCAGAAGGAACAGGGGAGGAAGAAGAAGAAAGCATCAGGAATAGGGGATTGGACTAGGGCAATCCTCTGTAACAGAGGAAACAAATCAGAGGGGTGGGCTGAAGGAAGAGCGGGAGGCAAAGAAGATGGGAGAGAAGAGGAAGGAGGCAAGGAAGGAGTCAGGCTGGATGGCACCAAAGGAACAAGGCCATCCCGGCGTCGAAGATCCTTGGTGAAAACCCTAGGCGGGAGAAATAGAATTCAAAAAGCTAGAGAGAAGGGAGAGCATCTCTCTCTAAAATTTAATATTAGTTTATTGCCCCAATCCGCTATCTGATCTCCATGTGCAGCTTCACACATCACCACAACTTTCAACTTGATGCTAAGGTCACAAAGGTAATTTTTTGATTTCATCATGGAGCAGAATGGGTTTCGATCTCCCCTTGCCCAAATTTTGAGTTGAGTAGGGGAAACTCTAACTCAACTAAAAGGTGAAAGGATCGATATTTTTTCTTGGTGATTCCTTCCGGATGGGAGCTCTCTAATGAGTAGGGTCGAGTGAAAGCATCCTTTTACACCAAGGTGCTCGAATATGAGAAGGAGTCGATGAAGGTGCTGATGGATCTCATCCAGGAAAAAGTTAGCTTCTATAACAAAAATAAGAAAAACCAGCGGCTATCAGCCGAGGCTCTAATTCAAGCGACATGGGAACCCCACTCAGAAGAGTCGGAAGCATCCCCTATGCAGTCAGCCTCAAAGAGGAAACGAAAGAGAAAGCAGAGGCTATTGCACATCAGTGAGCCCTCAGATAAGGTATCCAAACGTCGGGGGGCCTCAGCCGGATCCTTTTCTTCTGACAATGATCATGCTACCATTGGTCAACTAATAAGAGCAAAGAAGTTGTTAGAAATGAGAGATTTAGTTCTTTTTTCTCCATTAGCCCAAGCATTTGGGGCCATTGGATTTGAAGAGGGTCGTGAGCCCTTAGAGCTTGCTGCATTGGCTATGGGTGACCCTGAGGCTAGTGTAGGGGACGAGTCTGTCTTGGCACCGACGAGAAGCCAGCCATTCCACCATCTTTGCCTGAGGTGCCTCTGCCCGATCTTCTTGTTAATTTTGCTGAGAGGGCCTCCTGGATAACCAAACCTCAATCTAGGGAGGTTGATGAGGTACATCGGGTTGAGGTCTGGAAACCAACGTCCAAGGGGTAGCCGTCCTGGGACTTGATGCTGAAGTTGCTAAGAGACCTTCTTCCAAGCCCCCAGAGCCTGAGGCCTGAGAAGAGGATGAGGCCGAGGGAGGAGTCGAGATGGCTGACGAACCATGCTTAGAGGTCCCTATGCCCGAGGCTTGAGATGAGACCGGTGCTAGGGGTGAAGTTGAGATGACTGACGCTCTTGGTCTCATCCCTTTCGCACCAGAGGTCAAAGAGGAAGCTGAGATCAAGGGAGCAGCCAAAACGTCTAGCTCTGGGCCCCCTACATCAGAGGTCCGAGAGGAGGTCTGGGTTAAAGGAGCTATTCAAATGGCTGAGGTGGCTGGTGCAGAGCCCTTGGAATCTGAGGTCTAAGAGGTTTTCAAGGTCCCAATAAGTGACTATTCCACAGGGAGCTCATCCTTTCTTGAGGTATCGGCCAAGCATCTCCTGAGTTCTTTCTTTGTTTTTGTTGTTTTTAACTTGTTCTCATTTCGTAGCTGCATGACTTGGCCCATCAACTTGTCTCCATTACCGATTGCCTGTCTCAAAACTATGTTGAGATGGAGAAGATTAGTGCCATGGAGGAGTGTGCCTCTCGTCTTGAACGTGAGTTGTTTAAGACAAAATAGAAGTACGCTCTTCTCTATGATCAAAACTTCCAACTTAAGAGCAAGCTCAGGTCTTCCATCAACCCAAACAACATCAGGCAAGTGATGGAGTATAAGTATTGGGATGGTATCGGCCTTTGCCAACACATAATAAAGATGGTGGCTCCAAGCATTCCAATTTCTATCTTTCATCCAAGGAATGCCAGTGCTCGATATTGATCTGATGTGCTAAACCGTTCTAGAATGATGTGGAGACTTGGGAACCTTTGCCAAAAACCTCACAGCCTCACAACCATTCGCCTTCGGAATAAAATCTTGTATTATGTATCTTAATTTTTTTGTAAAAGAATAAAATCGTTTTGTGACAATCGTGCCAAGCTTCTCCTCTCTCTCTATCATATATATATATATATATATATATATATATATATATATATACATACATATATATATATATATATATATATTTCGGTTTACATGTTGCTGGGTATTGTAACCTTCGCTGTCGGACTCTTCAGGTAACTTTAGTTGTCGTCCATGTGTTGCTACTGGTGTTTGGCCCCACCAAAGGGTGTTGTAGCTGGTGCACCCGACTTAAGTTATCGAACCATGGCTAGCTAATGACGCTGTCTCCTTTGGTTGGAGCTCTTTACATGGGTACTTAAGGAAGCCTCTTAAATTTTTAGCCTTCGACTTCATGAGGGTAGTTTGGTATCGTGACCAAGTTTTAAAATTTGACCTTGTTAGGGTCACTTTGTAACATGATCAAGTTTTGTTGATCACCAAATGATGGTTCAAGGGGCAGGTTATGGATCTCACTTGACTCAGGGGCACCCTAGTCATCCAATTTTATGAAATGACAAATAAGTATTCACATGAGTAATTAATCAAGAAATTTGATCAATTATTTTATTAATAAAATATAACACATATTACAAGCAGTCTAGATGACGCATGCTAACTTTACTTGGGCCATATGTAAATCTACTGATAATATTTATTGAGGTAAGAAGCATTTCATGTTTTAGGTACAAGTTTGCCATTTTAGGTGCGTAACATATACGCCCTATTCGGAGAATGGCTGAGATAAGAAAAGCCCATCCCAATTAGGTGAGAGCCTGTTCCAATTAACATTCTTGTCGGTCGCCTCTATACTTCGTAAGACCAAGTCTCCTGCCTTAAATTAGCGTACGTTCACCTTTCTGTTATAGTATTGAGCAATCCGTTGTTAGTATACTACCGTCTGCATACGTGCCACGTCCCATGCATCTTCAAGTAGGTCAAGGTGTTCCTAGAGCCACTGAGAGATATTGAGTGGGTTGAAACAATTTATCTGGAGGTTAGGCAATTCGATTTCTACTAGAATGACAGCCTCGATCCCACAGCACAGGCTGAAAGGCATCTCACGAGTTAGCTCCCTAGGCATCGTTTTGTAGGATCATAATACAAATGTCAGCTTGTCCACCCATGAGCCCCCAGCGTCTTCCAGCTTCTTTTTGAACCCGTGCAGTTGGTTATCTTCACTTGTCCGTTGGCTTGCGGGTAGGCAATGAATGTGTGAACTAGCATTATTCTCAAGTTAGCACAATACTTTGTAAACCATTTGCTAGTGAATTGGATCCCATTATCAGTCACTATGACCTCTTAAATATTGAACTTACACATGATGCTCTAGTGGACAAACTTTGTAGCATTCTACTAGGTGATCCGTGCCAGAGGGACGACCTTAACCCACTTTGTGAAATAGTCGATCCCGACGATTACGAAATTCCTTTGTCCGAACACAACAAGTAGGGGTTCGAGAATATTAAGCCACCATTGTGTAAATGGGCATTGGGACTGCAAGGCTTGGAGCTTTGTGTGCGGTTGATGGATCACATTCCCATGATTTTGACAATTTTTACATTTTTGTACAAAATCCATGGCGTCACGCTTCATGGTGGGCCAGTAGTAACCTTACTAAATGAGCTTGAAAGCGAGATTCTTAGCCCCAACATGGGATTCGCAAATACCGAGGTGTACCTCTCCTAACGCATAGTCAACTTCTTCTGGCATGAGACACCGTAGGTATAGGATGGAGTATCCACGACGGTATAACTTTTTTTTCGTGATGGTGTACCAAGATACTATATTTTTTGCATGTTTGGCCTTATCTGGATTCTCATATAGCATGCCATCAGGCTACTATCTTCTGTAAGGAGTAAACAGATTTTTTGAGTTGGCTATCTGCATCATCTCTGGTTTTAGATCGTCCATACTAGGAACTCTGAGGACTTTGCGCATTTCTTGTGCATACTGCTCAAGGTCCCCAATCATTGCGGCCTTTACCAGACTTTTGCCTTTTCATTCTCTTATTTCGGGATGTGGATCACTTCTACGCTGTCGAACGCCAAAGTCATGCCTCAAACTTTGGAGAGATATTCGAAAAGTTGAGGGCTAGAGGCCTTAAAATTTCTTCAGATTTGGTTGACAACTAGTTTTGAGTCCTTGTAAACGATAAGGCTCTTGGCCGAACACTCTTTGGTAATCAGTGCCCGGCGAGCAACACCTCACACTTGGTGACGTTATTTGTCGCCGAGAATCTAAGGGCCATTGAGTACTTTATCTCTGACCCATCAGGAGTTCCCAAGACCACGTCGACTCCATTGCCTACTTGCAGTGAAGATCCATCTATGTGCAATGTCCACATTGGAGCCTTTTGTTAGCCGTCGTTCTTAATGAGGTTGGGGGTATTCAGAGTTGGAGTTGTTCTTTCAACAATAGAGTCTGCTAGGGCCTGGCTCTTCAGAACTGGAATCAGTTGAAACTCTTGTTGAATTAGCCCAATTCAATAAGCTATTTGACTAGTCGTCTAGACATGTCTTGTCTTTATAAGATTCCTTTTGGTGGTTGGTTTGTTAAAATAATAATTTTGTGTGCTTGGAAGTAAGGGCGGAATAGACGAGTGCCAAAGCCTTTCTTTCAATGTGAAAGTACTGGGCCTCCAGGTCTATCAAGACCTTACTGACGTAATATACATGTCGTTGCCCATAAACTGTTGTCGAATCAAGACCGAGCTCAATATTGTGATACATACCGTTAGGCGTTAGGTATAAATACAACTCTTTGCCTTATTGGGGAGACGTAAGAAGAGGCGGGTTGGAGAGATACTCTTTTAGTTCTCAGAATGCGGCTTTCTAGTTAGTCGTCCACTAGAAGCCAGCGACCTTTGTTTTCCTTAAGGCCTTGAAGAATGGTAAGTATTTTTCTGCTGACTTTGCCGAGAAATGGGAGAGCTCCGCGAGCCTCCCAATGAGCTTCTAGACTTCTTTCACGGTCCGAGGTGGGTTCATATCAATGATAACTATTATCTTTTCAAAGTTTCCCTCAATCTCCTACTGTGAGACGACGAAGCTCAAGAATTTTTCTGAGGTCACCCCGAATGCACACTTGGTCGGATTAAGCTTCATCTAGCGCATTTAGTGAACATTGAACACCTCATCTAGGTCACAAATATGGTTGTCAGTCACTCTACTTTTGTCAAGCATGTCGTCTGCGTACACCATATTTCGTCCAATCTAACCTTCAACCATTTTATTCACAAGCCACTGATAAGTTGCGTTAGTATTGTTTAATCCAAAGGGTATAATTTTATAACAGTATGTCTCTTGGTCAGTCATAAACAACGTGTGCTACTTGTCATTTGGATTCATTTGGATCTGGTTGTAACCCAAGTAGATGCCTATGAAACTCAATAGTTCATGACTGGATGTGAAATTTACTAACAGGTAGATCCTCGGTAGTAGGAAGCTATTTTTAGGACATATCTTATTGACGTCGGTGAAGTCAATGCACATCCTCCATTTTTCATTACTTTTCTTGACTAAGACCACGTTGGAGAGCCAGTCAAAATACTGGACCTCCCTGATAAACCCGGCATTGAGCAGCTTTTTTACCTCATCACGGATGGTGACTAGTTTGTTAACCGAATGGTTCCTTTGCTTTTGTCGGATAGGCTTATGATTGGGATCTAGACCCAACTTGTGGGTCATTACTCTGGTTAGTATTCCTAGCCTGTCACTAGGCATCCAGGCAAAGACGTCGAAATTCTACCGGAGGAAGTCGATTAACTGATTCCAGAAGGGTTTCGACAAGGCACTTTCTATTTTAATACACTTCTCAGGATCATTTGGATCTAAGGGGATTTGGTCTATATATTATCCAGTTTAGGCTTGCAGTAAGGTAATTTCATCACGAAAGTCAACGTCTTCGACTAATTGGCCAGGTGTCACGTCCCATGTTCCTATCTCTACAATTAATCATTATTATAATAATTATATGTGATAGATTCCATGAACATACACAGGATCCTTAGGATTACCACAACATCAGTGGCGCCAACATCATTCTATAGGGGTACGATGCCGAATCTTGGTAAGGAAAGATACATACTAAAGATCCAAACTCATCTAATAATAATTTATTGAAACATATATGATAACCATATAAATTTGCAAAAGTATTTTTAAACTAACATTTCCATAACATAATATGTTCTTGTATTGCTCGTAAAGTTTACAAGTTTACACATCATAACTTAAATGAAAGAAAATACGTCAACACTTAATCTAAAGTATAATATAACTATTATTTCGATCTCTAGTCTTGTTATCAGGTCTGAACTCTTGTGAAATATTTGGAGTGTAAGAAAATAATAAGAGAGTGAGCCAAATACTCAATAAGACACATTATATAAAAGGATAAGCATGTTATACTAAAAATAGATTATAGGAAGGAATATGAGTCATGATACATGTATAAACATACATATATTCAGAAAATATTTTCGTAATACATTCAATTTTTTTATCTTGTACTTTTCTATTTAATTGTCGGCACTTTTAAACTTATAGAAATTGAGAAATTAGGGTTAGTAGGCCTTACTAGCTAATAGATAGACAATTGAGAAAAGGATTATATTCACTTCATATAATCGAAGACCTTTACATTCTTATTACACCATAATGTGGGTGGTACATACCTATTATACTTGGTAGACGGGGCTAAAAAGTCACATTTATTCCCCCACGGTGTTAGGAGTAATCATCGATTATCACTAAATATCTTAAGGTATGATAGAGAATATTACCCTCTGAATAAATCCTTAATCTGATTTCTTAGTTCTATTAAATCATTTATGGAAGTTTCTATACTTACTATTGATTCTTTTTCTTAATTTTTCTCATTTTTGAGAAAAATGACTGTACTTCTTAATATCCTATAAACTTCCATTTATGCTTAAAATTGGTATATACTTATGTACTAAAATTACAATAATACGTAGTGTGAAAATATGGTCTTATAATTTTTATACGTGCTTGTATAATTAAATAAATAATATAACCATATGATCTCTGGTTTATCAACAGGTCTACTAACCGGTTCATCACAATTTTTCCAACCGATTCATATGTGCAGCTGCTAGCTCACCTATAATATAATATCCAATTTTCACACCGGTTCACCATATAAATTTTTACCCATTACATTTCAAGAATCAGCACATGATATTGGATCATTTTAGATAAATTTTTAAATATTTTACTTACCCGGTTTAATATTATATGTTAATTTCTTTGATGTCAAATTTATATATGACCGGTTCAGTAACAGGGTAACTTACATAGACTGAACTGGTCAGTTTTTGAAAAGGAATTTTAGCACCAATATCATGACATGTTAGCTGGTTCATTAAAGCTTATAAACTAATTTTTATAGGGGTTAAACTAGCTAAAATCTTGAAGAAAAATTCAGTATATTAGTAATAGACCTTCATCAGGTTTTTACACCTGTTCACCATGTAAGTTTTTACCTGCTGTATTTTCAGAGTCAGCACATGATATTGAATCGATTTAGGTGAATTTTTAAATATTTTACTTACTTGATTCAATATTATATGCTGATTTTTTTTATACCAATATTTATATCTGACTGGTTCAGTAACAGAGTAACTTACTAAACTAAATCGGTCAATTTTTGGAAATGATTTTAACACCAACATCATGACATGTTAGCCTGTTCATCAAAGCTTCTAAATTAATTTTTATAGGGGATGAAGCGGCTAAGATGTCGTGATGTTGGTCCTAAATCTTTTTTCAAAAACTGATCGATTTAGTCTATATAAGTTATCTTGTACTGTTCCGGCTAGATATAAATTTTGGCAATAGAAAAATCAACATATAATGTTGAACCAGGTAAGTAAAACACTCAAAAATTTACTCGAACCAATTCAATATCATGTGCTGATTTTGGAAAGGCAGAAGTAAAAATTTACATGGTGAACCGACTATTGAACCGGTATAAAAGCTGGATAAAGAAGAAAGACGGAACTTTATGACTATATATCGATTATTGTGAGCTAAATAAGATCACAATCAAGAACAAATATTTGTTGTCACAAATCGATGACCTATTTGACCAACTGGGAGGATGTTGAGTATTTTCAAAAATTGATCATTAATTGAGATACCATCAAGTGCGGGTTAAGCAGGAGAATGTACCTAATACTACCTTTCGAATAAGGTATAACCATTATGAATTCCATATTATACCATTTGGATTGACCAATGTTCTTACAGCTTTCATAGATTTAATGAACTGGATATTTCGACCTTATTTGGATAAATTTATAGTCTTATTTATTAATGATATCCTAATCTACTCGAGGAGTTATGAAGAGCACGAGGTGCATTTGAGAGTTGTACTCCAAACTCTTTGAGAGAAGAAATTATTTGCAAAATTAAAAAAATACAAATTATGGGATGAGGAAGTAGTGTTTTTGGGATATGTAATCTCAAATGAAGGCATTTCGATTGATCTAAAGAAAGTCGAAACTGTTATTAGTTCAAGTCGACCTATGATAGTGACCGAAGTCTGAAGTTTCCTAGGCATGGCTGGTGATTATTGAAGGTTTGTGAAAACTTTTTCCAAAATTGCTATGCCTTTGACTTAGTTGATGAAAAAGGAAGTCAGATTTGATTGGACAGAGAAATGTGAATGGGGTTTTTAAGAATTAAAAGATCGATTAATGACCGCTCCAATTTTGACTATACTTAAAGGGTCTGGTGGATTCGTGGTTTATTGTAAAGCATCTAAGACCGGATTAAGTTGTGTTTTAATGCAGCATGGAAAGGTTGTTGCCTATTGGTCTAGACAATTAAAAGTTTATGAAAAAAATTATCCGACCCATGATCTGAAATTGGCTGCCATCGTATTTGCACTAAAGATCTGGCGACACTATTTGCATGGGAAGAAATTCTTAGCATATACGGGTCATAAAAGTCTTAAATATTTATTTTTATAAAAAGAGCTAAATATGAGGTAGAGGAAGTAGATCGATTTTCCGAAGTATAATGATTGTGAGATTCAGTATTAACCTGAAAAAACTTACATAGTAGCAGATGCCTTGAGTCGCCGGACGAGTTTCACGATGAGATTGCAGATTAAGGAAATAGAAATGCTAGAAAGTATGAAACAATACAATATCCATGATATGTTTAGGGAAACCGGATGATTTAGCATATCTTCAAATTCAATCAGAAATACTGAAGAAGTTAAGGAGAAACAAGTGAATGATTCATTTCTTATGAATATTGTCGGGGATCTAAATCGAGACTCTGAAGCTCATTTTAATATTCACACTGGTGGAATCTTGAGATTTCGAGACAGATTATGTGTACCTAATGAGCAAGATTAAAGTCAGAAGTTGTATAGGCTCAAGTGATGAGGAATTTTAATGTAATGTAGTGGATAATTTGATATTAGGAAATTATGCACTCTATCTTATGATGAAATAAATACAATAATTAGTATTGATCATTTAGTTATACTTTCGTAAATTATTATGATCATTATTTATACTTCCGAAGGTTTTTTAATGGTAATGATTTTAATACCTACTAAGCATTTCTGAAGTAACATTTGACGCTATATTCCATTTGTACGGGGTTGAAACCACTTGATATGGCAATCATATGGATCCTATATATAATAGTTATATATTATGTAAATTTATATGTAATACGGTGTATTATTATGTTTAAGTATTCACGGATATTAAGTGGTAAGAAGCTAGTCCGTGATACTAGGAGTTGCCTGAGTGACCTGGGACAGGTAATATATCCGCTCGACCATTAGGCCACCAAGTACCTCTCCTATACCCTATAAAATAGAGAATTTTATTTTTAGGTGTAGGATTGAGGTTACTGCCCTTGAAAGCGTCACGTAGGGATGCCCGAGAATAGCGTTATAGACCAACAGTAGGTCTTTTACCAAGAAGGTAAGCATCTCGGAGGCTGTCCTCGGATGAGCCCCCAACATAACTTCTAGCTGGATGACCCCCTGAATGAAAACCAACTCGTTGTCTAACTCGTACAGGGGTCCTTCAGTGGATTTCATTTGACCCCACCGTTGATCCAATTTGATAAACGCATCAAAATAAAGTAATTTTCTAAAACTTTTATTATCAATAAATACTCATTTTAACTGATAGTCTACATTACCATCAGAAATTATGGCAGATGCAACCAAGAGATCAGAATAATGAGAGGATACATAAGTAATATATTCGTCACTAAAACTAATGACGTCATCCTTAACTCCTACCCTCGACTTTTTGCATTTGGTGGTCATATCTGGTTGATCTGGGGCATTACTTTGTATTGGTCACATCATCACCGTGTTAATGACCCTAATCGCCACTCGGTTCCTCATCTGCTTAGCTTCATCACCGTCTACTCCTCTGACGGTCTGGCCAGATCTTTACAGAAATCGGGTGAGATGGCCTTTCCGGATGAAGTTTTCAATCTCTTTTTGTAGCATTTGGAAATCTTTAGTGCTGTGACCCGCGCATTGATGGTAATAAAAATACTTCAATTGGTCCCCCCATCTAAGTTCTTCAACGATTTGGGCCACTTCAAGAATTTTTTATCCCTAATCTATATCAGGATATTGTCATTGTCGGTTCCACCTTGGGCAACTTGGGCTTGCAGGGGTTCACGTTGTCTCCATTCTTCCTCTTTCCATCCGCTTGTTCTTGATGAAAATAGTCCACACGCTTTGGCAGCTTTGCCTTGTTAGCCTCTTCGGCCACTATATAAACTTAAACAGCGGCTTCGGCTTCTCAGAAGGTTTATGGGTCCTTATAGGCCAGATGTTTGAGAAAATCACCTAACTCTAAAGTCGATATAAAGGCCCTCAGCTTCACTTTGTCGGTGAGCTTAGGTATCTTTCAGGTCTCGATTGTAAATCAAGACAGGAAGCTCTTTAAACTTTTGTTTGGTCCCTACTTGACCTGAGTGAGATGGTAAGGTTGCTTCTTTTTCCTTCGACTTGAGGTGAACTGTAATAAGAAATTGTGAATCAAGACAGGAAGCTCTTCAAACTTTTGTTCGGCCCCTACTTGATACGAGCGAGGTGCCAATGTTGTTTCTCTTCCCTTTGACTTGAGGCAAACTGTGATAAGAAATTGTCGGCCAATTCCTAGAACGTCTGGATCCAGTTAGGTTGAAGTGGATAGAACTAAGTTTGGGCACCCCCTTTGAAAGTTAGGAGAAAGTATAAACACATTGCGGTCTCATCTAGGCCCTGGAACCTCAAAAGGGTGTGAATATGGTCAAGATAGTCCATTGGATATGTACTCCCGCCATAAGGCTCCACGGCCAACATCTTAAACTTTTGAGGAAGTGATTGTATCCGGATCTCTATTGTAAATGGTAATCTTCGTAGGTCTGCGAATCCCCACTGGCATCTCCTGTAAACACATGTTGCCATATTTTTTTCACTTCGTTCTCTTGAGGAGGAGCCACCTTTCTTTTTGTGCTAAGGAAGGTCCTCAACTCCGAGGGGTTTTAAGAGGCATGAGAGGTTGAACGGCTTACAGTTATCGGAGGGCACGTGCTACAAGAGGCTCCTTGGTCCGAGGGACTCTTATCGTCATGGAAGCAGTGGCCTCTTAAGGCTATCTTCCTGGGTCCTATAGATAGGCAACCCTCTAGGCGCAACGGGGCCCTATTGCTCAAGTCAGCTTGGGTTCTGAACTTGTCAAGCCAACGGGTCATTTTGGTGGGACGATTCTTCACCATATTCCTTCGCTTCGACGTCACAATTTAGGAGGTGGAAGTTGGAGCCCCCTTAGTCTCTCATTCAAATGTGCACAGATAGTCTGGACAGCATTAGAGATGTTGTTCATCCTCGTCATGAGTGCACGCATGTCGGTGTCGGGATGGTCATCCACACGATTACCCATCGGGGCAGTTGCCACATGAGATGGTATCTCTAATTGGCATGCTCATTTGTACCTGGGTGTTCACCATGTTGTTTTTCGCTGAAATTCTATAGGGAGTAAAGAATTGGATCACCTGGTTTGACTAATTTGGAGTGGGTTCGGTCTCTATTTGCTTTGAATTTGGATTCCACACAACACAACGGATAAACAAAATGTCAAAAGATTGGCGGGACTCACTTCCTAATTTATCTTTCGACACTCAAATCAATTATCTTTCTATGAAGAAAGTGAAATAGAGAATGCAGAATGAGAGTGCTAATGTTTGTGTAGAGAGACTGAGTGTGGTGTGTTTGACAAAAAGTATCTTAAAGGGAGAAAAATGCACTTCAAAGGGGAATGTCTTAGAAATGTCACTGGTTGGATGTTGGAATTCTGTCTGAAGATTTGTTATAGTGACAATAGTGTACTTTTACTTGGCTATCTTTTTTGTGTTCGTCTCTTCTCTTCCTCTTGTTGGGAAGGAGCGATATAGATATAGTTAAGGGGCAGTTTGTTCTCTTTTGACACCGTTTATAGAACCGTCCGGATGGATAATGGGATATCATTCGACTGACCGTTTTTGGCCGGTCGCAATGTCCATTGAGTAGTCTAGATAAGATAAAAGATTGTTTATTCCGATCAGTTATGGTATGTTCCTTTAACACACGGGAAGTGAACCGTTCTAATAGAGCTGATTGGTTTATCTCTTCACTTTGGGTCATATGGGCCGATTGAACTTTATTTAATTTTGAGCCAACTCCTTTAGCTATGTGCCCTCTTCTTAGGTCGAGCTGACCATATTCATTGCTTTTCAAATAAAACAAAGTCACTGAAATGAGTTTAGAATAAAATTAGAAAATATAAAAAAAGAGAATAGAATTAAAAAATAAAAATTAAAAAAATTATGTTTTTCTCATATATATATATATATATATATATATATATAATTTTGAGGCAATACATTCTTGGGATGGTGAGATGTGTATAATTTTATGCTTGTAAAGTTGTCAAAACTGTTCTTTTGATTTGAAATTTTGGCCATTAGCTTTCGGTGTAGCAATGTTGTTCATCAAAGCAAACCACTTTGAAAGAGTAAATTATAAAGAATAATACTAAAGTATAATACCTTTAAATGATTTAGTAGAATAATCTTTTTCCATTTTAGTTTCTTGTGATGTTTCGTTTGAAAACCACTGTAATTGGAGTTTGCTTTACATTTGTTTTCATTCTAAAATCACAGTAAGCCATGATTGTATTATTGGCTACCTGTAACACTTGCTCTGAAATAATATATAATTGAAGATCTAATTAAAGTTTAATTTGAATAATAACATTTGTTAAACTTAATCAAAATTGTCAATAGCTAAACCAAATATATTCCTTTTTGTTGACTATATTGGATTAAGTGAATCAGGTAGCTGTCTACTATTGACCCGATAAGTGATCGAAGGTAGTTATTTTTATCTACTCCCTCTTTTGACGCTCATATTTATGTGTTGTGTTTGGTCAAAATTTAAAATAAGAACTAGTCTAGCCCATATGGCCAATAAGAGGAGGACGACTCCGGTTGGCCAAGGGCCTAATGGGGTAAAGTCCACGGTAAAAAGAAACTCCACTAAGGCACAAAACACTTACAAAGAAGAATCGACTAATGGGCACAAACCGTTTAAGAGGAAAGTCATTTCCAGGACATAAACTACTATAAATATAAACTCCTTTATACAGAAAACGAAAATTGAATCTTATCTGATTCAGAAGCAAAAGAGTTATAGAGAACACCTTTTCATAAAAGAACATACGAGTCGGAACCTAATCCCCAATTCTTTCTCTTCTTCTCCTTTTTTCACTTTCGTATCACGCTTCTTAGGCATTCAAAATTGACTTAAACATCGAAGAATAATCCGGAGATCAAATTCCTATTCCTCTAAGATTTTGTTCTAATTTGTGATGTCTATAATTTTGATTAAATGGTTTAAAGGTCCAATTTAGAGAATTTCATGCAGGATTTATATTCTATGTATATCACTGGTGCCATCTGTAAAAAATAATTAATCAACTTATTCTCTGAAAACAAGAATATACTCACGAAGATCCACCAATTGTTAGCCACGATAAATACTCTCACGATCAATCAAATTAATCTCTGAGGCACGTTCCTTCTCACAGCATCCTTCTTAACAGTAATAGCCAAATAAGTACCAATTCTTTGACAATCTTGGATATTAGGATGATGGTTGCCCAACTTCATGACATGTCAAGAGTGCACAAGTAACTTTTGGACATATTCAGGGGCTAATTGTAGTAGGTTGCAATCCCCATATCATAAGGATTAGCCTTTAAGAGGAGGTTGAAATGTAAAAACATCACCTCTAAAAATCACAAACTTGTCCTATGTCACCAGTGGTACACGAAGTGCATTGTTGCCCTGTCTCTTTATGCCTTGAAGGCCGCCTGATCTTTTGAGACATGGAGGAATCTCCGGAGAGAGAAGAGAAATCCTTGATGCACACGGAATTCCAAGTGTCACCCCTACCAGGAGGAAGCATCTTGTAACAGTATCCCATATAATCTTTCGACTAAGTAGATAATTAGTATATCTACCAATCACTCAAAGTTGTGGGCTTTTCTTATTTCCAAAAGAATAGTATCCATGATTAAAATGGAGGAGAGAATAAAAGAATAAAAAAACATATCTTTAGAGAAGATGTTGCAAATTGAACATCTCAGTTGAGCCGTACCCTATTTATCTCAAGCATAAGGAGGCATTCCCCCCTAATTTTCAAAATATTGACTTTGAAACCATATGATAGAAGTGTTAATCTGATGGATCACATTGACCACATTTTAGGAATTGATGGATCAAGTCCCATCCCAATTTGACTCTAGTAGGACGGAGGAAAAACAAACTAGCATCTTATCAAGGTTAAACAAGCTTCGAATGAGAGCGTTAGATGCCACCTTGGTTGCTATAATGTAGAGACACGTAGCATTTCGAAGCTCACTGATGAATTGAAATTGAATACTTTTAGTGACATCCACCTAGGCAACTTTTTTAAGTCACTGGTTTAACAATACTTTCAAGGTGTTCTTGGAAGTAGATCAATCGAGCCAACGAGGCTAAAAGGCCAGAGCATCTAGACTATAATTCTCAATTGGGACAATTTGATGGATGAAAGTGAAGGAACAATAATAATTATCTCAGCAGAGGATAGGGTGGGACACATGCAAAGTATGTAAACTATAGTTACAAAGTAGATCTGGCTTTTGTATGTAATGCTATATTTGGTGAGCTATATTTAACCATGTTTAGGGCCGTGACTTTTATTCTACATTTAAAATTAAAGTTCAAGTCTAAGTATAGGATTGAAAAAATAAGAGGAGATCAGTCAACAAGCTAATGTTGCTACTTAACCCAGATGGCCTGGCTTCCCTACAACCGATTGATGAATTTGACTTCAAGGACGAAGCTTCTGTACAATAAGTTCATCCAAGCAAAGATTGATCAAAATCTTGGTAGACTCGAAAAATCCAAATAAATACATCTAGATTGGTTTCTCATTAGGAAAGTATCTAAGATTACAATTAATCAATTTCCTACGAAATAACTTAGATCTCTTTGCTTAGATATCGACAAATATGCTAGGTATCCTGATGAAAATAATGATTCACAAGTTGAGCATTATCTCTAGTCATAAGCCCTTATGGCAAAAGAGACAAAACTACTTCGTGGAAAATTAGTTGCTATATGAGAAGAAGTTAATAGATTAATTATCATAGGTTTATCAGAGAAATTCAATACAATGACTAGTTATCTAATATTGTTTTGGTAAAGCAAAGTAGTAGTAAATTGAGGATGTATGTCGATTTCATATATATGAATAAGATATATTCTAAATATAGTTCTCCACTCTTTGGATTTTCTCAATTGATAGACTCCACTTCAGGTCAAATTGTTGAGTTTTATGAATACTTTCTCAAGATATAAGTCGATTCGGATTGGCCACAAAAATGAGGAGTTGACTTCATTCATGATAGATCAATACATTTATTGTCACTGAGTAATTCTCTTTGCCCAAAAGAATACAGGCATGAACTACTAAAGGATTGTGAATAAGATATTTGAGTGGCAACTTGGCAACAATATGGAGATCTATATAGATGACACATTGGTCAAAATCATGAAGGCCAGTGACCATGACTTCATATGGACATTCAACATGCTTAAAAGTCACCAAATGATGTTCAACCCAACTGAGGGTTCAGGTTCAGTTCAAGAAAGTTCTTGGACTTCATCATTTTTTGACATGGTATTGAAGTCAACCAGAAAAAAATTAAAGCTTCATTGATATGGAGCCACTCAAAATGATCAAAGATATTAGACATTTACTAGGCAATTGGTAGCATTATTGCTATTTAGGGCTAAGCCAATCGAGAAAAATCTTCTACTCTTCAAGGCCCTGTGAGGGACCAAAACAAATTGATTTTGTTGGCCGGCAAATACTAGTAGAACTTCCAAGAGCTAAAAGAATACTTGGTACATTTGCCCATACTCACCTATGTTAAGGAAGGTGAGGACCTGTACTTATACTTTGTCATATCTAACATGGCCTTGAGTGCTATTTTGGGGCTAAGGAAGAGTCAGGATTCAAAGACTGATATATTACATTAGCAAAATCTTGGTTAACTCAAAAATCAGATATATTAATAATGAGAGGACTATGTTAGCCTTGCTATTATTCGTTGTGAGAAAGCTCCAACATTGTTTTCAAGTACATAGGATGGCAATATTGGCTGACTTGTGTGTGTTACACGGTCTAAACCAAGCGTTTTGGGCCATTACAATAGTATGAGTTGTACATTAGATTCCTTCCTTCAGGATTTCCATGTCTGTTTTGTTTCAAGATGTTTTAGTTTGTAGTTGTACACCCATATAATTTTTCACAACAATGGTTATGTACTCCTTATTGCGGTTGTGATGCATCTCATCTTTTAACCTGTTGATGTTTTCTTTCTTTAGAATAGGAAAACATCTCCACACCATCTTTCTTATATTTTATTAGATATTTTTTTTCTTATTATAAAGCCTATTTTTTTGACAATATCAATTTTATAAGTTCTATACATTATCTATATTTTAAAATGTCATACTGTCTAATAATGTATACTTATCTATTTAGTCTGTACAAGTAATTATTTTTCTATATATGTAAGCAATTAGTTACCCCATTTAAATAAATAAGTCCATTTAGTTATACATAAAATAATTGATGTTATTTTACACAACCTATTGGACTGGATTTCCTACATGCAATATAGCATGAGTATTCTACACTTAATTAAAACAAAATATAAAAATTGAGATTTCATTATTATAGAATCTATTATAATTTGTAAAAGCAAATATACATTTAAAGAAATTTTCAAAATTGCAAATATTATAACAAATATAAAGTAAAACATTACAAGTAAATTAATAACACACTATATTTCTTTGAACATGTTTCAAAATATGTGTTAAATAAACCAATATTAGTGCATTTGTTGCCTCCAAAACCATGAAATAAGTAAAATCCAACAATAAATCTATGTAACAAGTAAAACTCAATAGCAAATCAATGTAAGAAAAATATGCCAAAAAATTCAAAAAAAAATTCAAATAACATGTATAAAAGATAAAATATCTTTAATATCGAATGTCATAAATATTAAATAATAACTTTCATTTCTTATCCCATTTCATAAAATCAAATAGGTTCCAGAGAGTGGATTCGAAAATAGTACTTCTCCTTCCTGTTCGAGTTTTTTTAAATCAGTATCGTGTATTATGAGAGATATGAAGAAAAGGATGAAAGAGGAAGAGGAATAGAGATGTAAGATGAAAAAGATATTGACATATCCTACAAGAATCCAAAAGCGAATAGGGTATTAATAGTCTATTCTATTGAAATAGATGATTAATTTTTTAAGTTATAAGAATTAATAAGAGCTATTAGATTAACAATTTAAACAAATAATTGAGATTAAAAAATTTAAATCTCTATCAATTTAATACAAAGTTTCAAGGCCTTTGAATTAAAACCACGTACCTTGTAGAAAGTGCTAGGATCCTCACGCAAAGAACTTAATAATGGGATCCATTTTGCAAAGACCATCTCTCCCGTGGATAAGGAATGATTTTGTAGCGTTTGCCAGCGCCCGGGAAGCTGGGGGATTCTGAGTAAAGATCTTCACTGTTGGGGTACGTAAGCTGCAAGAGAGAGAGAGAGAGTTCCAAAGCAGCTGGTTACTGCAAGTCCAGAGAAACCGCTCCTATCAACAGTCAAATCTCTTCACTGCAGCTGTCCTTGCAGGAATGGCTGCTGTGGCTGCTTATTCATCACCCCCAATTTCCTCTTTCAATTCTCTCTCCTCTCCTATTGCCGCCTTCTCTCCTTCCTTCCCCAAGAAAAACCATACCCATCTCCCCCTCTCTAAGCTAATCTGTCCCTCCTGCAGGTCCAACCCTCTCAGCACTCCAATCCTCTCTCTTCTCTACACCAGCGGATCTCATTCTCAATCTTCAAATACTCATAAAATTTCTCAACCCCGAACGCCATTTTCTTCTGCTGTTGACTCTATTTTCGTCCTCTGCACATCCCTAGCCTTGTCCTTCTCTCTCTTCACCGCCGATGTTGGTTCTGCCTCTGCCTTTGTTGTCACCACGCCCCGGAAATTGCAGTCTGATGAGCTGGCAACGGTTCGCCTTTTCCAAGAGAACACTCCCTCTGTTGTCTACATCACCAATCTCGCTGCAAAGTAATTCCTCTGCATTGATTATGTTGTTTGTTTCACTAGTAGTTATATCTTCTTCGAATCCGGTTAAGTTATGTCATTCTTCATATCAAAGTGATCATATTGATGGTATCTTTTTGTTGATTTCTGATCAAAGAAAATTGCTTTAGTTGAATTTTGAGAAGGGTTGGGTGATTGGGTTTCTGAGCAATTGTTAATCTGATCGGTGTGATGTGCTTGTTGCCAGACAGGATGCCTTTACTTTGGATGTATTGGAGGTGCCGCAGGGGTCTGGCTCAGGCTTCATTTGGGATAAGGATGGTCACATTGTCACCAATTATCATGTGATTCGCGGTGCTTCTGATCTACGGTTGGTTGGCTTTATGTGTCTTTGTGCATGATGCTTTGGCGCTCTCAGTTCACCTTCTGGTGGTTATTGGGTTTCTGTGTCATCCTGTTCCATTGGGTGTCGGTTGATTGTGTAATTTGAAGGACATGGAAGAAATTTAGTGCTTGATGCATTTCAGGTGCCTATATGTGTGTGTATGACAATCATATAAAATATATCCCATTAACTATTTAGAAGCTTTTGTTAGTATCCGTGAATGTAATTATAAATTACAATCACCAGTCTTCAGGATTAATAAAAGGGAATTTGAAATCATAGTCTTTCTAGAGAATGAATTCTACTTTTTTCTAATATTGTGTTTGTTTGTTTGAAAATTTGAAATCATCCCTTCATATCTCTATTTCCTAACATACAACAAATATATTGACTGGCCGGCCAAACCAAACTGAATATATGTTGGACAAAAAAAGAGCATGTAAGTAATGACATTGGAAGGTAATGTATCGTGTTTATCATGGACAAAAATCATTTTTTGTATCTCAAGGGAAAAACTATTATGGCAATTGGAATGATATTAAATTCTATTTATGCATTATGCATGTCATGTTAAATGCTCTATGGATACAAGTTACGTAATATTTAGCACTCGTATTATATTTATGCACAGTGTAACTTCTCTATATACACATAACATCAAAAGGAATGCCTTCTTAATAACATCAAACTTATCCTACAGTGCTACACTAGACTGAGCAACTGATGGAGTTCTTGCCTTAGCAGATTGAGTAGGTCATAGATATCACAATGCCAATTGTTAAAGATGGGTTAGGGGTTATCGATTTTTTTTTATACAATAATTATTGGATAAATGGTTCCGGTAGCTGATGATAGAGGAAGGATTCCTATGGAATATAGAAAAAAGCTAATTATTCCAATAAGATTGAGCATGCCACTAGATTGAGCGTCTAATTCCAATAAGAACTTTGTGTTTGTCTATGGAAACATGAAAAGCTTTGGTCCCTATGATGTGTTTAGTAAAACGATGCAGGAAAAGAGATTTAATTCATTGTTTTTCACTTTTATTTATGAATGTAGAATATATTATTCCTTGAAATTTTCAAGGCAGTATCTTTCGATATTTTGCAATATCTTTTATTTATAAACTTCGTCATCCCAGAAACTTATGTTTCTGGGAAAATTTCTTATGAGCTTGCCAGAATTGCTTACAAAGCCATTTTAATAATTTTTGAACTCTTGCAATAAAAGTTTCCCTTGGATTTATCTTGAGTGGAAGGGATTGCTCCTACACTACTCCCGTCTCCCTCTCTCCCATCATTTTCTTTAGCCAGTTGATATATAATCAGAAGTCTGCCATTTGAGCCTACAAACAACCATCCCCATTTTTGGTATCTATCTTATTGTACAAAATAAAACTAGAGGTTTATGTAGACAACTTGGTGCTCTCTTCTGCCCTCTCTCTGCCTTCAACTCCTTCTCTTTCCCTTGTGTTTGCCTTTTTAATGGAATTTTGGTCCTTTCCTTGAATCCGAGGCTAGATGGTGTCTTGATGCTTACGAAACAGGGAGGAAGTCAGAAGCAAGATGGATGTTTCTGATTTTGGTTGTAACGGCAAGATGGATATCTTGATACCTGACAGAGGAGATGAGGTTTATTGATGGATTTAATGATGTTGAGGAAAACTTTTCCTGCTGCATTTGCTCATCCCAAACAGTAGTCTTATCCCATCAAATGTTCAACCTTGTTGACATTTAATAATGCTGATATACTAGAATGAATTTTGCTGGAGATAGACATTCCTATTCGTTACCTGTGGTTGATGAGGAACCTGCTTCCATTGGCCTTGCAACATTCAGCGTGCACACAGCACACAAATTCATTGTGGTGTCTCTGAACTGTTAGATCGTATTTGTCTTCTAGCATCTTTTTTAGCTGTTAAACACATAATGCCCATCTTATTGTGGCAGCTCCTTAGCACACTTTGACATCTAGGGATCCTTGACACAGAATCCTCCAAGTATGTTGTCTCATTCATTGCAACTAGTGTGAGGATATCAACTGTGCCTGGCTGGCTATTGTTCTAACCATACTTGCAGGATGGTATATACACCACCATCAAGGGTACTTAGGTAGTATCCCGTTATATTTTGTGCTTTGTCGTACCAATTCTCCCTGACTTCGCAAGCACTGTCCATGAGATTCCCTACTTTATAAGACATTAGTTTATCCTCTTAAGGCACTCTAAACCCAGTTTCTTAGTGGCTTACATATATGTGGCCAAGAAGCACAGGATATCTGCCAGTATAAAAGTATATGTGGCAATATAACTCCTTAAATCCTTTTGAGAGACAACACACAAGAATGACATGATTTTATCCTCTCCTTTGTTGAATTTGTGTTTTTTCAACTTGTTTTGTTCTAAACGAGTAATTTTTTCTGCAGCATTCTTTGATTTTTTTTTTTCTTTTCCTCTTTTGTGACATTTTTTTCTTCTTCCTTCAGTTGCCAATCTCTGCTTTTGTTTTCACACACTCGTCTGTTTTTTTTCTCTTTTCTGTTTTCTTCATTTTCTAATTTTTTGTTTTTCTTTTTCCCCAAATAAAAAGAACAATAAAAGACTAGAATGAGAAAGTTAATAAACTGAACCACAGAAAACCTAACACTAAAGCGTAATGTTTCTTGTGGGATTCGTGCTTACAGATCTTGTTATGTTGTTTTAGTATAAAGATGGAGAAGTGATTAACTAGTTTAAAATGGAAGGCCAGATATCTTGAATTGAGAAGACAACAAACGTTAAATTGAGTCTAGACTTGGGAAACCGGTTTAAATGGCCAAGGACAAGGTTCCAAACAGGTGAAGGCCTGAAATGTGTCAAAGAAGGCAGTGACTGGCAGTCAAGTAATACAGGGTTTTTGCAAATATGGTTTTCCATACTTGCATGTTGACAATTTTTGCAGTGCATTTTTTTCTGAATGGTCTTAATCTGAGCTAAAGTCAGTGGTGTGGCTGAGTTATCCCAAGTTGTCAACCCAACATGCACCACCTTCTTGAGTTCATTGTGAGTTAGTTGAGATCTTGAAATGCCGATATAGGATGCTTCCATATGGGTGAAGATTGAACTTGAACTATATCCCAAATTGATTTAGATAACATGACCTCCTTCATTTTCAGCTCACATGAAGGAAGGACAAGGCAAGACAAGAAAACATGTGTTCAGTGAACACAAAGATCGACAACTGCCAGTGGTGGAGATTGGCCTTTGTCATACCAACATTGGTATTCCACAATGAAAGAGCACTGAACCTGCCCCTTTACAAGACAGTCACTGAGACGATTTAATGGAGAACCGACTTGACAAAGAGGATTAAACCCAAAATATTTTCATTAGAGCAGGTGCAACTAGGCCTTAACTTTGATGTGGATGATATTGCTGGTTTGTCGTGAATTATGTTCTTGGCTGTTTAACTGTTAAAGGAGGGAATTAATGGACAGGGGAAGAAAACAAGGGGAAGAGCAGAGGAAGAACAAGGGAAAGAACAGAGTAAACAACAAGAAAAGAGAAGGGGAGAACTCGGGCAACTGATAAGCTTCCTTAGAAACGGATCAGAACATTACTACAGCAACAGTTCCTAATTACAATCTGTCTTTCTTCCTTCTATATAGTACAAACACTCGGTCATCTATTCTGTTTACAATTTAAACATATTACTAGCTAACTGACTACCTTTGCTAACCAACCATAATTAGTTACAGCTCTTATCCACCGTTCTTGTTGCTGATTGACAGTATCAGCAACTAATTCTTGTTTCTTGCTGAAGTGTTTGCTGAAGTATTTTTTACTGAGACTATCAGCAGTGGATTGTTTAGGGAATTTCGTTACTTGCTTCTCACTATGAATTGTCCTCATTATGTAACAATAACAAACCTGCAAATGATGTCTCATTTGGTTTCATTTTGATTGTTAGCTAAGAAACAGGGAGACAGATTCATGACATGGATACAAGCCGACACTGACACTTTGACATGTTATCCTTCTAAAAGTTAGGACACGACACGTTATGGATAGTAAATAAATTCTTAGTTTTTTTTAGTATCAATATGATTGATCAAAAATAGTTCTTTGGACAAAATTAGCAATCTATGATTCATTTTTGTAATTTCTAATTGTCCCCACTCCCCATAAATTTAGTTATAAGCTATAGTTCCTATAAAGGCAATTTACCAAGAAAGAGAGACAATGGCATTGAGAAAAAGAGACAGTTGTTGTTCGCAACAATGAAAGAAAAAAAAGGAAATAGGAGATAATAATACAAAACACACGTAGTTTGTTGCTGTTCACCACATAATTGAAGAAAGGGATGGAACCAGCGCCAGCTATTATTCAATAGAGAGGGAAAGGCAGAAGATAAGGTCTAAACCTCCCTTTGTAGCCAGATAGAGAACACAAGAGTTGGAACAAAAACAATCAAACATAGGAAATTATTCAAACAACAAGTCCACATCAAAGTTAGAAAGTAAACAGAATTGAAACAATTCAACATCCACAGAGTTAGGATATGCATGAAATATTTCACAGTAAAATCGAAGAAAAGGAAAAACAATTCTAACGCCATCTTTAGAACATGCAGTGGAATAAATTTTGTTACAATATAACAAATAGAGAGCTCAATAGTTATCAAATCTCTATCACTAGCCATTTTGTGAGCTCACCTCATGGGTAGCCCATCTTTTCTATGTCATCTCTCTCTCTCTCCCCTCTCTCTCCCCCTTGATTTGTGAATGGAAACTAGTGGTGTTCTTTTCTTTTATCTTAGCATTATGTTTTGAAATTCTTTAATTATGTAGAAGCCTCAATACTTGTTTAATTTTAATCAAATGTCCCATTTTCTTGTTTTTTAAATTAAACTATTAGCCCAAATGTGTCCTAAGTATGTCCCTAACATGTCCAAATGTGTCTGAATTAATACAAAAAATATAATTTTCCTACTCGTGTGAAAGAGTGTAGGTGTCTAATACATTTTGCATGTTGACATGCTGCCCTAGAAGAAGTGTGCTTGATTCCTAGCTTGTTAGGATGGTAAGTTCTTTAAGTTTTTCAGGTCTAACAGTGATCAAGGAGAGATGGTAAAGGCAGTGCGGGCAACTGATGTGCAGGATGGAAGATAGGAACACCTATGGAGGCTGCTAGAGGGATGTGTTTTATAATTCCAGGGTGGCTGCAGCATTTGAAAGCAGTCAAATCATGGTTGAGATGGTAAAGGTGGTTACAGATGTTTGCTGAGAGTTGTAGCTGGATATGCCTGGCTTGTGCATTTGAGAAAAGAAGCACCTGCTTAGGTTTTATGGTATAGGTTGACACCAACTTTCATCTGGGTTATAAGGATCCTAATAATCTTATTTCCCCCCTTAGGAATGATGCTGTGGGCAGTGGCAAGAGTAACTTGTTATAGAGGTTCAGGGTGACTGAAGCGTTTGACAGTGGCAGTAAATTGTCATTGTGGAATGTTTGATATGGGTATGTGTGGACGTATTCCTGCCTCATTCGATGGACAAACCTGAGGAAAAAAGGCAGTATTTTCTGTAGGTGTCTGGACATTATATTTTGTCCTAGGACCACTTCCTATTAAGATGGGTCCCATTCAAGTGTAAATATCTATTTTATTATTTTGTGGAAAGGACCCTATTGTGTCTATGCATATATATTGAAAGGACTCTGCTACAAGTTTTTTTTTTCTTTTTAAGCAGTTAAGTTGATGTATTCAATTTTCATTTTTACGATTTTTCCTTCTTTAATGAGGTAATAAGCTGTATGGTTTCAAAAGTATACAAGCGTCCTTAGTTGCAGGCATTACAAGATGAACCGTAAACTAACTGTTTTAAGTCACCAAAAGCTGGTGGAATATTTTCTAGATTACTGAAAATCTTCTCAATTTGGCATAAGGCCTGGAATCATGTTTTCATCGCCAACAACAATTCCTTCTTCATTGGAATTTTCATTCAAACATCTTCATTGCTTTCCAGAAATGCCAGCGGGAAAGAATGCTCATTTTCAGTTGTTAATGCTTCTTGTTCTCTGTCATCCAACAAAAGAGTTGCAGAGAGCTATTCTAATGGAAGGCCTCTTTTCAAGGGCATTTTACAAGTGAAACCAAGGTTGAAAATTGCTGTGTGTCAAAAGATTTTGTTCTCTCTTTGAAAAGGTCCTCTTACTGCTTTTGAGAATGGGGCAACAATTCCGTGTGCAACAAGGATTGTAAATGAATAAGTTTCAGAATCCTAATGAGGCCATGGGTTTAGCTTAATTGATCTGGTCATGAGCAGGTCCTTTGAATGAAAGATGAATTTATGAGTTCTGCCAAAAGCAGTTCTCACGTGATGGGATGAAGTTGAGATCCCAAACATTTTAGCAGCAACTGAAAGCATTTATAAGGCAAGAGCCAGAGGATGATAATTGGGGAATTTGCAGTTTTAGAATGCTGATGTCTTTTCCTGACTGTGGCAAGAGTTTGTCTCAGAAAAGATGGATTATGTGATTTGTGGGCTATTGCCTTTGATCACCGATGTCTGGCCTGGACAACGAGTTTCCACATCAGATATGAGTCATTCTGACCAAACTCTCTCTCTCTCTCTCTCTCTGATTCTCTACATGGTCCCATTTGCTACTGCAGTGATTAATGATGTCTTACAAGTTCCAGCCTAAAAGATTTGTCAAATGAGTTTTTTTTATTTATATTCCTATGTAGTTATGTGAAACTAATTAAATGACTCTTACATTTTCGAGAAGCCTTAAATTTGCGGAAACTTCCAAATAGATTTAGCTCATTGCTTCTCCTTATGCCCAAAATTGTGATGCGGGTACCGAATATGATAATGACAGAACCGAGACACTCCCCGAACGGCTTGCAAAATACAAGTTTCTAGTGATGAGTCAAGCCCCGGAGTTACTGCTAGGCTGATTCCAATCCTTGAAGCTCTTACTAAGGAGATAATTTCAATCTCTATCATTGATGAAGGGGGGTTCCAAGCCATCAAGACATTACCAAGGGAGAACTAGTTCCAACCTCTATCATTGGGAGGGGAAGAATTCCAACCGATCACAGGGCTTCAGTTCCCACAAGTTGAGAGATCCAAAGATGAAGATTTATTTTCCAATGACCCCCCTCTTGCACACAAGCCGTCTGGCTATAAATCAGCCCTATCACCACCCATCCAACACAGTGAAATCAGAAAGGTGATCCTTTGTCTAGAGTCACAGGGCTTTAAGAAGAGTTGTTGATCCCCTAATTGGTGAGTTCCAACTATTTTAGGTGATTTAGTCCTTAGGGAGATCAAAGAAATGTTGAGTGAGTCTCATTCGATTTTTGAATCATCTCCATTCTATAACTAAAATTAACCACGAGTCTTGTTCACATTTAATCCGTTGTTTTCCTACATCACATTGCCATTTTCAAGTTATTGCTTTGTGCTTCATTCCCTTACGTAGGCACTGAAGGCACTAGCTTATTGTCAGCTTATCATGCAAAAGACTTCAGATATGAGTTTCTTGTTTTGATCTATCTATATGCAATGAAGGCACCAGCTTACTGTTGCACATGATATCGAAAGTATGATACTTGATATTGTTTCTAAGCTTGTTATCCAATGAAATTCAGATACCAGATTCTTTCACATTAAAATGCAGCTAGTAATGTACAGGGTTACACTTGCTGACCAGAGCACTTATGAGGCAAGAGTTGTTGGATTTGATCAAGATAAGGATGTGGCTGTTTTGCGTGTTAGTGCACCTCAAGACAAATTGAGACCAATACCGGTAGGAGTCTCAGCAGGGTTGCTTGTTGGTCAGAAAGTATATGCTATTGGAAACCCTGTAAGTGCAAACAGCTCCTTGAAGGTCCAATTTGTGCTTTCTCTCTCTCCCTCTCTCTCTCTCTCACACACACGCACACCCACACACCCACACATATGCTCTCTCTTTGCACAGTTGCATGCATTGGTAGCTTTGGGACCATGAATGGAATGTTTTGGCCCTTTCTTTAGGTCCATTTAATATCATTTCTTGTAAACCTTTTTAATTAGTCCAGCATTTCTTGATGGCTCTTCCTGAACTTGCGTAGTGTCAAACATTCTTGGCAAAAGGACCATTTATTGTATTTAGCATGTATAGTAAGAGGAAGATAAATATGACTTCCAATCAACTAAATTTACCATGAATTTGTGATTCTTGTTTGAGATGGTGTTCATGGTGAGGGTTTCAAACCTCTAGGGGTGGCTGATGCAGAATCATAAGTTACACTCTGGGAATGCACAAACAAAAAAAGAAACTTGTGCAAGCATGCACCAAAATAAGAAAACATGGGAAATGTTTGACATCTTTGTCTATGTGAATCATTTGTGCATGTGTTGGCTGATTTGTTGGTCTAACTTACTGAAAGCCTTTTTTCTTTCCCTTCCACTGTTAATTCTTATTGGCAGTTTGGGCTTGACCATACACTCACAACTGGTGTCATCAGGTAAACCTGCATTACTTGTCTGGTTATCTCTATATTGTTATTGAGAAAAACATAAGCTGTGTGGTTTATTGGAATTATGTTGCATTTGGGAAAGTAACAGCTCTATCACAAAGCTGTTGGCAATGCGTTTTGGTAACACCCTTCTTCTGGCAACTGGTAACAGTAGCAGCCTTACAAAAAGTTGGAAGCTAAGGGTGGCTAGCATTTCAATCTTTCAACTGCTTTTGATCCTAGGCTACATTTATTTATTTGTTTTTTTGCTAAGACGGGCCAAAAGCTTGACTTTGGTACACTCTACTTGCACAAAAATCATCCACAGTGTAGTTTTACTCAATATTAGCATAACTTCTTGGACAACCCTAGCACAATTACAACAGAGCCACAGTTTCCTAACACACGCTAACTGTGCATCTGAATGAATCTGACCCTTGGATGGTTATTTACACACCTGTTATTAACAATTTTTTTAGTTGAAAACAGTAAGTTGCTGTCATTAGACTCTCAAATTGGGAAATATTTTAGTGGGAGCTCAATATATGGAGGGGGAAAAAAAGGAAAATAGAGCTTCAAGCAACTAAAACTGCAAGAAGGCATACAATGGGCTGGTGCACAAATGAAAATGCTGTTAATTCCAGCATGAAGTTATGCATACTAGTATGCGACCCTCATGCATCCTTCTGTGTAGACTTGTGCTTTTGTTGAGGAGATATAAATTTCACGGCTAATTTGAAATGTTATAACTTATTTTTCATATTGTATATAATTGGATGTCACAAACAGGTTTATTTTGGTTCATATGGAAAATTAAGCATTCAACTGAGACAATTTCAATATCTGTTGCTGTAGTGGGCTTCGAAGAGAAATTAGCTCTGCTGCAACCGGACGTCCTATCCAAGATGTCATACAGACTGATGCTGCTATTAATCCTGGTAACAGTGGGGGCCCTCTTCTTGATAGTTCTGGAAGCCTCATTGGGATAAATACAGCTATATATTCCCCTTCTGGCGCATCTTCTGGTGTTGGATTCTCCATTCCAGTTGACACAGTAAGACATCATATCATCAATAATTACTCTTATTTCTATGTCAGAAAAAGAAAGCATGGTTAGAATTGGGCATATCATCAAATCAACTGGGACAAACTGCGAGAATAATCTAGTGTAATTAAGACATTCATATGTTGTTCACCAAAAAGAAAATGCATACTACTATGAAAAAAATCTCGCATGTCAAATCAACTATGAACATACATGGATCTTTGCAAATTTCAGGTTATGGAAATAACTCAGAGTTGTATACTGTGTGTATATAATTGCAAATTTTCTGTTTTATAGAAAAAAACTAACAAATAAAAATATTGGACAACATTATGAATGATGTGAAGGGGCAAGGTAGGCTCTCTGCAAAGCATGGGTTAGGCATGTGGGATCCTCGTGCACCGGGCCATCCTTTAATAAAAAAAAAAAAAAAAAGATGAGGTCATTGGATGGTTAGCCATCCATGTACTTGCATACCTTGGATTCTTCCCGAATGGGACCCACCCGCCAAGCTAGAGTAACTGCATGTAGTAGTAAAACGATTCCTTGTTGTGAGGAAATCTTTTGATCCATTTTATTCTTCTATAATTGTCACATCAATCTCGTTCAACTAAGTGAGCTGATGCAAAAGTCTGGTTTCTTCAGGCAGGTTCACCATTTGGACCAGCAGCTCAGCTGGTTTCACCAGTTTGTGTGCCTGACTTTTCTGATCAAAGAATTGAACCAGCATAGGGTCTGGGTCAGTGTTTCACAGTTTGTTCCAACTTGTATACTCCAGGACATAATAAAAAGAGAGGAGATAGGCTTTTTACGACTTCAACCGTTCCGTCTTGATCAACTTGAAAAATCTTTTGATGTAGTTAAAATAAGTGAATTTTGGGTTATTTTATCTAGTTGGAGAAACTCAGTGGAATTGGTGAACTCTTTCTCTATGATAATGTCTTATCTTAAGATCTCTCTAATTATTTTTATTTTGATCTTTCTATTTTTGAGCTAACCGGCGTAGTTAACAAAGAAGGATATTGAAAATGGCTTTCTTGATGTAACATTGCCTAATATCCACTGGTCCTGTCTAGTCTAGTAATGAATTGATGAGCAAAGGTTGAGAATTATTCACAGATTTCTTCGCCTTATAGGTTAGCGGGATTGTGGAGCAGCTGGTGAAGTTTGGGAAGGTGACGAGGCCAATTTTGGGGATAAAGTTTGCCCCCGACCAGTCTGTGGAGCAGTTGGGCGTCAGCGGAGTGCTTGTCTTAGATGCTCCTCTCAACGGTCCGGCTGGTAAAGCGGTATGCACTCGAATGCTGGGCTAACTACCTGTGCATCTAAGAAAGCTTTTGTTGCCATCTGCTTGACGGCAGTACTAACAATTGTAGGGCCTGCTGCCGACGAAACGGGATGCATACGGGAGGCTTATATTAGGGGATATCATAACATCTGTAAATGATAAGAAGGTCAGCAGTGGGAGTGATTTGTACAGAATTCTTGACAATTGCAAAGTGGGTGATAAGGTATGATTTGTGATGATTTTTAAACTTTCTGCCTGTAAAGTTTGCCTTCGTTGCTCTGTAAAGACTGCTGCCGACGAAACTTTCAGGTTATTGTTGAGGTGCTGCGAGGTG
The DNA here is from genome assembly GCA_033239525.1 of Nepenthes gracilis. Classification (NCBI taxonomy): domain Eukaryota; kingdom Viridiplantae; phylum Streptophyta; class Magnoliopsida; order Caryophyllales; family Nepenthaceae; genus Nepenthes; species Nepenthes gracilis. Next base: position 11,084,503 of record BSYO01000027.1, on the reverse strand, counting down.
ACCACAAGGAAAAGATACCAGTAATCCTTGAGCCAAAGCCCGACGAGTCATGATATATAATTATTATTGTTTGGTCTAGTTTTATTTGTACCATAGAATGTGAAAATACATATATTTTATTTTTCATTTTGTGGTAAGATTACTTGTATATACACGTTGGCACTAAACCGGCCGTAATTGCGAGTAGCTTGCTGCTCGAACAGAATGGAAAGTGGTATCGCTGTCCTCTGCTGCTTTGATCCTCGTTAGTCTCGAAACAGAGTTCGAATTGGTTTAGAATCAGGTTGAAGAAATCAACTCGGTGCTTATCGCATGGAAGGCATTAGCTGAGCCGAGGGTGCCCTCCCCATGTATCAAAATGTTATTCATCATCAATTTGTACGTTCATTCAAGTCAATTTTGGCATAGATAGAGAGAGAGAGAGAGAGAGAATTAAAGCAGGGTGGGATGGATGTATGAATAATATTTCGACAAGAATACCACTTTGTTATCGAAATTGTGCGGCCTTTGAGCCCTCGTTAACGACCAGATACGGCAGCATATATCCATCTATGTTTGTAGCTATTTTATTGTATTCAGTTGCACAAAGAAGAAATTCTGATAAGAAAAGAAAAGGGAAGAGATAATCCCAAAACTTTATAAATGAGCAATAGCAGTATTTACAATAACCCAAAAATAGGCCAACAAAACTATACTCTTTCATCATCTTCACTAGTTCAGAGAAATTGATGGATGTATTTATATCCCCATTGAATGGAATGGAATGGAATGAAATGAGGAGAAGAAAAGAAAATGGTAAAATGGTGGAGCCTTCAGAAGGGAGGAAAGCGTACTGTTCGCAGCCGCTGAGGAGAAGCCGCGAACAACCCAACCAGATCTTGCCTGTACGGCAAATAGGACCTCCTTATTTTGTCGTCCCCTTTTCTACTATTCATCCCGTAATAACTGCGCTCACGCGCCGCCACTTTCGGCTTTGGTCTGGGCGGGACTTGGTCGGTCCTCTCCTCTCCCTTCTTCCTTGACGGCGTAAACAGCACCAAAGCTTGTTCACCGTCACTTCTACTCCTCCTGAGCAGCAGCAAATCTCGCAATCGCCACGGATTCGGCGCCGTCGATCCGGTCGAATTGCTCTTCTTATACCGGCTCGGCGACCTCGGCGTCCATAGGCAGTACGACCCCGCCGGTACTCCCTCCAGCTCGTCCAACTCTGAGGAGGTGGAGGAGAAGCAGGCAGTTTCTGGATCTTCGATGAACAAATCCTTCAATTGAACCGTCCGGGATCTTGATTCGCCGTGGCTTTCAGACGGTTTAGTTTCAAAATTTTTGAGCAAATCGAGATCGAAAAGCGGATAGATCTGAGAGTTCGTCAAAACATCAGTACTCAAGTAGAATTCGAAATCACCGCCATCGTTAACACTATCAGCACCCTCAATGTTCTGCTGGTGGGCTTCGCCGTCCTCGTTGGCAGAGCTTCCGCTACCCTCGTTGGCGAACCCGTCGATAACTCTGGCGGCGATCTCCGCCAGTTTATTGGAAGTATAGCTGCTGAAACTGGGAGAGGGAGAAGAATGCTTTCCCGTTTCTTGATGCTGATGAGGATGCATTTCGACCGACACTGAAATGAAATACCCTTGTTACTGACTACCGTTCAGAATCCAAGAAATCGAGATTGCTGGTGTTTCTGGGGGAGAAGCGGGAGAGGCGATTAGATGCCGCTGAGATGGGCAGTTTTTCAACGGGAGATACTTAAATAGAGATGGGTCAGTGATGTCGTTGCTGAGCTGATAGCTACCAGAAAGGAGATCAGCGCTTACGCCGGTGAGTTGTCCTTCTGGAAGTTCAATCGTAATAAATGAGCTAATTAATTTATAAAAAATTAAACCACATGTAGAAGCTTCTGTAATTTAGACCAAGCCAACTCATTGTATCTTCTGTAAACAAAATATAAGGTGGGGTCATGCATGCTATCGTGATTAAAGTAATATTTCAAGCATAATTTCTTGCACGATCTCAGGTTACCCGGTGTCAGTAGCGAGGATGAAGAATCCTATAACAACAACTGGTTGAAATTATAGGTGTTAAAAGAGGAGGTATCAAGCCGGCACGGTCTATTTATTTAGATTGCTGACACGGCACATCATGTTAGGGGCGTCAAAGCCCATGAAGTCAGAAATTTTATTAGCACCTCTAAATGTGCCATTGTGGGGTTGGTGGAGACTAAAGTCAGGGAATGTCATTCTGATGCTATCTCGCGCTTAATTATGTCCAATTGGCTTTGGAAAATGAACTACTCAGATTCCTCTAAAGGAAGGATCTGGGTAGGCTGGGATCCTAGCTTTGTGGATGTGAGCTTCTAGTCTATTGAGGATCAGGTTATCCATGCTAATGTGTATATTAAAGGCATTCATAAAAATTGTATGCTATTGTTAGTTTACGGAGCCAACTCGGAGTCCCAATGCTGTTCTCTGTGGAATAGCCTTCGACAGATTAGTGTGTTTTCCCAAAATCTTCCTTAAGCTGTTCTTGGGGATTTCAATGCCATTAGATCCCCCTTTGAGGGCCTTGGGAGGACTTGGCATGCTAAGAGTTCTATAGACCTGGATAACTGCCTCAAGGATTATGATCTAGAGGACGTCAGTCATGATGGTATGTTCTATACTTGGAATGACCGACGGGACCCCTCTATTCGCATCTTTAAGAAATTGGATAGAGTGGTGGTGAACGGTAATTGGTTCGAGCAATTTGGTTTAGTGCACGCCTCTTTCCCCCCAGCTAGACTCTCAGATTACTCCCCTTGCCTTTTACTTCCGGCTGATGGGAGAAGCGAAAGGAAGGGAATGTTCCATTTTAACAATTTTCTTACAAAGCACCCTCACTTCTCCTGTGTAGTGAGGGAGGCTTGGCAGGAGGAGGTGCAAGGCACCCCAATGTACCGTCTTGTCAAAAAACTTCAAAACGTTAAAAGGGTGCTTAAGACTCTTAACATGTAGACCGGTGATATTCATGAAGAGGTGGCTAGAACTCGGAAGGCTCTGGAGGATATCCAGTTAGCAAATCCGACTTCTATGGGCAACAGCAGAGAGGAGCGCTCTTGTCATGAGGCCTATTTCCTTGCATTGGATCAGGAGCTTGAGCTCATTTAGCAAAAAGTAAAAATCAAATGGCTCAAGAAAGGAGACCAATGCACTAGGTTTTTCTTCTACGTGGTCATCGGAAATAATAACCGTAATAGAATCATTTCCTTGACTAAAGATAATGGCACCCCTACTACTAGCAGAGAAGACATCCATCATCTGATGGTGGACCACTTCAAACGGCTGCTAGGATCTGGCTGCACTCAAGGAAATGCGGACAAAGATAGGCTTCGCTCGTATATCATTCAATCCCTCTCGGATTCCACGAAAGCCCCTTTAATCTCCCGCGTCCGTGACAAAGAGATCCATGATGCTATCTTCTCCATTGGGGACTTTAGAGCCTCAAGCCCGGATGGTTTCTCTTCTAAATTCTTCAAAGAAGCATGGCATATTGTGGGGCCGTTGATTACTGAAGGAATCCGGGACTTCTTTAATCATGGCAAGCTCCTTAAGCAAATTAATGTTATCATTATCAGCCTTATCTCAAAAGTGGCGTCCCCCTACAAGGTGACGGACTATAGGCCTATATCCTGTTGTAATGTGATTTACAAGGCTATCTCTAAGGTCATTGCGAATTGCCTTAAGTCCACTCTTCCTCATCTGGTTGATAAATGCCAAACTGCATTTATCGCGGGAAGACTGATTAGCAACAATGTTCTTTTGGCCTAGGAACTTCTGCACAAATATCACTTGGGCAAAGGTCCCCCTAGATGTGCTATGAAAATTGATCTCATGAAAGCCTATGACTTCGTCCATTAGGATTTTATTATTTCCATTCTTGATCTGATGGGTTTCCTCCACCAGATGATTACCTGGATTCATCAATGTATCACAACTACCTCCTTTTCTCTCAATATCAATGGCGAATCGGTTGGGTTTTTCAAAGGGGGCAAGGGTGTTTGTCAGGGTGACCCTCTCTCGCCCTACTTATTCGTCCTTGCTATGGAGGTGCTAAATGACATTATTGAGGTGAACGCTTGCCGCAATGAAACGTTTCAATTCCATTGGAAATGCGCTGATACCAGCACAGTCATGCTTGCCTTTGCTGATGATTTGCTCCTGTTCTCTAAAGTCGATAAACATTCTATTCAGATCCTGCATAGCTGCCTTGAAGAATTCTAATTGATATCAGAGCTATCAGCCAACAAAAGTAAAAGTGAAATCTTCATCTGCTTTGAAGACCCACAATTGAATCAGACAATTATGGGCATAATGGAATTTAAAACTGTTACTCTCCCATTAAGATACTTGGGGGTCCCACTTATCACTTCACGGCTTACAGTTTCTGATTGCAAACCTCTTATTGAAAAAGTTTCCAAACGTATATCATCATGGAAGAATAGATGGTTGTCTTTTGGGGGGCGCCTCCAATTTATTTCCTCTATTCTCACTTCTATTCATGTGTACTGGGGCTCCATTTTCATTCTACCAAGCTCTGTTCTCAAAGTGATCGAAAAAAATATTAGAAAATTCCTTTGGCATGGGACTACTAATGGAAAGTCAACTACCAAGGTTGCTTGGGAAGAGATTTGCTACCCTAAGGCCAAGGGCGGATTGGGAATCAAAGATTTGTTTGCCCAGAATAAAGCTCAGATTTTTAAGCTGTTATGGCACATTATTTCCAAAAATACGGACTCGATCTGGTCTTTATGGATTCACGCTAATCGAGTAAAGGACCGTTGTATCTGGACGTTAAAAGTTTTAGCATCAGCATCTTGGAGCTGGAAGAAAATTATAAAGCTCCGCCCAGTGATGCACCTTCAGATTTTCCACTCTATTGGTGATGGCTTGGACACTTTTCTCTGGCTTGACAAGTGGCATCCCTTGGGTCCGCTTAGTAATTGCATATCGGACCGAATTAGGATGGTCACTGGGCTGCATTGGGACTCTAAGGTCAAAGCAATAATTAGGCACAACAATTGGAATTGGCCCAATCAGTTTGATTTGGAAGTGTCCAAATTGATAGAAACCATGCCCAATTATCTTCGGATCCCAAAAGTAAAGATTCTGTTAAATGGAAGGCAAATTCAGATGGGAACTTCTCGACCCTCTCAGCCTACTACATTCTTCACCCTCCTCGAGCGAAAGTTTATTGGGCGTCCCTAGTTTGGGGCCCCTCTCATATCCCAGCACATGCTTTCATTCTTTGGCTGGCCATTCGTGGAAGGTTAAGCACCCTTGATTGGATCAAAGGCATCCCAAACCTTTCAATCTATTGCATACTGTGCCAAAACTATGCTGAAAACCATGACCATCTTTTCTTTAACTGTCAATTTTCTAAGGAATTATGACATATGGTTCGTCGGCGTGTTGGCCATCAATGGCCTTACTCGGAGTGGAACCAGAACATCTTTTGGGCAACCTTTAAATGGAAAGAGAATAATTTCAAAGCTATATCCATGCGCCTTACCCTTGTAGTTACTGTGTATTACATATGGAAGGAACGAAACCACAGAACTTTCCAATCTTCTCACTTCCATGCTCCTTCAAATCCGTTCACTCAAATTATTGATGTTGTCCAGTGTCGTCTGAAGGCTATCCTTGCTGATTCTTCCAAGGCGGACAAAACATCTTTGGACCGCTGGAATTTATCTATCTAAAAAGAAAAAAAAGAAAAAAAAAAGGGGGCTTCATATATATATATATACATTTTTACAATTTTACATTTTTATTCATATCGATTTGCCTGGTGTACAGGAATGCGGCTTTTTACCGGTATGCTCCTTTGCCGGTTTAAAAAAAAAATTATTAGGGGGCTGCTGGCCGGTCAACATGCTGACCAGCCAGAATGGTTATTCTGGTGATGGGTGTTTTTTCCAGTCAACACTCTGACTGGCACCCAAAAAAAATTGTGACAACTCATTCCGGCTCCTCCTCCCACACGATCCCGGAATAGGCGGACTGGACTTCAATTGACTGATACAGCCGGTTTGGTCGTTTGGTAGGCAGATGGTAGGCAGATGGGTGGAGGTGTTAGGATGGAATGGCTGTCCCGATAAGAATGGCCGATTTGCCAGAATTGGGCGGAATGAGTTACGGGTCTGGAAGCCTGGTCTTCGATGAATTCTGGTTTGCGCCCTGTTGTTGGTTTGCCTGATTAGACCGGTTTACTTGTTCAAGCTTGGAATGGATGGAAGTCTTGGTTTGGAATGGCATAGTCTGAATTGCCGATATGGTGATTGCAGTCGGTTTGGCCCTACTGAGCTTTTCCACTTTGCCGGTATGTTGATGATTTTGTCACAATCTCCTGGTAGGATTTGGAATAGAAGGACGGTTTGGTAGAATCGCCCGATATGGTTTCTATTGGCTTGGAGCGCCTGCTGCTCTCTTTTCTTGCCCAAAAAAAATGTGGCAACTCATTCCGGCTCCTCCTCCCACATGATCCCGGAATGGGCGGACTGGACTTCAATTGACTGATACGGGCGATTTGGTAGATTGGTAGGCAGATTGGGTGGAGGTGTTGGGATGGAATGGTTGTCTCGGTAAGAATTACCAGTTTGCCAGATTTGGGCGGAATGAGTTACGGGTCTGAAAGCCTGGTCTTTGATGAATTTTGGTTTGCGCCCCGTTGTTGGTTTGTCTAATTTGACTGATTTGCTTGTTCAAGCCTGGAATGGATGGAAGTCCCGGTTTGGAATGCCATAGTCTGAATTGCCAGTATGGAGATTGTAGCCGGTTTGGCCCTGCTGAGCTTTTCCACTTTGCCGGTATGTTGATGATTTTGTCACAATCTCCTGGTTGGATTTGGAACAGAAGGACGGTTTGGTAGAATCGCCCGGTATGGTTTTTGCTGGCTTGGAGCATCTACTGCTTTCTTTTCTTGCAGAATTTTTTTTTTTTTTTTTGAGTGAGCTGCATTAGAGCTATCGGCCGCAACTTTGGTGTCTGTTAGCTGGCTATCTGTTTCCATTATTATGTGTAGGCAATTGGCCGATTTAGATGACTGTTTGACTATTTCTTTGTATTGTTTCTCTGTATTTCATGACATGTTCATGTTGCTCGCGGTATGCCTCAACGTCTTTGTTCTCACTTCAAGTCAGAAAAACATTTGGAGTTAGAATACCGATTTGTTCTTTACTTTTTTTTAATACAATTTTCTTACCAACCAAAAAAAAAAAAAATTATGTTAGGGGCCATGTTTAGCTTGACAAGGCGCGGGACTTATATGTCCTGACCTAACACGGTACGCAGCTCAAGCTGTATTCGGTTGGTTATATCATTTTATATGTTGGGATAGTACAGCATACAAAAATTTTAAAAATATTAAAAATGAAATTAAATAAGATGTTGCAGTAAGTATTCAATTGCCACTAAACTTCTCTTCCCTACATCCGCTATCCTTTTAATAAGTAAAATTGATTTCATACTGAAAATATATAACTAAATAGTTTCAAACTAAATATGAAAAAAAAAAAAAAAAAAGACTTCTAAATCCAAAGAGATGCAGATATTATGTTTACTAGCATATCCCCCGCTTCTGATTCTGAAAGAACTGCCTTCTTAAGATGTAATGAGGTCTCATATAGGAAGGGTGTCCCAGAGTTACTCTTAGTTGTACAGCTTTGGTAGGATAATCCGATTATTCAGCCTGCCTACTTTAAACAAGCCATTTTTTTCCCCCCTAGTTGCTATAACGCTAATATTTAGTAAATAGAAGGTGGATGTAAGTCGACCCGTTTTAAATATAAATTTATAAGAATCAAATGTCTAATTGTGTCATTATTATAACTCTTACAACCAACCTATTTCACTTCACTTGAAAGGATGTGATGTTCATTAACATGCTACATGATAAGTGTTGAGTTTTCAGATTCGATTCATACAGCAATTGATTTATGTACCGACCCAGGACACCCCCAAAAAAAAAAAAAAAAAGAATCAAAGCATCAACAAGACTCCTAGGAAATTTTTTAATGGATATCCATTTCAACATCTAAGTTAGTTCGAGGTACGAATATAATGCAAACAAGTAATAACATTGTGACGGAACAATTTTTTTTTTTTTTTGGTAACTCAGTACATGCACACAACTAATCTAGTTATAACATATGATGCAAATACAGGATCACAGATGCCGTCTAGGACCAATATAAGATGTCTATAACAATATGTAGCGGAAGTCGATCTAAAAATCTGCCGAAGCATTCATATTCATACCCAAAAACTCATTCATGCATACATAGGCGTAATGGTCCAATTACAATTTGGTATATGTTCTATCAAGACTGCTTCCTCTGATAACTCCAAAAGTGCTTTAAATCTTCAGGAATCCTTTAGGTTGAACTTTAGTCTTTCTCGTCAGGCACAACTCTACAGTCTCCTCTGGAGGGGAAAAAACAGTAAAACTGTGAGTCGAGATCCAGTAAGGTACGTGTAGGTATGCAGTAAAATAGATATGCAGAACAGAACTCAATAAAACAGATACCATTGAACATGAAGAAAAAAATGCCATAAGGAAGTAGAATTACGATACAGATGTAAAAATAGAAACGATCAAGTTTCGAAAATCAGAAATCAATGTATTTATATTTCAGAAAGCAGAAGTCGGTCTTAGCTCTATAGTTTATAGAAATTTCATCTTTATCAGTAAAGGACCCTATTAGTAGACCCTACTAGCGAAGGGGGCGAATAATCGATGATAGATTGTATACATCTCTCCACGATTAACGGTAATAAACAGAACAGAACAGATGATCTCACCTCATGAGATCCTTCCCTAATCCAAGGAGGCGCCGGCCAGAATAGAACAGAAGCTACCCTCCTATTATAACGCCCTGAGGAGGGGCAGACCACATATAATTCCATGGATAGAGTTATCCTCAATTACCACCATAATGTTCTAAAATATGTCGGAGAACCTAACGTGACTGCATATCAATCCTGACTCCATAATAACAAAACAGAAACATTTTCTTCTTATCGTTTACTAAAAGCCATTTTCGGTATCAATCGAAAACATCACTATTATCCATTCAGAGATTGTGTACAGATATCTTAAAGCCGGTTCTACTACCAGATCCAACAAGGGTCAACCCAAACAAAACGGCCAACGATTATCCTTAATTCCTCAAAAGCGACCTTCACACATCCCATTCTTATGAGTACTGATCGTTCCTAAGCCAAAAGCCTCATGGCTTTAAGATCCTAGGAAAATTACTTGTCGAATCCTAAGGAAACCATATAACCTTACAATATCATTCGGTTTTGCCAATTATTCATCACTTTATTCCCAAAATTTCAAATCATACTATCGAAGATGTCGACTGTGACGGACCATATATTCTGCTGAAAATTCGACGGAGTTTTCTTTGTAACATGGTCATCCAACTATACAAAAACCTATAAAATATCCTATACAACATACAATACATCCAATAATCCCAACCTTAGACAACCTGCAACAATCATAACACAACTCTACACAAAATCCCAATGCCACATGCTCTTTTCCTACAATGAACAGTCAACAGATTGCTTTCCACAATTCATAAAATCCATAAAAGAATACAAATATTGCAATCACAGGACAACTTAAAACTTTCAGAGTGAATATGATGTAACATATAATTTATAGGAAAATAAAAGTATTTATAAATCCCAAATTAAATAAAATAAAATTCAAATCTCCATAAATAAAAGAACACCTTCATCAACATTTGAGGGTGCCTCAGTATCAAGAACTGTTGTTATAATTGCTTTAGCTAAAATTGCGGGTTTATTTGTTTTTAGTTTCTTGGGTAGAGGACAATCCTTGATCAGGTGACTCTATTGACCACATTTAAAATAGGCCCCCGTCCTCTAAAAATAATTTTCACTTGAATGCTTCTTCCCACAATAATCACAGTTTACCATAGACACACGGGAATCTGACACTAACTGACTTTCGATGCTACTTTTTCCTTTATCAGACACTTTCATCTCTTTAGAAGGTCTTGAAAGTCCTAAACCTGATCCCATACCAGAACTCATTTGGCTAGCTACCTTGTTAGCAAAAGATTTCTGAGTCTCAAGTTTCTTTTCAAGTATCAGAGCCTTATCTAAGATTTCAGCACAAGTTTGAAGCTCCTGGGTCACCAATTTACTCCTAATCTCATTCCTTAATCATTGTTGGAATTTCTTGGCTTTCATCAATTCATCTTCCACAACATAAAGTACATACTATGACAATTCAGCAAACTTCACATTATACTTTGCCACAGTGCGGTTTCCTTGCCTAAGCCGTATAAACACTTCTTTTGTCCAGTCCTGTAAACTAGCAAGTAAATATTTTTTTCTAAAAGGCTTCCTCAAACATTTTCCAAGAAATCTCCTCATCAGATGAACCCAATGCCATTTTCTTTATCACCCACCAATTATCAACTTCTCCCCCTAACATATAAGCCGCAAGAGCAACTTTTTTCCTGATCAAAAGATTGAAGGACCACAAATATCTTCTTCAACCTTTGAATCCAAATATCCGCCTTCGTTAGATCTGGTTCTTCCAAAAATTTAGGCACCTTCTCCGCCATAAACTTCTCATATGCCATTGGAGCGGAGCTACTTGGGGGTTGGCTCAGTGCAGGACTGGAGCCATGCAACATTGCTCCATCGATTCTAAAACGTTAGTCATCTTTCCCAACAAATTCAGATATTTGGCTTCACGATCTTGGGGAGTACTAGCACCTCCATGAGTATTTTCTCTTCCTTTACTACCCATACTGATATCCTATAGCCAAAACATCACAAGATTAGTTGACCTTAAATAACCAGATTAGAGGGAGGGGTTACAATCAATCTGTGTATTTTAGAATTGAACCTAGGGGCTAGCACCTAAACATTCCATTCAATCCGAGCTACCCTTACTCATTTCAAGTCTACAAGACTCGTATTGCCCAAAATTTTAAATACCCAATCACTACTAAATCGATCATAAATCGACATTCTTAATTTCACTATACCAGAAAATCGACTCCAAGTTATACTAACCTCGAGTCATCAATTCTATTTTACCCGTCATGCTTGTTAGGTTAACCCAAGCACACCCTTCTAATGACTTACTAACTTGAAAACCTCAACTCAGATAGGTCAAAACTGAACTTTAAACTAAGGTTAGTCAGCCTAGGCTGGAAATTGATGTCAATCATTTAAACACTAAGTCCCAACTTAGTCCTAGCCTAAGGGATATAAATTAGGATATCTCAAACTTTTCAATTTAACTTAATCGTCATATACTTTAATTTACTTATTCGATCAATCTTAACTGATCCTAAACTTCCACATATAATTCAAATCAAATCTGAAGCATATCTTTTCTCTGATAATAGCTATGACAGAACAAATTATTTTTCTCTAATAATCTCCGTTAATAAATAAATAAAACTAATATCCAAAATAAAATAATATAATATTTTTGTAGGAAATCGGGCAAAGTTTGCCCTAAAAATCGGCCAAAATCATACAAACAACCTGAATAAATACAACCTCAAGTGCGTAGCGAGCGCACATGCACTGTATTCAGTGCCTTCTAGCTCGCTCGAGTGAGCGGCGTGTGTGGGCGTTTTTGGATCAATATGTTTTTTGCGCTTGCTGTTGGGTTTGAGCCAGCAGTGAGCCCAATTCTGCTGCTTGCTGCACTAAGGCAAATTTTTCAATTTTCTCAATTTTGCTTATTCCAAGCTTAATTATATCAAGTTAATTACCAGAATTTACTATGTTTTGGAAACTCATACCTCACATGGCCAATTCGCGGTCTAATACAAAACCTTAGGGGGCTTAAACGGCTTGCTTGACAACCTTTTCCAGCAAGAGATAACACAGTCAGTCTACAACAGTCGATAAATCGAGACAAAGTGTGAAAGAACAATGGCTCAAACGTTGGCCACCCATAATCATAACATGGACAACGCTACATCATGCGAAAGCCCAACTCATTAAACAAAAGTGTGCTTGTATGTAAAAATGGCTCGATACAACATCAGGACTCATCTAGATGTCTCATTGAGGACATAGGATCCCTCTGAAAGCATGCCACATGTCTCCAAGTAGCTAAATTGTGACAATTAATGTTACAAGGTGACCGGCCATTCTGCATGAAGTGCAAAACGCCGAATGGCCGTCTAGCGCAAAAGGAAATGACTAAAGAGAAATCCAGGTAAAATCATGGAACTTGATGTGTCAACGAAATCAATTCTTCATTAATAAGACTTTATTTACAAGTACAATAAAGATCAAAAGGTACAAAAGTCCTAGCTAAGGGGCAGAGCTCCCAGGAGGATGCGGGAGAGGCCCCTGCATGCCTTGAGAGAAGTCAACCAGGTCCTCACGCTACTGGGCACCACGGTTCGTGGGGTCAAGGATGCCAGTAGGAAAGTCTGGATCCACAACCTTGACCATTTGGTGACAGATGTTGATGCCTTCTCAGAACTTGGCCTACAGCGCCTAAGTGACCTCCTGGGGGGGCAAACAAGTGGACATCTTGTTCTCTAACGAGACTATCTTCACCCGAAGCTCATCCATGTGCCTCTCCACCCAGATGACCCTCTCTTCCAGCCCTGTCGTCTGTGCCACCAGCTCTGACAGCTCTAAATAGAGGGCGGCATTCTCCTCCTAGTGCTTTCGAATTTGAGCACTCAACTGGCTCAGTTGCTCCCCTAGCTGGAGAATCTCTTCCTCCTGGTCTTGAATCACCACATCCTGCTGGCACAGTCCCTTCACCACTGCACCTACAATCTTCTCTTGCTACAAGAAATAAAAAGAAGTTAGGCTACAATGGCAGAAAAAGAAGAAAAAGGAGAACTTAGAAGAAATTACCGGGAAGACTTTTCGTTTCTTCATTGCTAATGGGCCCTTCGACCCAGGCCCTAATGGTAGGAGACTGAGAGCGGCAGCCTCCTGAGCTCGCTCCGTTGTAGCATCACTGACGGACTCCTATGGCAGGATGGTCATGAGACTTGAGCAACGGTTTCCTGTGTTAGCTTCGCAATAATCTCAACCGCCGCAGCAAGCTCTCCGGCAGCCAACTCCTCTGGCTCCGTAGACAACTCAGCGGGTGACTTCTCCATTTCGGTGACTTCAAGTGCCAACTCTGCTGGCGTCGTTGGTGCCACCAAGTCGCCCTAGCGCGATGGCTTAGTAGTGACACCTCCCCCGGCAGCTCTCTCGATAGCTCCAAAATTGGTTGAAGAAGCCTTAGCACCAGAGTGCTCACCAATGCCAACCAGTCAACCTGCTATGCGGTAATCTAGCTTGGTAGATGACGAGGAAGCAGGCTCGGCTAGCACAACTCTCTTCTTCCTAGGGTAGCCAGGGGGTCACTGATGATGAGAGTGCCGGCTTTTCTTTTGGGCTACGATACCACCAGTGGAGTCTTGAACTTTTGAATAGGTGAGGGAGGACCCCAATGAACTCTCCTAGCCTCTGTCCGAGACACTAGGTGATCTCTCCTGAACTTGGAGAGATGCCCCCACACCAACCACAGTAGTGGCTCCACCGCCTCCACCTCTTTCTTGGAGGGCTGCCCGGTGAAATCATTAAGGACGTTGCCCAAATCCTGGGATAGGGGCCAGCCGTCAGCAACAGGAATGAAAAAGAATCGGTCATTCTAGTCCTTGACCGACTCATAAATTGCGCTGCTGATACGCTGCGCCCGTGGAGATAAGTAAATCCAGTCTCTACTCTGGGTGAACTGGAACATCACCCTGATGGCCTCCACAGTTAGCAACCATGAATGTTGGCGCAAGAATATGCACAGCGAATAAAGATAATACAAAACGTTCGCGTGAAGCTGTGCAATGGGAACACCAAACACTGTGAGAATGAGGAGTAGCTCCTCTGGAATTGAGAGACAAAGCCCACTCCGCAGTTGAGCCTCGTATACGGTGATGTGGTCAGCAGGATGAGAGCAAGCCCTATCTTGCTCATTGAGTATCAAAAACACAATGTGTGATGGGATATTAAACTCAACGTATAAATTCCTCACCTTACTAGTAGAAATGACTAAGCGAATTTCGGTAATTGAAGGAGCCATGAGAACACAGCAGGAGAAGGGACGAAGACTTAGAATTTTTGAGAAGAAATGTGTGAAAATTTGAACAGATACATGGTTTTTATAAAGGCCACCACCGTCAAAGTGAAGCAACGTATTGAAAAGGTGTGGCAATTATAATGGACACGTGTCGATTTTGGGGAGGATGCTTTCAAATCAAATCCTTTGACGAATTAATTACAAGGATTGCAAATTCACTGCATGAAGACACGTGGCAGAGAGCAACGAGCCACTTAGAGTCCTGAAATAACTCTGCAGCCCTTCGATTGCCCATCCAGCGGTCAACAAACCGGTCAATATTCTTCCCAACTCAGTTCTTCGAATACTAACGTTGCGGTCAATGAATCCGATAAACATTCTTCCTGCTCAGTTCTCCGGATTCTAATGTGGTGGTCAACAAATCCGATCAACATTCTTCTCAACTCAGTTCCCGGGTTCTAATATTATAGTCAACGAATTCGGTCAACATTCTTCCCGCTCACTTCTCCGATTCTAACATTGTGGTCAACGAATCCGGTCAACATTCTTCCCGCTCGATTCTCCAAATTTTAACGTTGTAGTCAACGAATCATGTCAACATTTTTTTTTGCTCCGTCCACTTGATTCAAGCACAACGGTTAACAGACTCAAGCAACGTGGTCAACAGACCATAAGCGAAAAATACAAAAATGCATGGAGAGAGAGATGAAGACCAAAAACAATAGCAAGTTTCCTCATTAAAATTCCTCTTTACCAGCTACACAGTCAGACGTGTCACATCGTGAATATGTCGAAGGCTGGAGTCCTAGGCCACTAGTATGGGGGCTAGTAATGGGGACGCCAATAGCGGGTCGGCCCAAAGAGTAAGTCGCCCGAGATCAACAACCACCCATCTGTACCTGAGACGGTCAATGTGATGTCCCACGTCATACATCATTGTACTTATCATTAACAATAATATTATTATCATAGACAGGATCTTAACATTAGTCATAAATTATACTTGCTCTAATATCACATTATTCATTCATGATATTAGTCTAAATTAAAGAAGATGCTTACTAAACATCCATAAGAATTTAAACCTAACGGAAGCATATATTCTATATTATAACGGAAGCAATTCCATTATCATCAAAATACAACATGTCTAAAATACAACATTGTACAGTACCATTTTTTTCTTTTAATCATCTCAAGTACAACATATACGTCATAACAAAATTATGGCCACCTCAAACTTCTTTCCTAATTCTGTTCGTCCTTCATCATTTCTTGGGACTCATCTGAAGGGAAGTGAAAACAGCAAGCGATTGAGCTAAATGTTCAGTAGTGTATATATATCATACAGAATATACATTAACATATATAAATAGAAACGGATACATGAAATGTAATGCATTTACTTTTCAATATTTCCTAGCTTTTATTGACTGTATTTATTTTTCCTTATCTTTAGGGACCAGGGCCAGTAAGTCTCACCAGCTAACGGAGCGGATAAATTGAAGAAAGAATTGTGTTAATCCACACAATCTAAGGCAAATATCCTAACAATAGGATAGATTGTGCTTACTTTCATAATCGGGATCGTGCTTAATTTCACAATCCAATTCTTGTTCTCCTTACACCCCGAGGCGGGCGGTACTACCAATAATCCCGGTAGACGAGGCCGAAATGGACAGGCCGTATAAAAGCAATTCTTCGATTTTTCACTGTAATATCCTAATGCATGCCAGAGAATATCACCCTCTAAAAAAGATCTATGGTCCAATTTTCCTTTTTCAACTTTGAAGGGATATCATATAATCGAACTTAATAGAATTTAACTGAACGTCACTAGACGTAACTGAATTTTTTCATATTTTCATAGAGTCCCTTCCAAACTTTCATGAATATAGTTTAACATAGCAAACGACATCCAAATATAATATTTCATAGGCCTTGAACATGCAGAAAAATGCATATGGAACTTTATTCCATACTTAGTGTCTTTTAATCTACTTGGTGGCCAATTAATTTACCGGAGTTTAAATAATTTAATTCAATAATTATTGATATTAGTAAGTCAAGTCGGGATAGGTCTTGAGTTAGTTTAATATTTTATTCATATTCTGAAAAATTTCTTGTTCAACCCTTTTTAATAATTGGCCCAAATTAATGTTTAAGCTGAACCAGTTCTGGGAAGGCTTTGAGAGACCGGTTCAGTGAGTTACATAGCCCATTAACATAACAAAAATATAGGTCTTATCTATTTTGTGCCCAAATTTGAGCCGGTTTGGTGATTGAATGGTTGCCGGTTCAGCCTGCTAACCTAGACTGTCCCTTCGATTTTTAGTAGAACTGTCCAGGACAGCTCTACTTCCCTAATTTTTTTTATGGTTCAATCGGGTTGATTTTTTTTTGACCAATTTAGGAAGTCTTCTTGTAACCAAGGGACTTAAGAATAAATTTGGTTTCAGATTGGTCCAAGTCAAAATATTGGCCGGTTCAGGCTAAATTCCTAGAATAGCTTCTGCATCAGCAACAGCTGATGCAAACCGATTCTGTTCCAATTTTGAGGTTCCAAATCATATTTAGTTTTGATCTGATTTTTACAAGATGATATACTTGAATATCATCTCCAAGGTCTTAGCTAATGTTTGGCACCAATTTGGCCTATTTTGGATTTTGGTTGTATTTTATTTAAAATTATTTCTCCAACTGCTCACAGAAGCAATTCAGTAAAACCCTTGCTATTCATGGGTCCGGTTCAATATCCAGCCCAAATGTTCTTGGGCCGCTGGTTTATATGGTAATAGTTCACACATAATACTAGCAAATCGGGTCTGGTTGGACTCTAGATCAACTCATTTTGGGGCATGTTTGGCTAAATTTTAGAAACTGAAATTTCAAGCAGAACCAGTAAGCTAGTTCTACAGTTGAGTTTGGGTCCGATTTTAAACCCCTTCTTGAACAATTCAGATGCTCTCCTTTTTTTTACCACTTTTACTTCATTAAATAAGGATCATTTGACTAGTTTTGGTCATTGGCTAATTCGGCCATTTAGTAGTCAATATGAAGCAAATATTAGGAACTGTCAAAGTAGAACCCGATTTTGGACACTATCATGTGTCCAGGGCTAGTTCACCCATTTTTAATTTTTCCTTGGAACTCCTCTTGAATTTATGATAACTAAGGAAGCATATAAAAGTATTGGATCAAAATACTCAAGAGAAATTAGCCAAAAAGTGCTCAACAATTAAGGAAAGGGTTGAAGTACACTTACCGATTTATTCAGTTGAACTTCTCCTTGCTGCCTCTTGGTTTCCTTCCTCTTTTCCCTTACTTTACCCCCGATTGTTTTGTGCATCACAATCTCTCCTCTCTTCCCTTCTTCTACCCTATTCATGCCTAAAATAAATTGACTCATCTTATTCCCTAAACTCTCGTGTCACTCCTCCATTTTTTGCATACAACAGCAGCTCTGTGGTTGCATTAGATTGCAACCAGTGTTTAGCTGATTCACTATCCTTCTGTTAGGCAATAATGAGGCTACAATTTAGGGCCAGTATTTAGTATTATTTGTGGCCAAACGTATCCTAATTAAGCTGCTCAAAGAGCTACTTGGAAGGTAGGGAAACTTGGCTACTGGCCAAACGTATCCTTCTGATGATGCATGCCACCTTTCATGCCTCTTTTCCCCATTTTTCCTATTAATATATAATATATCCTTAATTTACTATATTTTATACTTACTATAGTCCAACATGGAGTAAAAAAAATTCACCTAATTTTTCTGTTGGCACAGCTGCCAAATCAAATTTGTCCAAGTCCTCCTTGGTTGCTGAGTTTTCCCTTATTGTCATCTAGCTGCTGCCGTAGGGTTTTGAGGGTCATTTTGGTTTTCTAAATTTTTCTAAGTGTGGGGAGGGTCTTATACACATAATACCCCATGTGCATGACAAATTTTTCCTTATAAATTTAGCAAAAATGGCTGCCAAACAGCAGCCTAATCCAACCCGATTCTGCTACTGATGTTGCTGCCGAAAATGTAGCAGATGCCGATCGAGTTTGTGATGAATTTTTTTTGATGTTGTGGCATGCCACGAAGCCACTTCAACATAGTATAATTATTTTCCAACTAGTGTGCTTCATATCGGTAAGATTTTCCACAAAAAAATGGGAAAAAACAAGTTGCCAACGGCAGTTTTCGTCAACCGAAGTGAAAATTTTCATTTTGCTTATTATCTTGAAGGATTTAATTTAAAATGTTCAGGTATGCGTTTGTAAAAAATTTAGGATATAAAAACTTAGTATAGACATTAAAGGTCATCTAGTATTAATTTCGTCATAAACCGAATTTTTTATCATCTCCTGATTTACATCCCTGGCATTCAAGTTTGAAGGGCAATTTAAAATGATCGGGTGTCGGGATTTGGGAAATGAAGACATGGGAAGTTAGTCTACTTGTCAATGATCAATTGGGATTATTTACGTCAAAATCCGGATTGCCTAACATATCCCGAATTAAATCCCTGGCATTTAGGTTTGAAAATTAAATTATAGGAATTGGGCGAGTATGCAAAAAAATTCAGACATAGGGAAACTAGTATATTTGTCAAAGACTATTTTGGATTAATTTCATAATAATCTGAATTTCATAAGTCATCCCGAATTATGTTCCTGGTTTACGAGGATTACGGTCTTTCAGTCAATGCTGCTGTTGATCGAAGAAGTAGTAAGTAGGCCGGTTGCAACCCAGGATAAATGCGTCCCATGACTAAATCGGCCCACACGCACTTTCTTAAGCCTCAACAGTTGTCTGCCCTAATTCTTTGCACATCTAAGAAAGGCAATATCCACTATAATGGCAACCTCCCAGAATCAGAGAGCATCCCGGGAGAAAGGCATACGAATAAGCACAAGCAACTCTAACGGATATCATGCAAAGAAGGAAATGGATCCACCTTCTTGACCGTTGTAATCAAGAATGGCACTCGCATCCATATAGAAAGACAACGATCCCTACAAAAGGCAGGCATCCTGCCTCACTACGTAAAGAAGGCAGTGGAGAGCCATGGCTATAAAAGGTTATAGAGCTTTACTCCATAGGCACGCTCTTTCCTGCCTACTAAATGCTCTCTAGCAAACTAAAGCTTACATAAGCTCTCTACGCTCTCAAGCTTTCCAACACTCACTCATTTTCTTTTTACTATTAGTCCCCTTCTTTGTATTCACTACATTTCACCTTCTTATTCTCAGAAAAATTGCATTTTTTCAGTACAATTTATTTACAAAAAAAAAAAGTCTTCAGAAGGCTCTAGCTAACTTGAGTATCGGTGTATTTTCGATGAGACTAAATTCCACTGTTACCTAACCTCTTATTTTAAATTGTGATGTGCAGGATCTCAAACTTAGTGGATGAAGACCGAAATCCGACAGACAGTTTAACTCAAATCAGTTTGAAATTTGGATCTAGAGCACATGAAAATAGAATTTTTTTATTCTTTTAAGGATGAAGATTAAAAAAATTAAAAATTTATTTTATATTTTAATAATTTATTTAATTTTTATTATTTATTTTTTAAAAACTTAATGAATTAATTAACGAAGAGGCTCTGTTTGGGGAGGGGATTATAACAGCTCCCTGTGCCTAGATTAGTGCGTTGTGGAGGGTACTGCTACTCGAGCGGTGTGGCAGGGCGTGGTCGCTTTTTTATATTAAGGAAAAAATTTAATAGGTAAAATGTAAATCATAAAAATATTATTTAAATATATCATATTTTAGATTTAATATTTAATAAATTAAATTTGAAAATAATTGTTTTTTTAATCAGCCCCTCGCTGCTGGCTGCAATATTTGGGAACAAAACAGGGCAGTTACGACATTTCCGCTCTAAGTGAGAGAGAATCATTGTATGTTTGTATTACAGAACCCGATCGGCCTCCTGCCTTGCTCCGGCAATGACGAAGAAATCCTATAAACGCTAGACTGTCTTCTTTTATTCCGTTAAATAAAACAAATCTTCTTCTATCCTCTTCCCTTCTCTTCTGTCATTAAATTTGGGACTATCGTTTTTCTTATCTGTTTTCAATGTCTCGCTATTCTTCGTTTTCCCCGTGTTTTCTCCGTCTATCGGTTTTTGTTTTGGTTGTTTACAGGAAGGATAAATCTTTTGGAGAAGAATCAAGCTCCTGTTATCAGAGATTGTTTTTGGTTTGTTGGTGTTGAAATGCTTGGCAGGTTGTCAAACCTCTGTTTAATTGTTGCTAATGTGTTCTGGTAATTAGGTTTACAGTTGCTCAATCGAGCAGTGGGTGCGTCATTTGCTAGTCACTGGTATCTCTTTCTCTTCCTCTCGTTCTCCCCCCTGAAATTTTAGAACGTGTGATGCATTTTTTTGAGTTATTAGGTTTTGCAAGATGAAATCCGCCGTAACAATTTATTTTGCTTTAAGATTTACTGGGAACTTGCTTCATCCTTGCATTCGGTGTGCCATTTTGGTTATAGAATCATCGATATTGTTATGGGCATATGATTTCCGTAGGGTGTCATCAAAGTATGAAATTAATTGACCATTTTGGAGCGAGCTTGTCTTGACAAAGTAATAATTATTCAAGGCTATTCCTGGGAAATATTCAGGATGACTTTTGTGTGTCTGTATTTGAAGGAGTTAATTATTTAACTATGTAAGTTTATATGCTCCTATAAATAGTGTAGTTCGTCTTACTTGGCCTAACCTGTGCCATGCAATGACGTTAAGGACATTATGGCACTAATGTGGTGGGTTTGGGGTCTCTACCTCTCTGAGAGAGGGGTTGATTCAACCTCTTTCAACCACAGCTGTCCGATCAACATTGGATGGCTGAGATCTTTCCGTTTTTTAAAAATTTAGTAGCCTTTCTTTTTTTAAAATAAAAAATAACAGTGTCATTTGGTCAACATCGGATGACTATGATTAAGGGGAGTTGAATTAATTCATATTTTAGAGTAGGCTCCCTGAAGGCCTGATGTGGCATAATGTCATATTTTTAAGAAAGAAAATTTCCATAGGTAATGTTATCTATCATTATGATTTAAGCTCACAATGGATATACATGGATGCTATTACAAAGTATAAAAGCATGGGCTTGAACTTGCATCCAATTTAACGTTGTGTGTGCCTAACTGAATTAAGTCTCGATATTGTGGAACTAAAACTACATTTCTTAGATTGCACCCTTCATTGTTTCCTAGCAATTTTTAAGCAATATAAATGGCGCTGAAGCAGCCATTTGGTGTATATATATATATATATATATATATTTTCGGGCTGTCAAATGGTAATTTTTTATAGGTGTTTTATCAAATCTGTAAATTTTATTGGCAATGTCTGTAAATTTGAAAAGCTTCAGGTTGTGGGTGGGGCAAGGGAGTTCCCCACAGCATCTGTCTCCCGCCATTTCTACTCCTTTTTCTTTTTTTCGGAAATTGTGAACATTTGATTCTCTCTTGGGTTTGGGTTATGGTGTAGAGTTAATGCAGACGTATTTCCTTGAATTAGAATTCGATGTGGATTGAAGATTAATATATTGAAATACAATGGACAAATGTGGGGAGTCACTTACCCTTTAATGGGATTCACTCACCTTTTGGCAGCCGCCTTAAGAATGCTCATCTAAGTATTGTACTTGCTTAACAACATGATGACTTACTACTCTTTAGAAAATATTTCTCTCAAAATATAAGATTAAAACTTAAGCTACTTTATTTGTAAGGCTTACACTACTTAAGTAAGGAAACAAAGTAATTAATGGGACTTGGGACAAGGTGTACAGTCAGCCTTGGGACTTCAGCTGCAGCACATGTGCTCTTTGGGACTTCAGAATCACAGCTCTTGGGGGAAATATTTGGGCAGCTTTTTCTTTGAAACTTGGTAGCAGTAATTAAGGGCACTGATGGCTAGGTTCAATGCGGTCTTCTCATGCATGGTGGAGCTGTTCTGATTATTGTCTTCACTTGCTTGAGGGAGTTGTCTAGCTTCAGTGAACTGCCATGGTTATCAGATTCTCAATCTGGGTCATAGAATCGTTCTATGATCCTAAGATGGCTAATTGATCTAGATCACATGTTGAATCTTATGTTCATAGGATTGGAGTAGGAATGCTAGTGTCAGTAGAATTGGTTTAGGATTGGTGTGATCCTACTGGTTCTGCCATCAACCTTATCTTATCATATTTAGGCTAAATAAGGCCAACTATGATGCCCTTTTTAATTCAAAGCAAACTATCTCATCCTTTTGATATATTAGGCAAGAAGTAAGCTTTCTTTTTACTTGTTTTATGGTTTGCTATTTTTTCATCCTTGTCAAAGCTATATCTATATCTTGGTTACCTCCATCTCTCTCTTGTTTTAAGCAATTAAACTTATTATTTTGCAAAACTTGGATCATTGAATGTGTCAACTATGTTATTTTATTCCCTAGGAAGTTCCAATTCTATACCTTATTTTCTAATTTTTATTTTCTATTTTACTTGATTATTGCGATTTGTTATTGTAGAACGTGGAATATTTTCTTAAAGTTTTATCATGATACTATGTCATATTTGTTAACTACTTAATTAGGTACATTAATCTAAATACATTATTATGTCAATGTACTATTATGTGTTAATTATGTAAAATATTATAGGATCCTTAATCCGATCTAACTCCACAACAATCTAAGGTAGGATCCTGAATTTTATAACCTTGGTAGCAATGGTCTGCCAAGCAATGATATTTGGTTATTACTTAAACATTCTATGTATTGCAAGGCTGATATTTTGTGCATTCATGTACACGTGTAATTATTATGATTAAAAAAACTATATACAAGTTTCTATCCTGCGTTACCCTTGCCCAAGGATGCTAACATGTCCTTGTCATTGCCCAAAGTTATCATGTATGTTATGATAGCTTTTGTAGGATTATTCTGTACTACCGGACTGCAGAATTACTGAAGCCTGAACCTGATTATAAGGGATGGCTTGTCCCACTGATATCTGCTGCTTATGTCCTTGTGCATGTAGTTTTTCTTGTGATCCCTTTTTTCTGGTTCAACAGATGTATTTGTTCTTTATATTCTTGTTCAATGTTTTCTTCATCTTTTAGTCAACATAGTTTCCTAATTCAACTAGTTTAGTGTCTAGTATTCCAACCATATTATATGTTATTCAATCTATGCATGCTGTCTCAATTGTCTTTTTCTTTCATTTTCATGATTTAATAGTCAAGATCAATTTGTAGTTTTGACTGAATTCTTGATTATATCTCTCTACCAGGATTGTAAATGTGAGTCATTTGAGAGGGGGATTCAAGCATGAAGATATCAACACACCCTGTACTTGACAACAGGCCAATCAGTCAGTGGAAAGTAACAGAATTGAAGGACGAGCTTAGAAGACGAAAAATGCCAACAAAGGGGTTTAAAGAGGATTTAGTTAGGAGGTTGGATGAAGCTATTTGTAGTGAAACTGAAGGTGCTCAGCAAGAGGTTAATAATGGTGTTACTGATTCCCTGCATATGGTTGCTAATGAAGTTGATGAAAAAATACCAATGGTTGATGAAACTACAACCATGGAATCTGAATCCAAGATCATTGTTTCCAAAACTGCAAATGACCCAGTATATCAAGGTGAAATCAGAAGTCCGAAGATGGACAATGACTTAGGTCAGGTTGCTGTTTATGATGGTGTGGCACCTTGGGCTGAGGATAATGATCAAGGAGAAAAAATAGCTGATACCCTTCCTGAGGGAGATGAAATACCCTTGACCAATGCTCCAGCAGAATTTGGCAATGCAGTTTGTGTGAATTTGTCCTCTGAAAGGGAATTGGGTGGGCAAGGGCCACAGAATACTGAAATGGAAAAGGAAGATAGAAATTCAGGGCCTCTGCAGGATTCTGATGTTTTTATTTGGCCATCGCATGAGGATGTGAAGATGAACTTGTCTGATCCAAACAACCAGGTATCTGTGGACAAGCCTATTTTAGGGTTTCCTGTAAAATCTGATTCTATAACTAGTGATTCTCTGTCTAATAATGAAACAAATATTTTAAAGGTTAACTTAATTACCGATAATGTTAAATTAGAACTTAATGTTAAGCAAGAGATGGTTCCACCATCATCCATCGATGTAGTCCCTGGTGCTGGCAACTCAAATGCTACAGGTGTTGAGGAGCCATATGAGAACAAGTTTTTTCTCAAAGAGACACATAACACTGTTACAAATGCGGAAATGAGCAGAATAATTTGCAGTCCAGATTTGGGTTCTTCTGAAAAGTTGAACTTAGACCGAAGTTCTGGTGATGAGTCCATGGAGGATGATGTTTTAGAGAGTAAGAAAATTGATTCAACATATCACTCTGATGAACCTAAAGAGAGGAGTGAAAAAAGTGAAATGCCTATGGTGAAGGTAGAATATCCTGTTGTTGTGCATGAACATTTATTTGAAGACAGGACAGATGTCAATGCGGAGAACAAGAAGGGGGTTGCTGAAAATGCTGAGAAGAGAAGTCTCACTGGTAAGCTTTGCACGGAAGATCCCATAAACACTCATAATTCATTAAGTTTTATAAAGTTTGTTATTCTTGCTTTTGTCACTGTAGATTTTGATGGAGGTTTTATGGGTGCTTACTGATAGACATTGCTGCATATTTCATGTTTACATAAAAACATTCACCATTCGTAGCCCAAAATGTAACTGATTTTAGTGTCGGTTCTTAGAAGGCAGCAAATTGGCATTCAGTTTAAACCTCTGGGTTGTAGCAATCTTATGAATATATTGATAATGGATGTCTTGATCTGTAAGGTTCAAGTAATCCTTCTTCTGTGTGTGTCTTGGTGGTTGTTTGGCCTGGATGAGGATGTGTTTGTTGCACAAAATTATGTTATTAGCTTGTGTAAGCTGATGAGGATCAATTAGAGTGCCATTACAAAATGCATTCATCAGAAAATGGTACATGGGATTAAAGGACTAGGGAGTTTGTAGAAGATGAGTTCTGTCTGCATTTTGAAAATTTGCTTGGTCAATGTCTACTTTCTGATAATAGAGATTAATTTTTTGTTAATTTACAGGAACTAGGATGAGTTTGTGTATGGATCATGTAACTTAGAATGATAGTCATTTGGGATTTAGCCCATCAGAAAAGCATTGGTCAAAAATATTACACGAAATTGTATTTCTAAGGTCCTTGGTAGTGACAAACCCTATATTCCTGCTGAATGCTTGTCTGAGCATTTTATACTTTATGATCATGAGGCTCAAATTAGGCAACCCTACTGGGAGCAGGAAATAGCCATCCTGTTTTAGAGGACTATGGTCCTATTTTTTTTGGGGTGTAATTGACTCCCTTTATTTGCTTTGATTTATATAATTGGAGGGGAGGCTTCGAAGGTTGGTTAAAAAGGGATGAGCATCTCTCTCCCTCTCTCTCTCTCTCACACACACACACACATAAAATCTGAAAAAAATGCATGTAGTGTGGTTTGTTGTACAAAACTGTGGCAGAATAATTATCAATCTGGAACCTGATATGTTTGATTTTAGCAATACTTGTTGGGCATCATGTATGCGAGGCTTTGGGAGGTTTTTCCTTCATCAACAAAAAAATAACTAGAAGGAAGGAACCTCTTTTTTTAGCTGGGCATCCCAGCTGACATTGGCTGTTCTCGAAGGGAATCCTATGCAACCAGTCTTTTTTCCGCAGCAGCTATTAGGTGGCCATCTTGTTCTGGGCCTTTTAGCTTCAACTAATAGATTGCCATCTTGTTCTGGCTGTTACTTTAAGTCTTCCTTAAAGAACCTATTTACCTGTTTAGAACCAGTCTTCGGATTGTGGTGACGAGTAAGGTATGGATGCTCTAGTGCTAAGCTAACTTAGCATTTGCTCTAAACTCAATTCATGCTGTTTTTATTTTGAAATAAGGTACATGTCAGGATTCTCCCAATAATGCAATTTTTCACCTGTTTTTCACTACTGTTGATTTTAGTTTTGTCATGATCTTTATTGTATTCTCCTAGTCGTTATATGTTGATGGTAGTGATGTAGGTGGGGCATGAAGGTGCATGCCTGCCAAGTGTTCATGGATCTTGACTTTAGGCATGATTGCAAAATTTTTTAGATTATTTGTGTTATGAATGGGAAATTAATTGGAGAAGGGCTTGTGGTTTAACTTGTAATTGATATTTTTTCATATCTGGTTGTGAAGGACTAAAGGCAAATAGATGTGAAAGTTTCATGGGTAGTGAGAAAGTGATTAAACAAGATGGCATGTGGGTTTCTACTTTCTTTTTTTTATTAGGTGGAAGTGTCCTATGCAATTCATTGATTTTACTCATACCCAGTGACCAATGTCTCGGAAAAAAAGGTGGCTAATGTGTTCAGTGAATAAGAATCGGGCTGATTTGTTTTGATGAGTCTTGTTTTTTGTTTCTTTGATTCTTCTCAATATTTTACTTTGGGTCTTCTGCCAGGTAACTTTCTAAAACAAAAACTGTCCTTTTTTGTGCTATGGTGTTCTGTTTTGCAGCATATTATAATGTGCTTTCTTTGTTGTCAGATTTAGTCATGCTTAGTGCAAATATAAAGATTATAGCTTAATTGTTTATGTGATGGGCCACATGTTTCTAGTGGTCTGGACAGAAAGGATTATGGACTTGACTTCAAGAGCTTAACGTCTTCTGCTGCTTCTCTGTTAGCGTGATTGTTCTAGATGGTGTGGATTACCTTTTATGTGTATGTTACCTTTTATTTTTATGTTTATGTATATGTTCAGACATCTTTTGAATCATTTTACTGCTTCATAAGTAGTTCACATTAGGAAATTATGAAATTATCATGTGTTCTTTTGGGTTAAATGGCTTGATGGTTTTTAACGGCCCTTAAGGCAAGGATGCAGAGTATTAAACATTTATGTTTATTCCTAGCAGTACCCTTTAAAAAAGATTGTGCATAATTTGGAATTGAACTGCTTTAGCCTGTCATTGATGTTTTGTTTTTGCCGTCTAGTATGGTCTGATATCTCATAGTTGTTGCTAGTGAGTGGCTGAAGAGATGGAGGACTATATGGAAATGATACCTTGAAATAAAATACATCTATATTATACTCTGTAGCAATAGAAATAGCGGACATGCTAATCGTTTCAAAACCTTAAAGCATTAATGTTTTCAAGTCAACAGATGTTCAAGCAGATGCATCTCAAGCAATTCTTGATTGTTATATGTGCAAATACAAGTTCTATGAAATGTGTAACATGTAAACTAGGCAAAGCCATTTTTGTCATTTGTACTGGCCCTAGAGCTAAATGAAGGTCGCAGCCGGAAATGAGCTCAGTAGTTATTGTGGACAGTGTGGTTGCTTTTTGTTTTTTAACTGTTTTTCTTTTTGACACATCCCTTGCTTTTTTACTTTTGTGTTATAAGATTTTTATGTAACTGTTCACTTTGTTGATGAAACTGCACTTTTGGTTGTGTGCATTGTTTATTCAAATAATTCTTCATGACCAAATAAAGTAATAAGATGTCTGGTGTTGGTTGAAGTAATGTTGGTCTGTGAAAGACCAATTGCAAGTCTGAGGCTTTATACTTCAATGTTTTATTGAAGAGGGAATACAATGTGAGAAAGAAAGTACATGGGCAAGATTACGAGTTCAAAGAAGTCTGGTAAATTGGTTTATTGTTGAGTATAAGATTAGTAATTGATGATGGGAGAGCATTAGTGGGGATCGGAAGGGTAGAATAATGAGGAAAAGCATCAGATATTGGAATTATGAGCATTGGCCGGGTCTTTTGCTCGTATTTGCTTGTAGGCAGTGCTGGTACTGTGGATAGGGCTAATTGGTTATGCTGCTAATTTGATGTGCAATGAGGATCTGAAAGAACAGTGGTTTTTGAAATAAATCCTCTTGGTCAAGTTATTGATCAAAAACAAAGGAAAAGTATGCGAAGCTTGTTTAGAAATTTGTTTGCTGTTGATGTTTTGATTTATTGTTTATTACAAAGTTTTACATCTTGCTTTGTACGTAGTGGACTTCTGCTGTCTTCATTCATGTTGCACTTGGTTAACTAAAGATTTGAAGTTGCTACTTCATGGATCTAAGAGTCATGAGTTAACATAATGAAATTTATAAATTTTTATTTTGGATTACTTAAAAGTCATAGATTTAAGCAGAAATTTTCAAATGTGTCCAAAACATTTCAAATCCTCAAGTATGTGTGGATGTGGGCATCATCTCTGTTATGGTGTCATAGCAAGATGAAGCTTGATTATTTACCTTGCTATTTTACTGTCAAAGCACCCACCATGGCATTCAACATTCATGCTACTGGCACAATTTTTCATGAATAGTGAACAATACCACAACCTTGTCTTCCTATTCCAGGTTGGGCTTTTCTTTGCACTAAGTTTTTTGTTGATCAACAGTTACAAATTCATAGGAGATGAAACGAACCTGTGTGTGCAAAGGAAAGATATAAATTCGATTCTCTCTGGTGAAAACACTGGTACCAAAAACAAGGCAATAGTTCAAACTTCAAAATATTTGCGAATTGGTGAGATCTTGTCATTATTGGAGCAAAAGAGTAACAACCAATAATTTTGTGCCTTAGTGAGCGGTCCTTGGGGCTTATCTTGGCAGATATCCATGGTGGTTCTCAGTTTAACAAACATTTGAGGTACTTATGGTTGTAGGAATGTCATAGAATGGGGTTGTAGTCGGGAGTTTAGGTGGAGATGGAGGTTGTTGTTCTCCAAGAAAGAGTGACAGCATGATCTGATTAGATGTAACATGGCCACATACTATCTTATATCCATGGGAGAATGGTCATACAAATTCACATATTTGTTATTTCCCAGGACTTTGATTTGGCACAAATCCATATCCCTGTTCCCAAATCATGAAATCAAACACGCAATAACTTTGAATGGCTTGTGAACATAAAAGACAAAGATCTTATGGAAACATTGGACAATTTAAGCTTGTGATTAGAAATTAGATAAAACTTGAAATCTGAATACGAAAATTGGTATGCATAATTACCAATGTTAATTGTAGGATTCTAGAACATCAAATCCAGACTTTCAAACTTTGATTCACCCCTTCTTCCGTTCGAATGAGGATTGACATTATTACCATTATGTGAGGATTAGAAACTAGTTATGTGGGATGTCCCAGAAAAATCTAAAGCAGGGATACCAAAATTGCGAGGCAAACCTTCAGAGTCTGATTCACCTCTTCTTCTGTTCGAATGAGGATTATCATGGTTTGACTGACCATTGTATAAGGATTAGAAATTATATATGTGGTCTGTCCCAATAAAACTTAACATGAAAATATCAAAATTGGCAAGGCAAAATGCCAATTTGTATTTCTGGATTCTAGCCTCAAACTGCCAACTTTGAAAGTCTGATTTGGCCCTTGTTCCGTTCAAATGAGGCTTTCCGTTATATACTGACCATACTCATTGGCCTTTTTTTGGTGGGGAACTGATTGGATATGGCATATTGTAGTTGGTTCAGATAAGAGTATATTTTATTATGGTTGGCCTTTTTACTCCATGTAATCAGAGTTTGAAGTGTGTTCCCCCATATAATGCTATTAATTAGCTAAATGATATGGGGACACCCAATTGACCTTGCCGAGCTCTATTTATCAAAATTAAAGAAAAATATGAATGACAAGTATTTTGTGTTGTGTGATATTAAAGGTCTCCTGCCAACATTCTTTTTGAAGAAGGCAGTGCGGAAAGGTTATGAGTCTTAAAGTTTGTAGGTTATTCAGACCTACATATTGCAATAATGGGAACTCTGTAGGTTATTCACACCTGACAACACCACAACAATAGGTGGTGGTTATCTTGCCTTTGATAATTCCAGTTCTTTTTCTTTTGTTCCATCAGAAGCTTCCCAATGGCCTCAAGTTACACAACAGGGGGTGCTCCTCTAGCGCCCATTTGCATGGGCACATTTGCTTCCTAGTTTCTTAAAGCGATGCCAAGAGATCTTCCCCAGTTAAGCTTGCTGTCACCACAGGATAAAATTCTTCTAAAACCAAATTAGAAGTACCCATCCCTATTTTGGTAAGCCCCCGGGTAACTGCCCCCCCTCCCCATTATTAACCATTAGATCCAGGATACAAACTAATGATGAGAAGATTTAATGCTTAAATCCATTTATTTTGGGCTTATTTGGATGGGCAGTGGGTGTGGGTTTGGATGAGGCATTATCTGTTAAGCTATCTTGTAATCACATACCTTAGTGTGAGCCATGTTGGTATGACCCAGCCCTGCTTTATTCCTAAGAAAATAATCCTGCAAGCTTTCCATATCTACAGATCCAGAAGCAGGTCCAAACAGTGAGCCCTCGAAAAGGCAACGCAGATGGAAACCCAACAACCTTATGGAGCCTACAAGGTTGACTCTTGCACCCTCCACTACACCCATTGACATATTACAACCTACTCTTCTTAAATGCTACTTCTCTGTGCCTGATGCTAATGCTGGTAACAGTGGGCCCAAAGAATGTACTGGTGAGTTCAGTTTTTGTCATGGTTGATGTCCTTATCTTCTGCAATTTTTCTGTATCTGATTAGTTTCCTTTTACTATATAGTCCCACCTTCTACATGTGGTCCGACTAATTCGCTCAGGATTGACCACTTTCTGCGCCCTTTTACCCTGAAAGCTGTTCATGAACTTCTTGGCAAAACTGGGACTGTCACCAGTTTCTGGATGGACCACATCAAAACGCACTGCTATGTGACTGTAATCCTCTCAACCTCACCCTCTCTCGCTCTTTATTCTGTACCAGTGATTGGTAATGCTTTCAGAAAGATAACACAATTTGCTTCACATTTGCTCATTTAGATATACAACTGTTGGTTTTTGTAACTCTTTTCGATGCAGTACTCGTCAGTAGAAGCAGCCATAAAGACGCGAAATGCTGTATACAACTTACAGTGGCCTCCAAATGGTGGACGCCTTTTGGTTGCTGAGTTTGTTGACCCCGAGGATGTTAAGCTGCATGCTGGAGCTCCTTTTCAGCCTCTAGCTACACCCATCAGTGCTGATCTTGCTGCTCCAGTGCCATCTGCATCGCCCCCACAGCCATCACCCCAGCAAGCAAATATTAGACAGCCGCCGCTTCCTGCACAACCTGCGCTTCCTCCACCTGTGATTCCTAACCCACCTCAAGCAAGGGAATGGATCCTAGCACCTCCACCTGCACTTCCACTCCCACCCCCCCTTGCTGTGAAGCTTGATCCTCCTACTGTCACCTTAGATGATCTATTCAGAAAAACTAAAGCAGCTCCCCGGATCTACTACTTGCCCCTGGCTGAAGAACAAGTTTCTGCAAAGCAGGAAGCATGGCGCAGAAACACTAAGCAGTAGGATTCAATCAGGCTGTTATTTGCTCCAGACTGCTATTGAGATTTTCTGACTGGTTAGCATGCAGAGGCCATCGAAGACGATTGCATCTTTGCAAGTCTGCAGGCTTTGTGTTGGTGCGGAAAGTAGAGAATGTTATTTCCTCATGGATTAATGCGCCAGTGCGGTGGGTTTATTCCGGTGTTTCTGTGCTGGGGCTGACTGTAATATTATAGCGGTAGAAAGGATCTTTGAGATTGGGGTGCTGACTTAGACTTTGTACTCGTGAGGGATCCGTCTTCCTGTTTTACTGCGCTTCAAATTTTAAAATTTCCTTGACAATTTCTTCTATGATGACTCCAATTTCTACCATCCTTAACTCTGGTTTAGTATGAGGGAATGCCGAAAATAGGGATGGAATGGAAGAGTTCTTTATGCTTATTTTCATTCACAGTAATCGTTGGAGATTAGGATATTATTCATTGATGATCATTTGGGGTCTTAACTTTTTGTGTTCTATCATCTTCATTACCAAAGAGTTAGTTACCGGGTGTCAAAAAACAAAAAAAAAAAAAAAAAAGAAGGAATAGAAATAAGCATGGTAAAAATATATACCGTTATTCCTAAGTGAATAATTGGACGTGGGTATGTACTTGTGGGAAAGAATACTTTACCCTTTAAAAAAAAAAAATAGTAATCTCCCTTTCAATGGTAAGGGCTGTGTTGCTTTTCGGCTAACAGTTCTTGCTTCATTGACTAGGTCTTTGCCACTTCTCATAAATGGTCTGAAAGAGTTGGATGAATTTTTACTCTCGATGGTGAGGATGAGGAAGATGGAAACTTCATAACTTATTTTCGGAGTCTTATTCCACATAAATAATGCAGAAATGATGTATGAGTAAAAGTTTTTATAATTTAATACGATACAAATCATGCAAATGGTGCTATATATGTCGTTTAGAGCTTTGGCATGGTGACACTTCCTTACTAAACCATGCAAATCGTGGCATATATGTCGTTTGGCTCAATGTTACAGAGGCGTCGCAATGCTTACAATTACATACGGCAATCCAACGGCTGTTTTTTTTTCTTTTATTAAAAGAAACCTTCCAGTCATTATTTTTTCAAAAGGCTACACTACAATGGTTGTTCTCAGTCATTTTCTGTCATTTTCACCTTTTATTAAATAAACCTTCCTATTTATTGAAAAATGAAAACTTAGTCGCCGGTCTTGTGTTGCCTTGCTCAGAGGCAGGTCCCTTGTCCTCCTATCTCTTCATTTTGAGTCCCCAAAGGTGGTTTAGCTTTTGCCCGAGTTTTGCTTTAGGGCACTACTTCCCCAACAAAAAAAAAAAAAAACATTATGGTGTTGTGGAAACTTGGTTCCCTGGTATTGCTTTATCCTGGCTCGCATTGGTTGGCGGGGCTGTTTTGGCGGGTGGCGATTTGTAGATCTTACCAGCTCGGAGGATTGGTGGTGGCTGGTTGGTGGATGAGTGAAGATTTCAGCTTCGGAGCGTAGGATTTGATGTGTCTGCATTTTGGCTGGCGCTGTGCTCCATGATGACGTTGATGAATTTGAGTTCATTGTGGTGGGGTGTGGATTGGTTTGCATGGTGAACTTCAGCTGGGTGTCCCTAGGACCTACCTGCTGGTAGAGGAGGGCTAATTCCTCGCTTTTGACTGATGATGCTCGCTAGCTACTGAGTAAAATGAAGCTGCTAATTTTTTCTCAGGTGCAGAACTGCTGCTGCTACTCTGTACTGATGCTATTGCTGTTTTCTACTATGTAATGGAGATGTCGTCCCCCTTTTACTTCTTATTCTGCTGCTCTCTAGAATCAGCTGATGGCACCAGATGTTTTGCAAAATGGAATCTGTAATTTGAATGCATTTGGTTGCCATTAGCAGCTTTTGGATGCATCTGGATTTTCTTACTGACAAGTGCACTTCCCATGGTTTTGGTTGTGATGGGGCAGTTGATTCAGATGCTGTATCATCTACCTTTCGGTGTTGCTTTTGGTCGAACAATATTGATGATACTGGAGTGCTGTTGATGAAGCTACTGAGTTGCTGTGTGATTGCGGATCCAAGCCGTGTCCCCCTGCTGAGATGTGGGCATGCAAGTGGATGTGGCTGTGAGATCTGTGGTTGAGGAGTTTGAGGGGAAGCAGGTGGATGTGGCCTTCTCGTCTGCTTCATGACGTGTTGCATGAATGTGAGGAGAGTTGCTGCTAGTTGGCTGCTGGGAGGATTTGGTTGGTGGTTGATTTTTACCCTCAACTGTGTCCTGTTGTTAAAAAAAAAAAATATGGGCGGAATGGATTTTCTGGTTTCGATGGCCGGGTTGGCTGAAATGGATGGAATGGAACTTTTGGCTTGGAAGGCTGATTTGGCTGTAGGAAAGAGAGGACACTACAGGCAGAATGGTTTTACCTGGTTGGCAGAGACGGATGGAATGGATTGGTAAAATGATGAGGCTTTTCCTGATATGGATTGGTAGTTCTGGGCGGTTTAGTCTGCGATTGGCAGTGATGGACGATTGTGGGCAGGGCTGTGCTGTTTGGCCGATATGGTTGTTTGCAGGTATTGCGGTCGCATTCTGGTATTTGGTGTGGGCGTTTGCTTCAGGCCCGATATGATCATTTTGCAGGTTTGGATTTAGCTCTCATTCTTGAATGCCGGTATACATCTTACCGGTTTGGTGTGAGGAATGAGTATTTCTATGAGTCGCTGATGTGGGGGCTAAGTCTGTGGATCCCGGTTTGGTTCTGGGTCACCTTAACCAATTGGGTAGAAGGCAAGTGACCGGTCTGGATGATGGCATTTTAGCTAGTTTTTCCTTTTGTTTTTTTTTTTTCGATCTCATGATCTGTTTCATGGTGGTACTTAAGAAATGCCTTAACATTTACGTTCTCACCAAGTTGGTAAAACATTTAGAGTTAGAACATAATTTTTTATACTTTTATTTTATTTTAATTTAATTTTAATTATTTACTAAAAAAATACTTAGTCGCCACAACCGTTCTCGGTTGCCACTACTTGTTGGCTCTGCAGTATCGATGCCGTCGTTGGGTTTATTTAACACATGAAGTTGTCAATTCTCAGCCATTCTTTGCCGTTTTTCCTTTTTATTAAAAAAAACTTTCCCATTTTCTAAAAAATGAAAAATGTAAACTTAGTCATTGCCGTAGTTTACGGTCGCTGCTGCTGTCGTCGGCTCCACAGCATTGATGCTGCCGTTGGGTTTATTTGACTCACAAAGTCATCGATTGACGACTTCAAAAATGAAATAAAAATAAATAAATAAATAAAAATAAAAAACTTGATCAGTTTATGCCTTTACTGGTATGGTGTTTTTCCCGGAATAGTTTTTCTAGTTGGCTGAAAAGGCTGGAATGGTCTTCTCCAAATGGTTTGGCAGATTTGGAAGGTTTGGTCTTCGGTCTGCAAATGCCCGAGGTTTTGGCCCGTTAGGTTGCAGGCAAATCCGTGATTTGATGATTGCCATTTGGTTGTTCGTTTCCTAGTGTAATTTTTCTATGGTAGTGGGGAATGCCATAATATCTATATTTTAATTTTAAGTCGGCAAAATACTTAGGAGATAAAATATAGGTTTCTGTAATTTTTTATTTTAATGCATTTATTTACTTACCAAAAAAAATAAAATAAAAATAAAAAAAGTAAACCTAATTGTTGAAGTTGTTCTATCAATAATTCAAACAAAAATAGGTCTAAATAATAAATCAATAAATCTCAAAACAATATAAATAAATTCTATATCAAGATGTGACATAAACAAACAAATCATAAAATTTTATTATCCAAATAATAATAAATATACCCAAAATTAATTACAGGATCTCACTAGATAATTGTCTGAATAATATAAATATGACCTATTCTAAAATAGTGGTAGTAAAATAGGAGCAACACTATATACATATACATATCCATTAAACACGATGATCCAAATGTTTAATACATATCTAAAAGACCTACATCAGGCCAATCTGAAATAATCAGAATACAACTAACACTATCAATATTCCAACAGATACAATACTCACCAAAAATAACTGATGCCACGTTGATCATGTCCAAATCCTACAAGATATCTAAGCCCTCTACTCTAAAGGGAAAAGAAATAGAAAATATGAATTTGAAACTCAATAAATATCATATCACATATATATACAAATATGTTTAACAAATCAGAGGGATGGTCTATAAACAATTCAAAACAGATAATAGATACAAATTCAATATCAGAAAGCGGATAGTAGTCTGATATTCAAATCATATATTAAATTAAAACACGGTCCCATTGAGACATATACTAAACAGCGGTGATCCGAAATAAAATCAGATAAATAGAATTAGATGATCAAAAACTGTAATATTTCGGATTCCGTTTAGATTATTTTAATATTTATTATGATTTTGGGTATTTCGGACGTGGAAAAAATAAATTAAAATATTATAAAAATTTGAGGGATGATTAAAATTTTGGAGTGGCGTCCGAAGCATACTCGTGCTGTTATCCGAATATCGATTTAAATTTTAAAATAAAAGAAAAGTAAAATAGTAAATATAAATATAAATATATAATAATAATAATAATAATAATATAAAAAAAAAAAAAAGAATGGGAAAAGAAGGAAAAGGGATCGAGGAGAGAGAAAAGAGGAGAAAGAGAGTGAGAGGAGGATTAGGGTTTCGATGCGAAGAAGGAGAGGGAAGAAGGAGGAGAAGGGAAAGGAAGGAAGAGGCGGCAGTGGCGCGAGTGAATGGCGGTGACGGTTGCTCCCTAGTGAGGTCGAGGCGGTCATGGGTGGCGGCAGCACGCGCGGTGGAAGGTCGCACAGAGAGAGAAGCCATGCGGGAGAAGGGGCGTGGCAAGGAGAGAGAGGCGGCAAAGCAACGGCAACAGTGTCGACGAGGTGACGATGAGAAGGCTAGCGATGGCCACGTAGGCGGCAGCTANTGCGCGGGGGGCACGCGTGAGGTAAGAGAGAGAAAGGCCCAATTCAGGTGCTTCGAGATATCATTTCTTCAGATCTTCGGAGTATAAAATTGAGGCAAGTATTCTCTAACCATATCCATGGTCTGATTTAATTTCTGATACATTTTGACTAATGTTAAAGATTTTACTAACATGTATACATTTTTATATACATCAAAATTTATTTATTCTATACATGCATGTATACTTTACTAGTCGTATGATGATTTTATATTGGTATTTATGATTTGGAGGGTTTTCGAACACCTGAACGGTATATATATATTTGTGTATTCGTGTATTATGGAACCATGAATCAGGTTGTATATCGGTCTACATGCATGCTATGTCGGGGATGGGGTCACTATGGGACCATGGCAGTTCGAGACCTGATGGGTCGTTATATGTGATCCATGACATGAGATATTTGTACCGCTCCCAATAGAGAGGCTTAGTCCCGACGAAGACATATGTGATATGTTGTCTCACTTCCGCCGTCAGGAAGGTTGATATGTTTACTAATTAACCTGTCTCACTGTGTATTTAAATGAGAACCATCGTAAGAAATTGACGGAATAATATATTTGGACGTCCTAATATATAACTAAAACTTGATGTTGCACCCAAAATCGCGAGTGGTAAAATAGAATGAGTAAATTCCTAATCTATGGAAGACAAAGTACATGGATGACCTTGAGCTACTAGCCTAAATCGTAACCGAGCCTTGAGCTGTTAGCTTAAATCACAGCCTATATAGCCGTGTTGTTACCGAACGAGGATAACCCTTCCTCAAGTTGGTATTATTGATCTTTGGTTCTCCGATTTCGTGTATACTTTATATTTCTGCATGTATTGCGTGAACTACGATTTGAGATAAGTGGTTTGGCCCACGAATGGACAATAAGGATGTTTCATATGTATTAATATATTTAGCATCGGAACATGTTTTATATTTATATGTTTTGATTATGATATTTTTTTTAATTTAAGCATATGATATATAAGATTTGGATCTGAATAATGGTATGTGTCCCACATGGATGTAATAATGGTCACGATTATGTGATATGACATTGGATTTTATGATATAATATTATCTATAAGATTTGACCGGATCATTATATATTATGATTATGTCCCAAAGGGACTGTTTGATACGGACGATGATTTAGTACGAGACATCTCCTCGATTTTTAGGGATTTTACGAACCTTGTATTTTGTTTTTACACGGTTGTTATTGTTATCCCTTTCCTCTAATTTATATACATTGTTTACATATATATGATATTTGTTGAGCTCTAAACTTATATTTTCATATTTTATCCCTTAAACTAGTGGCATGGATACCTTTGCAAGAGTTCGGATGTGAAATGGGTCGGATATCTCTTTCGGTGAGTGGAGATATTTATGTTGGGTTTGTTTCTGATCTCGATATGAAAAATATTTGGAGTTGTATATTTGGATAACTCTCTTGTGATATTTGGATAGTAGGTCATGTATAATTTTTTGTCCGAATTTATATCCGATGAGGTTTTGTGCATGTTTTATTATATTGGGTCCTGTATATATTTGGATTGTCACGCTTGGGTTGAGTTTTTATGATTGATAAAATGTCTTATTTTTTATTTTATTTTTGACTTACGTAAAATGTGTTCTTAGATCGTGATAGAAATGTATCAGAATTATATAAACATATACCGAATGAAACAGAATCAAGATCAAAATAACATATAAATAGATTAGAGTTCGGAACGAAATCACATAAGTATTAAATAGGTTCTAGAACGAAATCACATATCAGATATATGAGACTAACCAAATCCCATATATGAGTAAACTTGCAAATATTAAATCAAAGTATGAATGTAAATATATATAGAAATACAAAATATATATAAAATCGGAGAACTAAAGGCTAATAGACCAACTTGAGAAATAGTTACACATACTCTCGATAATTTTAAGTTAAATAAATTATTATTTAAACCCATGAGTATGACTATCTATATAACGTCTCCCATAGATAAGGAATTTACTCACTATATTTTACCATATGTGGTTTTGGATATAATCTTCAAGTTTAGTACATATATTAGGACATTCGAATATATAAGTTTTTCGTTCAATTTACTTATGATAGTTTTCATTAAATACATATGCGATTAATTAATTACAAACATGTAATTTCTTTTATTCTAATACAATTTTACTTACAAAAAAAAGATTAATTACAAACAGAGTTTTTTCCTACTAGCAAAAAGGGGATTTAGATATCCCCATCATCGAGAGAAAAACAAATAATAGATTAGGCATCAAACAATAGATAATAGAGGTAGCGACCTCAATCCCGAGGTAGCGATACATGTGAACTAATGTACGGTCCATGCAGGCTTCATACCCATTTTAATACAAATATATTGATATAAAAACATACAATATTAGTTGTTTATCCATTTCTCCATAAAAAAGTAAAATCTTTAAATATTTGCAAAAATAAAACAAAACCCTCAAACAATCGATAAAAATATCATGCATGCTCAAGAGAAATAGATAGGTTAAATAAAAATAATATGTATGAATTTTAAACTTCCAAAATAGAAGCAAAACATATTAGACGCTGAAACAAATAAATGATAGAGTTTATAGATACTTGTCTTGACCTTATACCAAACAGATTTTATAAAAGGATATATTGACCTATCTTATCTCTCTTGTCCCTCTCTCCTATTTTTCCTCTGCTCTCTCTTTTCTCTCCCTTCTCTCCTACGTGAATGCCCACACCAACCACCATCGTGCCTTAAATAGCTCACCGACCCTCAGGCGCCACCTTGGCTATAGCTCGTGTCACGTCACCGAAATATAATACATAGGTCAATAAATAAAAATCTATAATATAAAATCTAATAAATATACTAATAACAATAAAATTGAACTCGAGTGTGACAATCCATATATACACATTACCCAACATAAGACAACCAATACACGGCCTCATCGAATATAATTTGAACAATAAAATACATGACTTGCTATCCATAAGTTTAAAAGGGAATATCTAATGAAACAATAAATCACCTAAAATGTATAAATATATCATAATTCTCAATACAAAGTCCATAGCCCAAAATCGGCAATCCACAATAACTAAATATACTCCTGAAATTAAAAGCCTAATAGGCATATACATCCATACTCACCAGGGAAAACAATACCGTGTTGGATCAAGTCCAAACTCTTATAATTGTATCCAAGTTATTAGTCTAAAGGGATAAAATATAAAACTATAAGCCTTAAACTCACAATGTATCATCATATATGTGAAACAATATATATAAATTAGAGGGAAGAAATTTCACGTAACAATTGTGTAAAACAAAATACAAGATCTGTAAAATTATCTAAAAATCAAGGAATAGTCTCATATTAAATCATTATTCGTATCAAATTATCCTTCCAGGATAAAATCATAATAAATCATAATCAGGTCAAATCTCATAAACGATATCATATTTATATGATAGCATATTGTGATCTAATATCACATTGCATAAGTTGTAACCATCATCATATCCGTGTGGGAATACATACCATCGTTCGGATTCAAATCTTATAATCTCATATGTAGAAATTAAAGGAAATCGGAATAAAAATATATAATCAAAACGTGTTCCGGGCTTGACACATATTTATATGTATGAGACATTCCTATTGCTCAATCCATGGGCGAATCCACACATCTTAAATAATAGTTCAATGTAAATTTATGTATAAATACAAAGATGCACAAAATCGGAAAACCAAAAATTATTAGATTAACTTGAAAAAGTTTACACCCGTCTAGTAATCTTGGCTATATCGGCAACATTTTAGGCCAGGAGCTCAGAGCCCGGCTGTGTTTTAGGTCGACAGCTCAAGGCTATTTATATACCTATCTTCCATAGACTCAAAATTTACTTACTATGTTTTCCCACTCACGACTTTGGGTACTATATCAGGTTTAGTTATATATTATAATGTCCAAATATATTAATTTTTATTAATTTCTTATGATAGTTCTCATTTAAAATATATAGTGAGACTGGTCAACTATAACACAACTCAACCTTCTAGCCGACGGAAGGGAAACAACATATCATATATGTCCTCATCAGGACTAAGCCTCCTCGTCGGAAGCAATACCAAAATCACATATCTCAAATCACATATATCAAACCATCAGGTCTTGAACAGCCATGGTCCATGTAGCGACCCTGCTCTTGGTAGCATGCATGTGGATTGATATAATGCCTAATTCAAGGTTACTGATGGGTACACCAGTAATGAGTTGGCTCAAGAAGGAGGAACGGCGTAAAAGAACGGGTCCTATCCTTTAAGACCCTTCGTTAATAACATATAAACACTAATGACCTATTAATTTATACATAATAATCTACAGAAGTAATTGGATGAAAAATGAAAAATATAACATGTTAATTTGAACCTATACATAATAATCAAATGATAGAAACACAAAATTCATCCATTTCATATTCTCAACACATTCACAACATTCACAACCCATCACTACACCTCTTCTGAAAACAAACATCATTCCTCGGCAGGATCACAATCCAATATAGTATTCTCAACTATTATATTAGATCATGAGAGAGATGTTGTCTAAAATCTGCACAACCCAAATACATACCTACGGAAGTATAGCTATGTCTATAGTAGCACATACATCCTCATCATGTTATAGGTTTACAATATTCATTCAAAACATAAATCGTACATACACATAGATTAACATAACTACTAATTACTAGTCTTCAAAAAGATCAATCGCTTTTCTTGTAGATAATCTCTATCTTCACTTCTTTTCGTTGGGAATCAGTTCATCAGGGTTATCTGGGGGGAAGTAAACAACAGAGGGGTGAGCAAAAAGTTCAGCAAAGTACCTTAACCATACTAATCAATAATACTTTATACAAGAAAATTATAAGAAAAGATCAGAGAACGAAATGCATGCAATAATGCAAATAATGCAGGACATGAAGTAATGCACACTTATGTAAGATAGTCGAATGTTTCTTGTGTTTGTCATCCTTCTTTCTTTGACTTGTTTTCTTCCCACATAACTTTTACTTATCTTAAGGGATTAGGGGCAATAGACCCTACTAGCGGAGGGAGCAAATAATCGAGGATAGATTGTATTCAATCCACACAATCCAAAGCCTTAGTTCTTGTTCTTTATCATTATGATCATGCATGCATGTGTCATTTCATGTGTCCTTCTTGAGGGCCATTTCTTTCATAGATCATTTGATTCCTCCCTGTATAATGCCCCGAGAATGGTGAACCACGTATCACTCCATAGTCGGAGTTCTTCATATTCTTGGTGGGTTCTTAGGTAGGTTCATAGTGGGTTCTTGGGTTTTGTCTTCCTTATACAACATCCTGAAGACGTTGGACCACGTATTACTCCATGGATGGAGTTATCCTCAATTGCCACTGTAACTTTTTAAGGCTTGCAAGGAATATCACCTGCTTCACTTAAGTAGCCAGGACACGTGGCCAAAGTATCCTTGGGTCTCCATCGCAATATTTATGGTAGGTCAAAGAAGGTTACCTACTAAACGACCCTTGGTCTAATTTTCTTATTATTCTTACTACTTAAATTTTTATTTCTTACTTATCAATGGCCTTTTTCCTTTAATTTTTTAATCCTTCAAACAATTTTCGGTATCGTTTCATGGTGTACTTCTTAACAAGAGCATAAGTGATATATTCATTAGCTTAGAGACTTCACAATATCACCTATCCATGTCTCTTTTTTTATTTTTCTCCATATTTATTTTTCATATTTTTGTGGCTAGGGTTTGTGAATAGTACTTGGATGCGTTTCGAACACAATATACAAAATATACACTGAAAGTGGACCCACCATTCATAATACTCGTATACAAGCATGCATTTATTCATATTATTATGAGAGAAATGGAAAACATGGGGTATTATATACAAATCTTAAAAGAGGGAGATTTTAGAGTAAACTAAAATCAATAAAAACGAAAATAAATGGTTATGGTACACTTGCCTTTGCTTGATTAATTGTTTTCATTGTTGTGATAGGACCGGACAGCTTCATTCCCCTCCTTTTTCTTCTCCTCTCTCCCTTTATCTCTCCTTCTCCTTCACTATTTTGCATCATGCGGCTTCTCTTCTTCCCCCTTCCCCCTTTTAAAATAAAATGAATTTAATTCTGGGTTGGAACCTGGCTTGAGCGCATGGTAGGCGTGCGGTGAGCGTGGGTTCTCGGCCACTCTCGATTTTTGGCGTCTGCTTTTCGGCTCTTGCTACCGAGTGCATGGCGGCGCCTTCTTCTGGGCACCTTATCAGCATACAACAATCCCGTTTCCTCTTTTTTTACTTTTGAAACTCATTTTTTCCATGCATATTTAGCCCCATCTTAATTATTATTATTTTTAATTACCTCTTAATTATCATATTTTGGAATTGGGACTTCACAACTTTCCCCCACTTATAAGAATTTCATCCTCGAAATTAAATGAAAATACATGCCTTAAGAAAACAAATGAGGGTATTTGCT
Source organism: Nepenthes gracilis (assembly GCA_033239525.1). Taxonomy (NCBI): domain Eukaryota; kingdom Viridiplantae; phylum Streptophyta; class Magnoliopsida; order Caryophyllales; family Nepenthaceae; genus Nepenthes; species Nepenthes gracilis. Next base: position 11,041,405 of record BSYO01000027.1, on the reverse strand, counting down.
TCGGATCTCCCCTTCATGCTCCCATGTTGCTTTTTCGGGAGTTTAATTCTTCCACAAGACCTTTACTAGAGGGATGGTCTTTGAGCATAGCGTCTGGTCCTTTCGATCCAAAATATGTACTGGTTCTTCAACATAAGATAAATCTTCATTAATTGTTAAATGTTCATACTCGATCACATGTGTGGCATCATAAACATACTTTCGAAGTATTGACACATGAAATACATTGTAAACATCTGTCAGACTAAGTGGCAACACCAATATGTAAGCCACCTCTCCAATCCTCTCCAAAATCTCGAAAGGGTAAATAAATCGTAGTTTCAGTTTTCCTTTCACCCCAAATCTAAATGTTCCTTTTGATGATGATACTTTCATAAATATATAATCACCCATTTCAAATTTCAACTAAGATCTTCTCCAGTCTGCATAACTTTTCTATCTTCTTTGAGCTATCTTCACTTTTTATGAATTAGTTTGATTTTCTCCATAGTCTCCTTGATAATGTCAAATCCTAAGAGCCTCCTGTCTCTAATCTTCTCTCAGTGGATCGGTGATATGCACTTTCTCCCATATAATATTTCAGAATGTGTCATGCCTATACTCATTTGATAGCTATTATTATAAGCAAATTTTGCTAGAGCTAGATAGTTGTCCAAATTTTTCTTCATTTCTAATACTAAGACCCTTAACATATCTTCCAGAATTTGAATGGTATGCTCTGATTGGCCGTTAGTTTGAGAGTGGTATGCCATGCTAAACTTTAATTCCATCCCTAGTTCTTTATACAGGCTCTCCCAAAATTTGAGACAAACCTCGGATCGCGATCTAACACAATGATTTGGGGACACCATGAAGTCTGACAATTTTATATATATACAACTGTGCCAGCTTATTGTGAGAGTATGTAGTTTGGATTGCCAAAAAGTGAGCTGATTTAGTTAACCATCAATAATAACCCACACGGCATCATGATTCCTTGGAGTTCGAGGCAAACCTGATACAAAATCAAAAACAATATCTTTCCATTTCCAAGTTGGAATGGGTATCGATTATAGCGGTCCGGATGGCTTTCTCCTTTCCACCTTTATCTGTTGACAAATTAAACATTTCCCCACGTAGTGTACAATCTCCTGATCTCATCCCTTAACCTGTAAAAATTTTTTCACCTTCCTCGTGTCGTCTTTTGCAATGTAAGGAGCGTACCGAGATAATTCAGTAAATTTTACATTATATTCTGCTATAGTACAATTCCTTTGTCTTAAATGCATAGATTCCTCTTACTTCTGATCTTGAAAACTAGAAGGAAAGTATTTCTCCCTAAAGGCTCCTTCAAACATTTCCTATGTAATTTCTTCCTCAGGGACTCCAAAAGCCCTTTTTCTTGTAGCCCACCAATTATCGGCCTCCCCCTCTAATTTACATGCTACAAAGGTGACTTTTTCTCATTCTAAATATTGAATAATTGTAAATACTTTCTTCAATCTTTGGATCCAAATATTTGCTTTCACGGGATCTAGCTCTCCTAAAAACTCAGGTACCCGCTCCGCCATAAATTTGTCATAGGTTGACGGACTAGGGTTCATTGGAGGCAGGGGCAGAGCGGGAATCGGAGCCATTTGCCGTTGTTCCATCATTTCAAAGATGTGGGCCATTCTTCCCAATAAATTCAAGTATTCTACTTCTCAATCTGCAGGGGCACTAGATCCCGCTCTATTGTTAGTGCTTCTTCTTCTATGCACCATCTAAAAGCACATAACCATATGTCATAGTATAGAAACAAGATAGCAATTTTCGAATTTAATCCTAAAAATAATCACCAAAATCATCAATCAAATCTTAACTATTCTTGTCCCATTTCAACCTAGACCAAACCTAGGCTTTCATAGTGAGTCCGATCAATCCTAAGGTATCTCTTTTTCTCTCTGATACCATTTGTAACAGAACGAGTCTTATTATTTAAGATCCTCAATTAATAATATATAAACACCAATGACCTATTAATTTATACATAATAATTTATAAAAATTTTGATAAAGTTTTCTCTATAATTGAATAAAAAATAAAAAATACAACTTGTTAATTTGAACCTGTACATAATAATCAAATGATAAAAACACAAAATTCATCCTTTTCACATTCTCAACACATTCACAACCCATCACTACACCTCTTCTGACAAACATCATTCCTCAATAGGATCACAATCCAATACAATATTCTCAACTACTATATTGGATCATGAGAGAGATGTCATCTAAAACCTACACAATCCAAAAACATATCTTGCAGAAGCATAGCTGTGTCTATTGTAGCACATACATCCTCATCATGTTGTAGGTTTACAATATTCATTCAAATTATAAATCGTACATACACATACATTAACACAACTACTAATTACTAGTCTTCAAAAAAGATCAACACTTTTTCCGAAGATAATCTCTATCTTCACTCCTTTTTGTTGGGAATCAGCTCATTAGGGTTATCTAGGGGGAAGTAAACAATAGAGGGATAAGTAAGAAGCTCAGCAAGGTACCTTAACCATAATAATCAGTAATACTTTATACAAGGAAATTATAAGAAAAGATCAGAGAACGAAATGCATGCAATAATGCAAATAATGCAGGACATGAAGTAATGCACACTTATGTAAGATAGTCGAATCTTTCTTGTGTTCGTCATCTTTCTTTCTTTGACTTGTTTTCTTCCTACATAACTTTTACTTATCTTGAGGGACAAGGGTTAGTAAACCCTACTAGTGGAGGGAGCGAATAATCGAGGATAGATTATATTCAATTTACACAATCCAAGGCCTTAGTTCTTGTTCTTTATCATTATGATCATGCATGCATGCGTCATTTCATGTGTCCTTCATGAGGGCCATTTCTTTCATAGATCATTAGATTCCTCCCTGTACAATGCCTTGAGGATGGCGAACCGTGTATCACTCCATGGTCGGGATTCTTCATATTCTTGGTAGGTTCTTGGGGGTTCTTGGGTAGGTTCATGGTAGGTTCTTGGGTTTTGTTCTCCTTGTACAACGCCCCAAGGACGGCGGACCACGTATTACTTTATGGATAGAGTTTTCTTTAATTACCACAGTAACTTTCTAAGGCTAACAAGGAACGTCACCTGCTTCACTTAAGCAGCCAGGACACGTGGCCAGAGTATCCTCGGGTCTCCACCACAATATTCATGGCAAGCCAAAAAAGGTTACCTGCTGAACGATCATTGATCTAGTTTTCTTATTATTCTTACTACTTAAATTTTTGTTTCTCACTTATCAATGGCCTTTTTTCTTTAATTCTTTAATCCATCGAACGATCTTCGGTATCGTTTCACGATGTACTTCTTAACAAGAGCAGAAGTGATACATTCATTAGCTTAGAGATTTCACAACATCACAAATCCATGTCTCCTTTTTTATTTTTCTCTATATTTATTTTCCATATTTTCCATATTTTCGTGGCTAGGGTTTGTGAATAGTACCCAGATGCGTTCCGGACACAATACACAAAATATACACTAAAAGTGGACCCACCATTCATAATACTTGTGTACAAGCATGCGTTTATTCATAATATTATGAGAGAAATGGAAAACGTGGGGTATTATATACAAATCTTAAAAGAGGGAGATTTTATAGTAAACTAAAATTGGTAAAAATGAAAATAAATGGTTATGGTACACTTGTTTCTATATGATTAACTATTTTCCTTGTTTTGATCGGACCGGACGGCTTCATTCCCGTCCTTTTTCTTCTCCTCTCTCCCTTTTCCTTTCCTTCTCCTTCGCTATTTTGCGTCGTGCTGCTTCTCCTCTTCTCCCTTCCCCCTTTTAAAATAAAATGAATTTAAGTTGGTCGGCAGGAATTGCGCCCGCGCTCGAGCGCAGGATAGGCGTGCAGAGAGTGTAGGTTCTCGGCCAAACCTAGCTCGAGCACCTGGCGGCAAGCAACAAGCAGAGCCACTCTGTTTTTGATCCCTACTGCCGCGCTCGAGCGCGCGGTAGGTGCCGTGCTGTTGGGCACCTTATCAGTATACAATAGTCCCATTTCCGCTCTTTTTACTTCTGAAACTCACTTTTCCCATACATATTTACCCCAATATTAATTGTTATCATTTTTAATTACCTCTTAATTATCATGTTTTGGAATCGAGACTTCACAACTCTCCCCCATTTATAAGAATTTCATCCTCAAAATTAAATGAAAGTACATACCTTAAGAAAACAAATGAGGGTATTTGCTTCAGATCTCCCCTTCATGCTCCCATGTTGCTTCATTAGGAGTGTGATTCTTCCACAAGACCTTTACCAGAGGGATGGTCTTTGAGCATAGCGTCTTATCCTTTCGATCCAAAATCCATATCGATTATTCAACATAAGATAAATCTTCATTAATCACAAGAGGTTCATATTCGATCACATGCGTGGGGTCGTGGACATACTTTCAAAGTATTGAGACGTGAAATACATTGTGAATATCTGCCAGTCTAGGTGGCAATGCAAATTTGTAAGCCACCTCCCCAATCCTCTCTAAAATTTCAAAAGGGCCAATAAATTGTAGTTTTAATTTCCCTTTCACCCCAAATCTGAATGTTGCTTTTGATGGTGATACTTTTAGAAATACATAATCACCTACTTCAAATTTCAACTCAGATTTTCTCCGGTCTACGTAACTTTTCTGTCTGCTTTGACCTATCTTTAACTTCTCGTGAATCAGTTTGATCTTCTTCGTGGTCTCCTTTGTAATGTCGGATCCTAAGAGCCTCCTGTCTCCAATCTCCTCCCAGTGGATTGGTGATCTACACTTTCTCCCATATAGTGCTTCGAAAGGCGCTATGCCTATACTTGTTTGATAGCTATTGTTATAAGCAAATTTTGCTAGAACTAAATTGTTGTCCCAATTTTTCTTCATTTCTAATATTGAGACCCTTAATATATCTTCCGAAATTTAAATGGTACACTCTGATTGGCCGTCAATTTGATGGTGGTATGCCGTGCTGAACTTTAATTCCGTCCCTAGTTCTTTATGCAGGCTCTCCCAAAATTTTGATACGAACCTTGGATTGCGATCTGACGCAATGGTTGAAGGGACACCATGAAGTCTGACAATTTTATCTATATACAACTGTGCTAGCTTATCGTGAGAGTATGTAGTTCAGATTGCCAAAAAGTGAGCAGGATGGACAGCTTGCTCTTGAGATGGTCAACACTTTCATTGACCGAAAGTAGGACCAGTTGGCCGTCTGAAGGCCAGGCCTCTAGTGGACCAAGCCCAATTTGGCCTATGCGATCGTCCTCGACTTGTAACGGTCTTCTCCCCTAATTTTACACTCTTCATAGAAGGTAATCTCAATTGTAACAGTCATTAGCAGATTCAACGCGTATCCTTGAAGGAAAGCACTAGAATCCTCCTTCTTTCTGCAGTAAACCCTAACGGCTACAGAACACGGAAGGAAAGTAATCAAGGCAATGACCATTACTGCTATAAAGACTCCACGCCAGAAAAAGCAATGATCCCAATAGAGAGCAGGAATCAAGCCTTTCTGCACACAGTAGGCTGCCCAGTACAGCAACTATAAAAGGCCATGGAGTCCTCACTCCAAGGCACGCTCTCAATTTGCCCACAAAAGCTCTCTACTGCAAAGTTTACACGCTTTCAAAATATGAACGCTCTTTCTCTCTTTGCCGCTATGTTCCCAGTGAACGCTGTGCTTAGAGCCAATGCTCCTCACGAGCCATCAAAGTCTCTCTCAATGAGAGTACTCTTCCATCACCAACACTCTCTGTATTCTCCTTATATCCATTACTTTCACCTTCTAAATTTGAAGGCTATTGTTGATTTGAGTGTTAGAGTATTTTCGATAAGACAACCTCCTACCGTCACTTGACCTCTTATTCATAGTTGTGGTGTGCAAGATCAAAACTCATTGGATGGAGTCGATTCAGATGATTGACTTGACCCAAATCTGTTCAAGTTTGGGTCTAGGATGTATCATTGGCGTCGTCTGTGGGAACCTTACAAAAAGCCAACCACTTTTCTCCACGATCTCTCTCGGTTTCACCTTCCATAAGACAGAATAGTGAACACAAGAATGCAAGCTAATGGTCCCACTAGAGACACGATCACACCCGACTGAGATCACTTTGCTGGTAATCCGATCAACCGGGTGGTCAATGGAGTACTCGCTCAATTTTTCCATAACCTAGTGAAACAGATGAGTAACATGAATCAAATGCTTCAGATGTTCTGTGTTTGTCAGGAAAATATAAAGCAGGGGGCTCCGTCCGCAGTAGTCCCTGCTCCAGCCTCCTTGAGAGGAGGCCAGAAGAAGAAGAAACCATCCAAGAAGGCCAGGGGGCTGGGCGACACTCAGGCTCCGGAGACCTCACTCGCCCAAAGCCGTTCAAGGCTCAAAGGACTTTTGGGAAGCAGGAATCCGGAGGAGAGTATAGAACGGAGGAATCCTTGATACTCTTGGACAGATATCGGGTATTAAGCTCAGGAGGGAACCTCCAAGATCGATAGATCTACTGGTGGCAGTAGCCAACTGACTACTCACCACGCTAGAGATAGGACGGAGTTGAGAACCTACCTTAACTCCAAAAAAATTGGAAACACCGCCCGCACAGATTCGCGGGTGGAGAAGATCTTGAAGTGTGTATTCAAGGATGACAAACACACTACAAATTTGGATAGATCACACTTCACAGTGAAGATCTTGAACCGTCCCATGCTGGCCAAGTTCAAGATGCTAACTCTTGACTCTTACGATGGGAGTGCTGATCCCATAGATCACCTCAATCATTTTTGCACCCATCTAAGTCTACAAGGGTTGGAGGACGCAGCCATGTGCCGCTACTTCCCCCTTACACTGAAGGGAGATGCCCGCATCTGATTCCATCGTTTCCCATTAGATTTAATTCGGAGCTTCCGAGAGCTCATTGACCTCTTCTTGGTGCAATACGCCTTTAGCTGTCGGGAAGAGAAGTAGCATTAGCATCTCTCCCATATCAAGTAGAAGTAAGGAGAGAATCCATGGAAGTTCCTAAATCGCTTCGTAGCGGAGTCGAGAAGAATCCCCAGACTTATAGAAAAGATGAAGCTTGGCAATTTCATCTCTGCCTTAACGCATGGGGACTATTTTAGGAACCTAGCGCATAAGAATCCATAGAGCTTCCGAGAGGTGGAATCTATCACTAGGGCCTACATAGCAGCCGAAGAGGAAAACGAGGCTAAGCATCTCGAAAGGATCCAAAGGCCTCGTTCTTTCCCAACTAAGGGAAAGAGGAAGCACAACGGCGGCGATCACTCCCGTAAGAAGTAGCACAAGACCGAAGTACTAGAATGGAGGAGTTATGGGCCGATCAACCTGACGCCCCTGACCGACACATGTTCCAACGTCCTCATGCAGATTTGTGGGAAGAAGTTCCTTAAGTGGCCAAAACCACTTAAGAAAGTGGAGGGAGGAAATCCAACTAAGTACTGCGATTTCTATCGATCTCCTGAATACTCCATGAAAGATTGCAGGATGTTTCAATGAGAGATCGAGGAGCTCATCTTGAGAGGCCACCTCACTAGGTTTGTCAAGAACCTTGGACAGAGCTCTGGCACACGGAACCGAGTCGCGGCTGGAGTGGTTAATATGATCACAACCCGACTGATTTCGATTTTTACATGTAAAAGGGCCGATTTCGATTTTAAACATGCAAAGGCCGATTTCGATTTTATCATGCAAGGGGCCGATTTCGATTTTATCATGCAAGGAGCCGATTTCGATTTTTACATACAAAAGGGCCGATTTCATGTTCTTACATAGGAAAGCCGGTTTAGATTTTATTTTTGTTTGGATCTTATGAGAAGGGAGGCTAGACTTCATTTTCTTCACACAAAAGCCGGTTGTGATTTTCTTTACACAAGAGAAGGCCGAACTTGTTTTTACCTAAGGAAAGGCCGGAGTTGTTTGTTCATCAAGGGAAGACCGGAGTTCTTTACACACACGGCCGGTTTCGTTTTTAGTCTGAATTTCATATAAAGCTCAGTTTAAGTAGAAACAGAAAGCAGAATACAAAGAACATGAATACAGATATGAAATCAGAATGAAACTTAAGTAATAATTAAGAACGGCAAGAATTTTTAAATCGGAAGGGAAACACTTGCAGACTTTCTTAAAATTGGACATTCGAAACGGAAGGATACTTAAAAATCTGGACTCTGAAAAGTATGAACTTTAAAATTGGATACAAAACGAAACTTAAAAAGGTTAGCGTCCGAAGTCACTTGCCTGAGAGTTGCCCAGTATTATCGTTTTGAAGTTTTCTCCTTCACTCCCTCCTTTCTGCTTATATGGGCTGGCTACTTCAACAAACGCTGGGTATTTATAGGGGAAAGGTTAGGTGGAGTAAGTAGGGGTAGTTTACTTACCCGAGTACTATTAGTCAAATTAAAGTGAGGTCGTTTACTTACCCCATTTGGTTATGACTTAGTTGGATTCTAACTAGATTGTAATGAGGTAGTTCACTTACCCCATTTGGTCATGATTTAGCTGGATTCTAACTAGATTGTAATGAGGTAGTTCACTTACCCCATTTGGTCATGATTTAGTTGGATTCTGACTAGATTGTAATGAGGTAGTTCACTTACCCCATTTGGTCATGATTTAGTTGGATTCCAACTAAATAATAATTTGGCTTCCTTTTTTTTTTTGTCTCTAGTTGCAATTAATTTATTCAAGTCACCTTTTCTATAAGGTTGGTCAACCTCTTGATTTTGGACCTCACACTTAGTCTTGCGAAGCATCGATGCTATTGGTAATACTGCCAATAGGAATAAACTTTTTCTGAATTGGAAAGACCATTTTTTAGTCTTCGCTATTCTGCAGAATGGAGCATACAAACTCCGAACCCATAATGGCAAGTTGGTTCCACTAATGTTGAGTGCAATCCACCTCGTCCATCTGTATATTTGTAAATGTACATAATGTTTATTATTAATAAAAGAATATTTTTTTTCACTGCATTGTGTTGTCTCTTCTTTCTATTTCTGTTCCATATGCATATGTATCTATTTGCAAGATTATACGACCTAGACTGTCCTAAGTCTTGGTGGGTTTTCACTCGCTCGTAACTAAACCCTGGTCGTCTAGATAGCTTATAAGCGATTGTAATTAAACCCTAGTTATCTAGGCTACTCATAAGCGGTTGTAACTAAATTCTGCTCATCCAGACAATCCATAAGTGGTCGTAACTAAATTCGGGTCATCCAGGGGGCTCATAAGCGGTCGTAATTAAACCCTGGTCATCCAGCCGGCCTATTAACGGTCGAATTAAATCTTGGTCATCCAAATTGCCCGTTCGCAGTCAAAATCTTAGGGGCTTAAACAACACGCGTGACAACCTTCTACACAAGGAGATAGTGTGGTCAGTTAACGATGGTGACAGGAGTAAAAAACTCAGTCCAAAAGCTAGACGCCAAAGTTCATACTTGGGCAACGCCACCGAGCCTCTACTCACGTATGAGTGTAAAATAGGTTTGACCCGACATCAGGATTCACCTTGATGTCTTCTCTAAGACTTATGTCCATCAGATAGTGCCACAAACAACTCAAGGAAGGCAAACGACCAACTTGCATGCAACGCACCAAGTCGGCCGGACAATATAATGACAAGTAATTGAAAAATGGCAACAAAGGAAAAGACACAGAACGTCAGTAAAACACCAATTTTATTGATTGAATCTATACAATTATAATAATTTTAAAAAAGCAAAGAGTATAAAATCTATAAAGGTACAAAGCTCCCAGGAGGAGGAGGTGGAGGCCCTTGACCACTTCGAGATTGTCCCACGAGACTCTCACGGCATTGGGCGGAATGGTTTGATGGGTCAAGATATTTCACTGAAAAGTTGGGGTCAACTAACCGTACAATACGTTGGCAAAGGTTGATGCCTTTCCACAACTGTGCCACCAGCATATCGGAGACTTCATGGGGGCGTATACGAGTAGTTAACTTGTTATCTAGTGATATTGTTTGTTTCTCGAATTGGTCAATACGCCTCACCGCCTGGTCAGTTTCTTCTCTCAGCAAGACGTTCTTCTCTTTTAGTCTGTCATTCTCCTTTTTCAGACTTGACAGTACAGCTTCTCTCAACCGGACATTCTCCTCTTTCAGTCTGGCATTCTCCTCCTCCAGACTAGACAGCACAGATTAGAGAGTAGTTTGTCCTCCTGGTACTCCAGTTTTAGCAATTCTATTTCCTCATCAAACTAGGCGATCTCCTTATCTCGGTCAGATATCACTAGGTCTTGCTGGTGTAGTCCCTTCGTAATTGCGCTCATAATTTTCTCCCCCTGCAAAAATGCTAAGTATCAGTAGCGGAGAGAAAAAAGAGAAGGAAGATAGCAGAATACTCAGAAATTTTTCAGGAAGAAAAGTTGAAGGAAAGCGTAAAAATTTTAAAAAGTAACGGATGTACCACTTAAAGAAATGTGAACGCCAGAGAACTGTCTTGTAAATGTGCCCCCATCATTGCCGACACATGTCGCGTCCTGAATGGGGGCAGTAGAATCAGATCCTCTGACGCATTAATTATTGGGATCGCAAATTCATTACATTCTGACATGTGGCCAACTTTTTGACTGACAGTTCGGCGCATGATGATGATGCGTCGTTTCAACTCCCACAAGTTCTCCATATTTTGACCCAGGCGGTCAACAAATTCGGTCAACTCTTCTTTCAGCACTTCTCCGGATTTTGGCCCAGGCGGTCAACGAATCTAGTCAACGCTTTCTTAAAAGTTATCCAAATTTTGGTCCAAGCAGTCAACGAATCTGGTCAACGCTTCCTTAGAAGTTCTCTAGATTTTGGTCTAGATGGTCAATGAAATTGGTCAGTGCTTCCTTCACCAGTTCTTCGAATTTTGGCTTAGACAGTCAACGAATCTGGTTAACGCTTTCTTCAGCCAGTTTTCTAGATTTTGGCCTAGACGGTCAATAAATTTGGTCAATAATCTTCTAAGCTAGTTCTCTGAACCTTGACTTCACGGTCAGCAACTACATGTAATGCGATCAACAGACTAAGAGTCTTCGTCAATTTCCTCACCAGGTCACCTCAGGCAGGTAACCTAGCCACTCGCGACCCATCTTGAACATACTTGAGGTCGAAATCCTAAACCACCAGCATAGGAATTAGTGATGGGTATGCCAGTAATGGGCTGGCCTAAGAAGGAGGAACGACCCATATCCACAACGGCCCATTTACGCTTGGACGGTCAATGCCTACCGTTGATGAGACATAAGGCTAAGTGAGTCAGGAGAAGCCCAAGAGCAGGACAGGTAGCTTGCACTTGAAACGGTCAACGCTTCTATTGACCAAAAATAGGACCAATTGATCGTCTGAAGGCCAGGCCTCAAGTGGGCCAAGCCCAATTTGGCCCACGTGACCATCCTCAACCAGCAACGATCTTCTCTCCTGATTTCACACTCTTCACAGAAGACAATCTCAATTATAACAGTCATCAACAGATTCAACGTGCATCTCTGAATGAAAGCACCGGAATCCTTCTCTTGTCTACAGTAAACTCTAACGGCTACAGAACGTATAAGGAAAGTAATCAAGGCAATGACCATTACTGCCATAAAGGCTCCACACCAGAAAAGGAAATAATCCCAATAGAGCTAGGAATCAAGCCTTTTTGCACAAGACAGGCCACCCAACACAGCAACTATAAAAGGTCATGGAGTCCTCACTCTAAGGCACGTTCTTAATTTGCTCACAAAAGCTCTCTACTATAAAGCTCACACACTTTCAGAATACGAATGCTCTCTCTCTTCGCCGCTACATTTTCAGCGAACGCGGTGCTTAGAGCCAATGCTCCTCATGAGCCACCAAAACCTCACCCAATGAGAACGCTCTTCCATCACAAACACTCTATACATTCTCCTTGCATCCGTTACTTTCACTTTCTAAGTTCAAAGGTTATTTGCTAATTTGAGTGTTGGAGTCTTTTCAGTGAGACAACCTCCCACCATTACCTGACTTCTTATTTGTAGTAGTGATGTGCAGGATCAAGACTCAATAGACGGAGCAAGACTTAGATGATCGATTTGATCCGAATTTATTTGAAACTTAGATCCAAGATGCATCAGTTATATAACATACAGATATACAAATATATATATATCGTTCTGAGTTTTCATAAATAACAAAACATTCCAAAATCACAAATATCTGGATAAAACCATTGAACAATCGGTAAAATATACATGCACATAAATAATAAATAGATGGGTATATAAAAATCACATGTATTTAAACAAAATCTCTAAAATATATACAAATATCATAGGACATGAAAATAAACTAAGGATTTGGCTTAAATACTTATTTCAACATTATATTCCGTAGATCTTATGAAAGGATAATCCGAGACGCTCGGTTGCCACTTTCTCTCTCTTGCTTTCCCTCCTCTTTCTCTTTTTCTCTGCCTGGCTGCGCAAAGAATGGCGAACCTTAACTTGCACACGTTTTTATACTCCACCTCGCTCTCAAGCGCTCCTCAGGCGTGCCTCGGCACTTGCTCTCAGGTAGCCCGGCACTTGAGTGCCACTCGAGCATTGCTTGGGTACGGCACATTTTGAAATCTGCATTTGAATGAGTCTTGAGCACTCCTCAGGCACACATTCTAGTTTTCGTGCATCGGGTGCACAGTCAGCGAGCCTTAAGCGCCCAATACCGAACCAAAATCATTCAAAATTTTACAAAATACCATTAATCTGGCACATTTAATAAACCTAAAATATTAAAAATATCCAATATAATTCAAATGGGATCCGAGTATTATAGCTTGGGCGCTGGCCCACGGGATTTTGCGCCTTAGGTAACCTTTGAATGCGTCTCAGGTGTCAACCTACAGATCAAATTTTTTTCAAAATTTTACAAAATATCATTAATCAAATATATCAAATTATCTCAAAATAACAAATAAATTCAAATAAATCATTGGGAAAAATCGGGCATTACACGTTCTCGGTTGCCACCGTCGCCGTCGGCTCCCAGCATTGACACCATTGATAGCACCTCAACCTTGTCGCCGTCGTAACACTTGCACCTGCATTCCTCAACCCACATCTTGAAAATACAGTGACAAATGCACAGCAGTATTGTTTCTATTCTATTTAAAATTAAAATGTCTAAATAAATTTCAACTATTGAATACAACAGCTAAAATTTGTTTAAACATTTTCTTTTAAAAAATAAAATAATATTTTTTAAATAAAAAAATTAATAATTATTATTGAATTAAATCTTATGACTATCAAAGACGCCATAGCATCCCTTCGTTTGCAATGTTACTGCATATAGTTGAAACAATTATACTAACTTAAACTTTATCAATCAAGTGCATTCCAACAAATTGTACATCTGGCCGTCGAAGCAATCCTACTGCCCACTTCAATGTTTTCAAATTTTTTGACATCCCTAAACTAATGACAGCATGACTTTGAAACAAATAGCTGTTGTGTCAGATTTGATGCATGCTGAGACTTCTCAAAATGTAAGGGCATCCTTCCCAAGTTTTCCGTCTTACTTTTACGACTAGTGATACGTGTTATGGGGATGTGGATTTCGGAGAGCATATATATAAATATTGAAAGATGACTGATTCGATCATGTCACAGGCTGCTCTTTCTGTCGCATCACTAATCGGAAATTTATCCCAATTTTTATTCATATTTTTGAAAAAGACGGTATCGATTTTTGATTTCTACATCTTTTGAGTATCATAAAATCCAATATAAAATTTCAAAACTAAAAAAAAAGTTACAGATTTGAACAAAATTTTCAGGCTTTCGTTTACGAGAAATGTTTTTCAAGGAACATTTCATTTTTTGTTTTTTAAAAAACACAAATATTTAGACCCACTCAAGTACCCTCCCACCAACAACGACATCGATGGAAATATTTTACAAATAATGAACAAAGTAATGGTTGGAAATATGAGCACAATTAACCTTATTTAGCATTATGATGCACAAATTACCATATCCGAAATAATACAACCATAGTCACAATTTCAATCGTGTTCTTCCTGCAATCAGTTGATACAACTAATTAAAATAGAGTATTGATGAATTTAACTGTCTACGGTTTCGCACTTCTGTGATTTAACATCAGCATCCTCAGCCAAGGAAGTCACAACAAAATCACACATGACTGAGACGTCCAGGCTCTTGGTCGATATCCAAGTCTTCAGTTTCACCCGCACGCTCATCTTCAGACTAAATGAAATCTCCCGCTGCTTCTTCTTCGACTTGCTTGATTTCATACTCAGCTGCTTAATCTCCTTCGGTAACTTGCACTTTGTGGAGACCGCAAGCAACATATCAACCTCGTCTAAGCCCTTCCCTTGTTGTTCGAGCACCGGGAATTCGCCCTTGCCTAACACATTCCCCTTGAACAGAATCCACACATTCCCTTCTTCGTATCCGATGCAATTAACCTTGTTAGGATTTTCGACCTCCAGAAGGATTTCATAAGATGTCGGGTGAGAATTCGAAGATTTTTTAGGGTATTTGATGGTGAGGTTCTTGATCGCGAAATTGGGCGCCTTGGGGTTCAGCGTGAGGTCATATATAGCCGCCATCGCGCCGGCAATGAGGGCAACCACGACGAGCACTAGGAAGATCCAACAAACACAACGGTTGCATCGTCCTCTCTTTTTTGGATCTGGGTTGCGATACTGATTCATGATTTCAGCGTTTTCAGGCGGCGGAACGCGATATATTTGATCTTTGGGGATCTGGATAATGTAGGTTTTCCGTCGTTGGTGGTGGGATGGCGACTGGAGTCGTTGCAAGGCTCTTTCATCATTGGGTGCCCCTGTGGTGGTGGTATGAGGTGGGGCGGCTGGGGGCGGGGGTGGTGGAGGAGGAGGATCGTTGTTGGTGTTGGCTGCGATGGCCGCAGGTGGAAGCCGCTCCTCCATTGAGGAAATGGGGAGCGGTTCACAGAGAATGGTGGAATATGGCCACGTAAATAATTCCGAGAAAGGAGGAGTGGGTGGTTTTTCTCTTGCATGCATGTAAGAAGTGGTTGGCTCGGACGGCTGCATGAAACAATTGATTCGGAATCGGCTAGTCGCGTCTTTTTTTTTTTCGGGTGGGATAGGCTGAGATTTAAAATTTACGAAAAATTATATAAAAATTTTTTATTAATATATTAAATATTTAATAGATGTTAATATTATAAAAAAGATTATATATAATATATTAAAATTTTTATAATTAAACTTTTATCTAATGATGTAAATGAGAAATGAATGCCCTAAATCCAATTGATAGAGGCGGACCTGCACTATTAGATCATTTACTATGTGGGGAAACTTATTTTCAGCAGTGAATTCTGTTATTAGTTATGTGTCTAAATTTTGCTATTAATCCTTAGCGTATATCTATCTATGCCTAGTTAAGACAAACCAAAAAAAGTCTTGGTTTTTTTTTTTTCTCTAAATATCGATGATAGTTATCCGAATTTGAAAAAGAGAAAAAAATAAAAATAAAAAGCTCTATGTATGCAATATGAAAAATGAAAATTCAAATCAAAAGAAAAATGAAAACAAAGGATTTTAGGGCCAACTCAGTCTCAGTTTTTAGAAAGTTTAATTAGCAAAATCCTTTCAGAAGGTTTTGACAAATCCATGGCGAGCGCAGAGAGAAATGGACTCAGAAATATGGGCTTAACTTGAGAACTTATTGTATTGGGCACTAAAATAAAGTGGGTTATGTAGAATTAGTCTATTATTTATAATATAAGATGTTTGTCTTGAAAATAAAAATGCCTAGGGGCAGAACACCTGAAACTTCTTTTTATTTTCAAAGCCAGCTCTTATGCCGGCTTTAATGTCATACCATAACAAGTATATATTGCCTCCTATCTCTTACCAACCTAGTAATGCACATCTTCCCTTCTCAGATCGCTTGGTTAGCGATGATGAGAGAGAGAGTTAACAGTGATTAAATATTGCGGTGTTTCGGCATCAAACGATTCCTTCAAACTCGTATATCAGATTTTTGTTAGTTTAAAATTCCGTGCAAGTTAAAGGAAATGGCTCGGGCAACAGAGCGGGAGAGGCTAGCATTGCCTTATCAAATATAGTAGAAGAATGCCTGATCGATCAATTGGAACTCCCCAGGATAAGCCACTAGGTAGATAATTATTACAAATATGCAATCACTATAGATTGCACCAACCAATGGAATTCAGTAGAACATTTTGAAAATACTTATATGCTCATCACTAATTGCATGCTCTTGAGATGGTGCATAATACATGGTCGAACCAAACTAACGGTGGACTCAGGTGATCGGCTAGGGGATAAGCCAGGGCACTCTGACAGGACTGTAGCCGGAATTGGACAAGAGGGGTTGGAGGAAAGCTGAACAGGAATTGGACTCGAAGTGCGATGCGATGTTTAAGCATGTGCTTGCTTTATTCAACAAGGGAAAGGAAACCATCAGCCGATTTTATGACATTGCAGCACCCCTTGTTACTTTTGTGACACCATAGCTTAGCTTGGCAGCACAAGAATTACGCTTCTTTCTTGCGGAATTGGAACAGCAATCTACTCTGGGGCCATTGGCAAAAGCTAAAAAACAGAGAAATTAGGTCATCATAGCTCCAATACTTGACCACAATGATTTTATTTCATTTGGTAGGTTGAACAGCTGAATTGTTTTCCTTAATTTGGTAGGGATAAACCGAAAAGGAAAAGGAAAAAAAATATATTAAATCCTAATGATTCAGGGGCAATGTCAAGCACAAAGGTTTCACACACTGCGAGGTTTGGAGAGAGTCACAAACTTAACCTTTGCAGAAACATTGTTTCCAGGGAGTAACATTGCTGTTGAGGCATGGCTCATCCTAGCAAAATCCTAATGATTAAATAACACAAGAACAAATAATTAAGCCTACTCCTTATAACGAAAAACAATTCACTTTCACCTCTACATCATGACCAATTCTGTACTCTCCGACTCTGCCTGGGTTTGCTGCTTAAATTCACCTTCAAATTCATCTCACATATTCTCGCCCACAGTCGGATCTCTCTCTGGCATTACTTTTTGAAGATTAAACATGGCACAACTAGCTCTCTGCAATCATCTCCTGCCTAGCCAGTGTAGTCCTTAATGGCACTCTCTAAGAGTTCGTGGTTGTTCCCCGGAACTTCTTTCACCCGAGATCCGTTTTTGTATATGTTGAACACTGGCAATGAGCTTACACCCTGGGATTGTAGAAATGAATGGTGGTCTTCAGCCTCCACCTATAAGCTCATCAAAATCTCCCAATTGGACTGGTATAATTTTTCTATAATCCAAACTTGACTCAAGCAAAGAGTGAAGACCAACCTTTAGGAAATCTATTGTTGGGTATCTCTTGCAGAGTTGATGCATGAGCTGTAGCGTCTGCCTGTCCCCTGGCTTGTTACAGAATAAGACTACTGATAAACCTGTCAATAACCCACCATCAACGTACCACACAATTTTCAGTGCATTTATTAACGTACCACACACACATACACACACACAAATACTCCCACACTGTTTTCACACAATTTTCAAATTTTCTTGGCTTTAGCACTTCATCATTTTCATACAAATCAGCACCCTTCACCCACCCCCAACTTAAAAATCATTGACAATAAAAATGAACATGCTACACACTTCTAAATGCTTGTTCTAACATTGCCCAACTTTTGCCACTTCAGTGTCTTTTGACATAATGTTGTACCAATAATGTTAAACCAGGCCTTACCTGGTGTTGATGTCAATAAGTTTATTAAGCTGTCATTGCTTTGAATCACGACTACATTGTTGTCACCATATTTCATGTCGCCAACATCGTTGCTGAGTTGTTTCTTGAGTTGAACTTGAGCCTCGAACAATGCCCTACCTACTTCTTCATCTCCTGGAGATTCTCGTGCCAACATCTCATAGTCTTTGAGAGCAGCCTCCCATTTTTTCAACTAACATGAACACAAGAATCAAGATTACCAGGAGATACGTTATCAATCATTTCTCAATCAAGAAGTCGATAAATGGTCTTGGACCACCCAAATTATGTCAGGTTCGGAAACTTGTAATTTGAGATGTATGTGATAAAAATTACATGTTGGCAAACCAAACGTCTGGGGGAAAAATATTTCATGCTGGAAGGAGTACCTTGGCACTGCAATCAGCTCTTCTTAGTCTGGCCTTGGCATAGGATGGGCGCAAATTTAGGGCAGCAGTGCAGTCCTCCACTGCTCTCTCAAACTGGCCCAATTTAGAATAACAGGCTGCACGGTTGCACAGCAATACTGAGTTGTATGGATCATGATGAAGCCCCTGTCCATATGCAGCAGATGCTTCTGAGAATCTTGATGCCTTGAAGAGACCATTGCCTTCTGATCGGGCTGCTGCTACTGCTCTGGCCCTTCTTGACACCAAACTCATCTCCTTGTTGGTTGGGTCTAGCTGGGCTGCTTGTAGGACTGCTGCCATAGCATTGTCAAACCTGTCAACCCCATTAGAAATAACCCTTAGCCGCCTTTTTCATAATGTGACCAACTGATTATTATATCGGGTATGACAAGTTTCTTTTCAGACAAGCTAGCAAGGTACACAATCTATATGACAGTTTGGTAAATCAAAGGATTTCCCCCATGCCAATTATGTTGTATATGCATGGAACCCATAATGCATTGATAGAATAAGCATGTTTTGGGTGTATCCTTTTGCCAACTGAAAGCTACAGAGTTAGATTCCGATGCATTCTGTCCACAAAATAAAAATTTCCATGCAGAGGAATATCCTCTGTATATGTCTCTTGTATACTACTAATCCGGCATCATGAAACCATCAAAGGTTATGTTTCCCCAAGATAACATACATTTATTAGAACAATGGCTATCCCTATTCAAATTGAATACCAGTTCAAGTGGAGAAGCTACGCTGGATGTATCCAAAATAATAGTTCAAAAAGTAGGCTAATGTCCACTTTTTTGACCAAGTCTGAATGAAATCATTGCAATATTTACACATTCCTGCAACAAACATACAGTGCTTATAAAAATAAGGCATTTGATTGGCAGATATATCGAGATTGACCTCATCACTAAGTTCTAATAATCATCGGAATCAAGATTGGTAGGGATCAAATTTGTATGAATAGAATAATGATCACTAAATTGATCAACAAGACCTCTTTAGCACACTTATTGTTGGGGTCCGAACCGGATACATACTATTCGACGCAGTAGAACAAACCCGAACCCTCCTGTCACATGTTAGCCATCAAACTAGTGAGTATAAAAAATACAACAATACATAATATTTTTAATGTGAAAAACATTTTTCAATTAAGGAAAAAATTACGAGACAGACTTTGAAACAATCTACTATAAAAGTGCAAGTTATAAGAATCAATTTCGAAATCCCTTCACTACAATCCCGAGTGAAGAATGGTTGTATACAACCCCCTCGACATATCTAACAACTCACAAGAGAAATATAACGAGAAATAAGAATAACAAAACAAAAATACTATTTTAGAAATTTACAACGTTTTTAATGTGAAAAACCCTTTTTAATCAAGGAAAAAATCACGAAACAAACTCCAAAATAAATCACTATAAAAGTGCTGATTACAAGAATCTCTTCCGAAATCCTTTCATTATAATATCGAGTGAAAAATAGTTGAATACAACCACCTTGATACACTCAACAACATACAAGAGAAATACGATGAGAAATAAGAGAATCAAACGAAAATACACTTCTAGAAATCACATCCAGAACAATGTATCCGACCTTGGTGAAGAATGAATCTTAAGCAGATGCCGAACCTCTTCCTCTTCTCTTTTCTTCTTTCATTTCTCTCTGTGTGGAGCTCCTTGTATGAGAATGATTTCAAAATTACCCTAAAATTGTGTTCGCACAATTTTATAATTTGAGCCGCACTCGAGTGCTCAGGTGCGCCTCGAGCGCGAATGACTTTGGAATTGGCACTCGAGTTCTACTTGAGTGAGCTGCGAGGGCAAATGCCTCTGGGCCGCTCACTATGCACGCGAGAGCACCCCGATCCTTGCACGAATATCGACAATCCTCCAATAACTATCCGTTTGTTGTGGCACCTACAAGGAGTGACCCAAACCCAATACCTACAATCTTTACTTCTTATCTGACCACTGCTAGCCAGGATTGGTGTTGTTTAAGGGCAGCAGCAATGATGAGGACAAGATCAATTGCCTATTTGGTCCAGTTCACACAAAGTTATTTTACAAGTAGTTCTAAATCAATGCATGTCGGTAAACTTATCCCCAAAAAATTTCCCACAAATGCTCCAAAATAGAGCTCCTAAAAGAAGCTTTTAGAAGAATTCAAAGAGCACAAGTTCTAATTTGTAGGTCGTTATAGAATCACTTCTCACAGACTGGACCAAACGCCAGTTAAGATTTCGAAATGAAAAAGTATGGATCAACTAACCTTCCAGCAGCCACGTCTACCTGAGCCCTTAGAATCAGAAAAACAGCATTACCAGCTGGTCCGAAGAATTTGGTACATTGATCCACCTCAAAGTTTGGACCATTGCTCCATGCCATGTCTGCATCATCATGCCTGTGGAGCTTCAACAGCGCCTCAGCTTGCAACGCAAACATCTTTGTACAGGTTCAACCAGACAACATCAAAATACCCGAGTTTTAAAATACGAAGGACAGCAACAACAACAATTTGGAATAACATAACGAAATTTCAAGACGGTATTTTTCTCGTATATCTAACCATTGGTGCTGAATCTGCTCCGCCTGCTATAGCATTTCCAGACTCTTTGAGCACCGTAATCCAATCTTTAAGTCGTTTAGCCTCGTCGCATTTCTTAAGATGGACTAAAACTGTTTTAGCTTTTGTTATTGCATCTGGGTCGGCTTCTGATCCTGCTTGGTTGAAATGATAAATTGCCCTATTCGCTTCACCCAATCTAGCCACAATTACACAATATGTCCTTTATTATACCAAAAAAAAAAAAATTTATACGTATACGAGCTCCATTTTTGACATTTCTACAACAGTATGTTTCATAGTTGGTTTTACTTTTACCCCATAAAAAAAATGCAAATATAAGCAGTTTTTCTGACATTCTTTAAAACAAAGAAAAGACTGCTTGGAGAAAATATATTAGGAATACAACAACAATTTTTTTATCGCAAGTTTTTCCTGTAATCAACAAACACAACAAAAATTTTACGAAAAGTGGAAAAAATATATTCATACATAATTTTGAGCCTAGGAATCATGAAGCGATTTTAGCACATAAGAGCAAAGTTGAAAGCTTAACAATTTCGATAAGTTCGTTAATGATGGATTACCTGAGATACAGATTGGCCAAACGGTGATGAGCTCTATGATATTGAGGTTCAATACGAATGGCTTCTCTGCACTCAAAAACGGCCTCAAGAAGCCTCCCTAAAGCAGTCAATGCCGCGCTTTTGTTGCTGCGGTAGGAAGCCTTGGTTGGGTCAAGGTCAATGGCCCGCTCATACAAAGCTAATGCCTCCGCAAATCTTCCATTCTTGTAATCCTCATTCCCCAATATCTTCAAATCCTCTGGGTCCATTCTGCACGATAGAGCTCGACAAAGGGGATTGCCCTCTTCATTTTCATTTTGTGTCTTCACCACATTTCCCGTTACGCTGTTTGCGTACTTTGCACCATTATTACTGACAGCCATTTGACTAGCCTCTCTTCCAGCTCTCCAACTGGAGTTTGTATTTGAATAGGCATTTGTACCAGGCTGCCTCAGGTTGCCTAGATGACCGTAAAGCATGACATTGCCAGAAGAAGCACGAACAAGATTAGCATTTCCACCGTTTGAACTTTGATGCTCGGAGATCATGCTCTCAAGCTCACCAGAAATTCCCATTGTTCCCTTGAGCACCTTCCTTCCTTGTCCATGCACATGTCCTTGACTTTGAGCAGGGGCCGATCTTGCAGCAGGAGCGCCCATGGCTTTTTCATTGGGAGGTTTCCGGCTTTGATTTTGCTGGTATACTGGCGGCATTTTCTGCTGATTGGGAGCACTTCTAACTGCGACAGGCTTGTTGGATGAGGATTCCGGGGTCAGGAGTGTGGGGTCGAGAAAGGCAGCCCCATCTGAGCCGCCCCTTCGCCGCTTTGAGCTGGAGTTGCTGGGTGACTTGGGATTGGAGCCGTTGTTGCTGCCGCTTTGACAAGGGAGTGAGCCCGCAGAGGCACTTCTTCTAGGCCATAATTTATTCCTCCCGAAAACTGCATTTAATAGCCCACACCCTGGCCTCTCCTCTTGCGATGTCTCCCCCATTTTGTGTGTTTTTCCTCTGAAGTTCCTTTCTTTTTTTCTAGAAATGTTCGATCTCAGAAGTAATTAACATGAGAAATGTCAAGATCGAATTCCATTGAATTCCATCCGTTAAAACTGTAGATGGGAGGAAGAAGTAGAGGAAGAGCAAGACGCTTAAATTTGGGAAATGCCAACCGGAGGAGATGAGTTCAGTTGATGCCTTTTTTTTTCCTGATTTGTTTCGTTCGATTATTCTTTCCGTTTCAACGGGTCGCGTGTCAAGGAAACTTGACAAGAAAGACGGTGAATGCGCGCAAAGAGAATGCCTGGAAATCTCCAAAACGTCAAAATTTACGCTAATAAGGCAGAGAATTTGTTATATTCGATAGCAGCGAAAATCATATTAGTTTGTGATTTGGTCCTGAAAGAAAAAGGGATCTCATGGTTTTTCGGAAACAAAGAATGGAGGTATCCTTGTCATTTTCCCACCATTTTTGCAGCTTGGCTCCCGTTGTTCAACTGAAACAGACAGACGGACAGACAGACAGAGAAGAAAACGTAAAAAATAACTCGGAGACGGAAAAAAAATTCAAAAATGAAGGCCGTCAATGGTTCTGGAAAACAAAAAATGGAAATTACTTAAAAAATAGAATGGAAAATCGAGAGATCATGGGGTGGCCCGTAGGAATTCCTTTTATGAGCCCTATTGGTGACAGCTATGGAACATGAGTGGTTCGAATAAATTAATCCACAGATTTTTAATTTAAAAAAGAATAACAATGTTTACAGACACGGATCAGGTAGACGCGTTCTTGGCCTTTGTCTTAGCGTCGACAACTCTAACCTTAGCGTTAGAAGGTCTTGCCACTGTATACCACCGTCTTTTTGGCAACAACCGCTCTAGCTAACAGGGCCTATGCAGCATCAGGTTTGAGAAAATGGATTGAACAACTGATCGCTCTTCCTCATCTGGCATCATTTTATATTCGACTTCCCGTATTTTGGATGATTAAATTTAAAATCGAACGGTCCACGTTATATTATCCATTTAAAACGTGTGGGCCGTCGAATTTTACATCCGATGGTTCAGATAAGAAAATACCTGATCCTGAGAAAATACCTGACCAAATAGTGCACATTTGGCTCCAAAAAGTTCTTTAACGGCGACCTAATTGAATATGTGCAACGGCAGGCCGGGAAGAGAAAAGAAAAAAAATTAACCGGATCACAAGAGAAAAAAAAACCTAAAGAAAATTCACCTCCATCAAAGCGGTAGAGCCTCTCAAAAGGTTGGGTCATGAAGAAGCTCTACAAAATTGAAATTCCCGATTTTTATTTGACTTAATTTGATATTATGTGTGTTTTTGAGTTGATTGGATATGTCAAAAATATTTATATATTGTAAAATTTTAAAAATTTCAAAATAGTAGGCTAGTGCCTGTGGCGTGCTTGTTGTGCACCTGAGTACTAAAAATCGTGAGTTGGCGCTTGAAGGGCATTGTAATACGTTAACTATTATCCATTACAATATTTTAAATATTCTAAAATTGTCCAAAAACTAAATATAACATTAAACATTGCATAATCTCATATTATAGCCTCTCCAACAGAATCGTTCTTCATTTCTATTTATCAGATAAATATCCGTGCATCTCATCTAAAATAGTTAGTAAAATAGAGTAAGAAGTGAGCCAAAAATTTAACAAAGTATATAATATAATAAATAATTTTATATAATTTATATTTAAAACATATTGAAAGGACAATAATTAAAATCTAATGCAATGATATGAACTTTTTCATAATATTTGATGCGTCCCTGGTTCTCAGGTTGTGACACAGATTAGAGAGCCTTCTATTCTTCCACTCCGAGTCGAATTGGAGCGGGTTTGTAACGACCCAGACTTTAAAAACATAGAAAATTTCAGTCATCGAGTCCTGTCAACGCCAGTTGACCGGAAAATGCAATAAGAAAGGTAACTCGGCTTTAAGTTGAAATCAAGTTCGGTCCTTCCTTAATGAAAATCCAATCCGGATTTCCTTGATGAAAATCTGGTCCGGATTTCTACGATGAAAATCGAGTCCGGCTTTTACTTGATGAAAATCAAGTCCGGCCTTGTGAGAAGAAAACCGGCTCCTCGATGATGAAATCCAAATCGGCTTAGAAGTGAATTTCCAAACCGCCGTAAGGTATGAGGTTGAAACTAACCTTGAAGAGTGCATTGTGTGTGGAGTGAGGTCGAAGTAACTTTGTATGTTGAAGCCGGAGTAGATTATGAGTTCAAGAAGAAGAAAATATCCTCCTTTTGATGTTGATGAAGGGGGCATGGTGATGATGAAGCCAAAGTATGAATGCTGGATTTAATATTAAAGGAAAATGTTAAAGGTAAGTAATCCGGTCAACGAGTGTTGACCAGAATGCGTGAGGGGAGGAGTAATCCAGTCAACGTGAAATGTTAACCAGAAAGCGTAAATGGGGGAAGGACGGGAAAAATGAAAGTGATCCGATCAACGCCAGTTAGTTGACCGGAATGCGTAATCAGGAAACCTCTATAAATAAGAAAACTGAATACGATAAAATAATAATTAATAATGAAACCCTTATAATAAGGAAACTGAGTATAAGGAAATAACTGGTAAGGAAATTTTGTAATAAGGAAACCAAGTATAAGGAAATAATATATAATAAGAAAATCCTACAATTAGGAAACCCTGCGAATTTGCCAAACCCTAATGACTGCTATCAGGCCCAAGGGCCTATAAATAAGAATTAGTGAGTAGGGAAAAGAGGCACTCGATAGGGCTTGCTAGTAGGGGAAGATCAAAAGCTCATGGCGAAATAAAGAAATTCAGGTAAGATACTCACCCCTGTTTTCAAGTTCATGATTATGCATGATTTTTAGTATATTTGATATTATATGAACTTATACGATGTTTGCTTTGTTCCTTTCATATCTCATGCTTAAAGTATGATTATTTGTCGATAATTGCATGTTTAAGGAAAAGACTTCATGATGCTTGATTTTGTTCTGGAAGGAAGTATGATTATCCATTTATATGAATTTTGATAATTGTATGTTTAAAGAAAAGAACTTCGCCTTCATAAGAAAAGGACTCCGGCCTTTTGAGATAAAAGCACTCCGTCTTTTTAAGAAAATGCACTCCGTCCAAAGAACTCCGGTCTTTTTAGGAATAGAGTACTCCTTCCTCTTTTAAAAAAGTACTCCGGTTTTTAAGAAGAGGAACTCCGGCCTTTACATTTTAAGAAGCACTCCGTCCTTTGTTTTGAAAAAGAACTCCGGCATTTGAAAGAAAAAGGACTCTGAATTTTGAGAGCTTCGGATTTTTTTTTTAAAAAGAACTCCGGATATTAAAGAAAAGTCACTCCGATTTTAGCACTCTGGGTTTTAAAGAAAAGTCACTCCGATTTAGCACTCCAGATATTAAAGAAAAGTCACTCCGGTTTTAGCACTCCAGATTTTAAAGAAAAGTCACTCCGGTTCTAGCACTCTGGATATTTAAAGAAAAGTCACTCCGGTTTTAGCACTCTGGATTTTAAAGAAAAGTCACTCCGGTTTTAGAGCTCCGGATTTTAAAGAAAGAATCACTCCGGATTTTAAAGAAAGAAACACTCCGGTTTTAGAGCTCCAATTTTAAAGAAAGAATCACTTCGAATTTTAAAGAAAGAAATACTCCGGATTTAGAGCTCCGGATTTTAAAGAAAGAATCACTCCGGTTTTAGAGCTCCACCCTTTTGAGAAAGAACTCCGCCTTTTAAGAATAACTCCGCCTTTTGAGCAAAGTACGCCTCCAAGAGCTCCGGTTTTCAAACTCCGTCTTTTTAAGAAAACGACTTCGGCTTTAAGATGATTAAAGAAAAAAAAGTACTCCGTCCTCTTTAGAAAAAGAGTTCCGGACTTTGATAAAAAAACACTCTGTCTATTTAAGAAAAAGTACTCCCTCCTTTAAGAAAGAACTTCGGCCTTTATGAATGAAGAACTCCGGCCTTTTAAGGACTTGGTTGAGTAAAAGAACTCCGCCCTTTTAAAAGAACTTTTTCCTTTTGGAACTCCGGTTTTTAATGAAAAAGAACTGGCCGCTTCAAGTGAAAAGAGCTCCGCATGTTTTTCTTCAAATGTAATTCGTCCTTGTTAGAAAAAGAGCTCCGGACCTTTGGGAAAACGTACTCTGTTCTTTTTGAGGAACTCCGTCCTTTTAGAAGAACTTCACTCTTATAAAGCACTCCGGTTTTAAGGAAAAGACTTCCTGCTTTGACGAATAAGACTTATGACTTTTAAGAAAGGAATCTTCGACTTTAAGATGATGGAAAGGTTATACGGACTTCAACTGATGAAGTTAAGAACAAAGGCTTTAAGAAGAAGAAAAATGTATTTATCCGGATAGCAAGTGGAACTCTATGACTTCCGACTTCTAAACTATGATGTATGGTCATGAAAAGATATGAACCATGAACCGAGTCTCCCTTAAACTTGGAATGAAGGAATCTTAGGAAAGATGGATGAAGGATATTGGAGTGACATTCGAGGATTGCCTCTTTCACGGAGGAGACTTTTCTGAGTGGCATAAGAACTATGGACTACGGCCCCGTATGTCGTTTAAAGGCATTACCTTCCGCCCTTGGGAGCATAATGAGGGGATACGGCTTTTTAGGTTGTGGGGTTACACATCTCCACCAAGGCCCTTGATGTTGTCCGCCCATGTTTGGTTCCTAAAGATGATAAGAATTTTAAATGGTTTTATGAGTTTTAAAGAAGACAAGATAGTGAGAAAAATACTAAGGAAATTTCGAACTAAAGACGTGATGGTTTTCGTACGATAAGTTATGTTCGCTTATATATATATGTTTATGTTCTCTGTTTTCTACATGTGAGTATTTTGCTAGGCTTTGTAACTCACTCTTATTGTTTTCAGATGAAGAAAGGCTCATGGAGGACGAAGTTGAGTAGGACCTTATGAAGTAGCTAGATGGAGTAGATGATCGGAGCTAATCAATGAAGAACTTAATTTTAATTTCTTTTTGATGTTTTGCGAAGACTTGTAATATGATTCCGCTGTTTACGACTCTATGGATGTTGTTAGTATGTTTCCGTAATTATTTTGGTTAATGAAAGGTTTAGTAAGCATCTCAAACTTTCAAGTTCAGTTAACCATAATGTTGGCCGGCCTAGTGTGGAATAAAAATCAGAAGGCCAACTCACGCAGTTCAGCCTCAGTCAATCTTGTGTATGAAAGAAAGGGAAAAAAATTTAGGTCCATTAATAATTATTGATCTTTTTAAGTCTTGACGGCGACTTTATGTGTGTAATTAAGTACGGGCCGTCACAGGGTCCGATTTCTGTTGCTATTAACTTGGAACCTGTACAATACAAATTATAAACAGGAGGTTTGAGGATGGCGAGAATTACTCCCACCATATACCTCTGACGCACAAGTTAGAAATATTTCTCAAAGAATAGAAATATGATAGGAGGATGTGATGAATGTATATGTGTATATGGCGGTGGATGAAGTGTTTGGATGCGCCAGCTGATGGCGACTTAAAGGTGCGCCCGTGGAGGAGCGATTTAGAGGTGCGTCCATGGAGGAACGTTTAGAGGTGCGCTCGAGGAGGGATGGCTTAAAGGTGTGCCCCGCAAAGGGACAATTTAGAGGTATGCCCGACAGAGGGGCGGCTTAGAGGAGAAGGACTATGCTGCATCGGAGGAGGGTCGAAGGCGCCTTCAGATCTAGAGGAGGGCTGAAAGCCTCTTGGTAGGAGGAGGGTTGAGAGCTTTCAGGACTACAGGAGGGCTGAAGGCCTCAAGACAGGAGGAGGGCTGAAGGCCTCCTAGCTAGTGGAAGGCTGATGGCCTTCGGACAGCCTCTTGGTTGGCGGAGGGTTGAGTGCCTCTTGGCTAGTGCAAGGCTGATGGCCTCCTGGTGGTGGAGGGCCGATGGCCTCTAGAATGGTAGAGGGCCAATGGCCTCCAGACGGCAGAGGGCCAATGGCCTCTGGATGGGAGGAGGACTGAGGGTCTCCTGGCGGCAGAGGGTTGATGGCCTCCGGACGGGAGGAGGACCTCCGGATAGGAGGAGGGCTAAAGGCCTCATGGCAGGAAGAGGGCTGGTGGACTCCTGGACGCTATCCCGCTCTTGTTCGAATTGGCTAACAACAACTATGCCCTTCTCCGAGCCATCTAGAATCTCTTGGAGCTTTTGGAGCTTCTTTGAGTTTGTCCTTCAAAGCTGGAGGATGCTTGCTTTTATAGTGTGTTCCATAAATGCGCTCATCTTGCAAAAGCAATGTAGGACTCTTCACTTTTAAAGAATGATATTGGATTGTGGGCCTAGTCTTATTGGGCCCATTGTAGCTAGACCCATCACTAACCCTACATGCCAGTGGTCTGAATTTTCGACCTCCGGCATGCTCATGATGGGATGAGATTGGTCGTGATTTCCCCTCAAGTCTAACCTGGATTTATTGACTGAGAAGCTTGACTCTGGAGAGAGGATGGAATTGGATGGAAGGTTGACTAGCTCAGTTGACCGCATTACTTGATCCGGAGAGTGGAACAGAGCCAAAAAAATGGCTGACCAGTTTTATTGACCAATGCACTCAAATTCGGAGAGCAGTGCAGAGTCAAAAAAACTAGTTGATCGGATCCGTTGACCAAATTGCTCGAATCCGGAGAGTAGTGCGGAGCCGAAAATCTTTGTTGACTGGATCCGTTGATTGGCAAAGTGCTTGAATCCGTAGAGCAAGGCAGAGACGAAAACACTGGTTAATCGGATCCGTTGACCGACGAAGTGCTTGAATCTGGAGAGCAATGTGGAGACGAAAATGCTGGTTGATCTGATCCATTGATCGGTGAAGTGCTCGAATTCGAAGAGTAGAGCAGAGAGGAAATGCTAGTTGACAAGATCCGTTGACCAATGAAGTGCTCGAATTCGGAGAGCAATGTGGAGCCGAAAAACTTTGTTGATCAGATCTATTGACCGGCGAAGTGCTCGAATCCGGAGAGAAGTGTGGAGTCAAAAATCTTTGTTGACTGGCTTCGACTATGAGCCATCCCAGTCTCAAGCAAGATCCAAGAGCATGCAAAGGGAAGATCTCAGGCTCGAGATCAGATCTTCTTGCTATAAGGACGCGCTTCGAGAGGTTAGAGGGTGACTTGCCTTAAGATAGCAGATCGTTCAAGCTGTGGTAATAGGATGCACCTTGCGTTCCCTGGAAGGGTTCTTCTCGTCGTGCATTGCTGTTGGCGAGTCAGCCAATGGGACTAGGAGTGAGGAGACCCCAGTGAACTCTGTTGCTGGAGTTTGGGGACCCTTTGGCTCTTCGGTCAAGTGAATGGGTTAACACCATGACCACGACCAAGGTCGGGATCTCGATTTCATTGACTCATTCTTTAGGGATGCTTTTTTGCTTCTTAGTGGAGTGTCATAGGGCTGCCGGGGACGACTTTTGTTGGATTTTTATCATTTCTGTGAAGGGAAGTTGTGGCCCTGAGGAGACGCAGTTGTCGTCTAAGCCTATTGGCTCTGACGAACCCGTCTGGTTGGTCGTGCTCGCCCCTGCCAAGAGGAGGTCATGGTGCTAAAAGATGTAGTTTTTGGCTAAGCTTTGAGGCTATCATTACCGGGCTTTTGCTAGCCTAGGCCGTCACCCGCATGTACCATCAATGCTCTGTCCTCTTTGAGGACGTCATAGCTTTCATATGTTTGGTCTTAGTCCGCCAACCATCGTTGACTGATGGTACTCTCTCCTTCAAGAGGAGGTCGCCGCACGCATGCTGAAAAGCCCTATAAGGTTTTGAGTTCGACCCTATATAGGCCGCTCGGTAACGAGATTGAGGTTTAATTTGACCGCTAACGGGCCACTTGGATGACCAGATTTAATTCGATTACTTATGGGCCGCCTGAATGATCAGGGTTTAATTCCACCGCTTACGGGCCACCTGGATGACTAGGATTTAATTCGACTACCTAGGGGCTGCCTGGATGACCAGGGTTTAACTATGAGCGGGTGAAAGCCTGTCTGACATAGGGACAGTCTAAATCATATGATTTTATACAGTGCTATGTAATCACTTGTATGAGCAGATAATATTACTATCCCATTAATGGAAACATGATTCAAGCAACCAATATGGTGTATGCAAGACTTACCTAGATTCGGTGTAGAATCGTCATCGGCACGTGAGTGGTGCTTTTGTAATCGGCTCACCGTATCGAGTGCATAGCTTACGTGCACTGCTTCGGAGGGTCGTCGGGGCGCTTTGTTAGGAAACCTGGCCTATGGCCTCTATGCTCCGTGGGATTTGGTCCTTCACCATGAATTGGTTGGGTAGCGTGCCGCTGCGTGCTACTTGGCATGCTAGCCAGTGGTTTGGGTCCCATTGTCAGTTGATACTGCCTCGAGTGACCTAGACCGGTGCATCACTTTGCTGGATGATGTTTTCTACAATGCAATGGGTGGTGGGCGGCCGAGCACATCGAGCCCCCATTGCAAGTATTGCTATAACTTTTGTGGGGTCTATTGCCATGCAACGGGTTGATGAGAGGTGTTGCAGCGGGATCAACTTGCTGACTAGAGTGCCTTACTCGGGAGAATCATCGAGGTTGAGGTGGCCCATGAACAAGGGAACAGCCGCTCGAGTTGGCATCTTGCATTTGTAGCCCTACTCTCTGAAAGGTCTGGTTCGCCTCACCGAGTCTATAGGGTTCAAGGTCAGTGCCTCTTAGCGACATTTGGAGTGGTGTGGATCATGCTTCTTTGGGCCTTCACTTGCGCTTCATGGCTCGGCTTGCCTTTAGCCGCTAGACCATGTCGCTCATGACCATTTAGGCCTCGAGGTTGTCAGGCCACTAAACCTTCTGCAAACATTTGTTCGCATTGTTGGTTTAGGAGTTGAAGGGTAGAGCCCCCAATGCAATGTCTTCGGTTGGACACGTGAGGTTCGAAAGTTGGAGGGGAAGCCCCCAGTGTGGCGTCTTCGGACTGGCCCTACTATATCCGCGGGTTATGCTCTCCGCTTTAGCGAGGCAGCTTGCGAGTGTAGGACTGAGCAGTGGCTTGTTTGTTGATTCTACCTAGGACCTCTTCGGGTTCGTGGAGGTTGCTGGCAGTCTTAGGAGTGACAAGGCATTGCCGCTTTGGGCTTTAGCCTAGTTCCCTAGGAAAAATAAAATCAATATCGATAATTTTTCCCGGATGGGACAATCCCATTGCTGGACCCTCCCAAATAATACCGAGGTGATCTTCTTGGGGCCATCCACATAATACTATAACTTCAACATTCTACATACAATGATTGATCGTTTGAGGATGCTGACCTTCTTGGATCACTTGAAAGCTAATTGGTGAAGCCCCCAGTGTTACATCTTTTGATGGTTGCAAGTATCAAGAATCGTAAAGACAAAATCAGGTCACATAAATCAGAACAGATATTGCAAAGCAATCACGTACAAAACATCAGGTTTAGAGCACCTAGCTAGATATCATATCATATGATCCGGGAGGTCATTGTGGAGACACATACACTCAAAGATTGATAACTCCGTTTGCATGGGTTTTATCACATCGGGCAAATACGTGCGTTGCCATGGGTGACTTTGCCTCCGGTTGATGCAATAGCTCATATTGGGGATGTTGATCTTCTTCATCCATCTTGGAGTTAGAGGATGGAGTCCTCGGCGTAGTGTCTTACGATGGTTCTCAAGAGCACAAATGGTCGGGAGAGGGTGCTCATCTTCCTTACGAGCACCATTCGCCCGTAGCCAACCTCATCTTCCTTACGGCGAAGTAGCTATTTGGTGTCGGTCACCTATGGCTATCTAAAGAGGGGTCATCGCAATGGAAGGTGATATCTTTAACAAATGTGCTGGTTGGAGCACAAGTATTGACTGTGTTTATTTTGCTATTATTAGGTGGAAAGACTTTTTAGTCGTTCCCACAGACGGCACCAATAATGCGTACCTGGTTCTTGGGTTGTGGTATTGATTAGGGAGCCTTCCATTCTTCCGCTGCAGGTCGAACTAGAGCGGGTTCGATCTCCGTCGCTATTAACCTGAAACTTGCACACTATAAACTACTAATAGGAGGTCGAGGACAACCGAGAAGTACACCTACCATATATTCTCTTCCGACGTTAATATTAAAATAATCAATTTCCGAAATCTTTCTCACTTGAAAGCTAATAGAAAGATGCTAGGAGGATGCGATGAATGCATATGTGCATATAGCGATTGATGAAGCGTTTTGATGCGCCAGCTGATGGCGGCTTAGAGGTGTGCCCACGGAGAGTGGCTTAGAGGTGCGCCCATGAAGGGACGACTTAGAGGTGTGCCTGTGGAGGGACGGCTTCAAGGTGCTCCCGATAGAAGGGCGGCTTAGAGGTGCGCCCACGGAGGGTGGTTTAGAGGTGGGCCTAGTAGAGGGGCGGTTTAGAGGTGCGCCTGTGGAGGGACGACTTAGAGGTGTGTCTAGCAAAGGGGCAGCTTAAAGGTGTGCCTGAAGAGGACGGCTTAGAGTTGCGTCTGACAAAGGGGCAACTTAGAGGATAAGGACTAAGCTGCACTGGTGGGTCAATATTCGTGTTACTTGAGCGGATGGTTGACTTTTGGACAGCGAGTTCTTGGCTTCGGGACGGAGGGTTCATGGCTCCAAGACGGAGGGCTCATGATTCTGAGATGGAGTGCTCCTGTAATGTATCAAATTTTTGGATCTTCTGTCATCAAAAATATAAGGACCAAATTCTTTTGTGGCTAGAGAATGGCAAAGAGGTGAAGGGAAATTAATTCGGTCAATACCAATTGACTAGAAAATATGATGAGAAAATTAATCCGGTCAATACCTGTTGACCGAAAAATGTGAGGGAAAATGTAACCGGTCAACGCTAGTTGACTGAAAACGTGAAGGAAAGCTCATTCGGTCAGCGCCAGTTGACTGGAAGTGAAGAAGGAGGTCGGAAGTGTTGAGACGAGAGAAAGCCATGAAGGCCAGCCGTCGTGTAACCCAACTTACCAATTAACGCAATATTGACCAAGTTTCAACAAGCGCAAGTTTTCCGGAGACCTTGATCTTCGAAAAACAAGTAAAAACAGTGAATTTCGGAGACGTGTGGAGATTAGAGAGTTTTTCGGAGACCTTTGGATGATCTCTGGAGACGCTGAAATTTTGAGGGTGAAGTTTCCGGAGACCTTGATCTTTGGAGACGATTGAAGTTTGGAGACGATTGACGTTTGGAGACTTGGGAGTTTAGAGAATAAAGTTTCCGGAGACCTTGATCTCCGAAGACGCTGAAGTTTAGAGGCTAAAGTTTCCCGAGACCTTGATCTTCGGAGACGTTATTAAAGGCTAAAATTCCGAAGACCTTAATCTCCGGAGACGGTAAAGGGAGAGACTTCCAGAGACAATTAAAGAGTTTTTCGGAGACTATTTTCGTAGGCCATTGAGGATTCTTCGGAGACGGTTTTTCGGAGAAGATCGATCAATTTTCCGGAGACGATTAATGAGTGCTTTTCGGAGACCATTAAGGAGGCTTTCGGAAATGATGAACGCAATTTCTAAAGGCGATTATGTGAATTCGAGAAATGAATTTGGGACAATTCTTCCGGAGACGTTATTTGGGCAGGATTGAGTGAGAATTGGAAACTAAAATCCTAGAGACCTTGATCTCCAGAGATGTCAAATTTGGAGACTTAAGTTCTTGAGACAATGAAGACAACTTCTAGAGCCGATTGAGGGGCTTTTCGAAGACAAATTTTGAAGGAGATTGACGAGTTCTCCGGAGAAGATTTTCGAAGAGAATGAAAGTCTTTCGGAGACCTTTTCCAAAGACAAGTCCTGGAGAAGATAAATGTGAGACAAAACTTATCCGATTTAACCGAAAATAATAAAGCCCTTACAAAATGTAAAGTCAAGAAGACCATGCCTAAGTAGGTAACCGACGTTCAACCACCCCAGTGGTTGACCTACCCTACCTACTACCGTCAGACCAAAGGCCCATAAATAAGAATTAGAGAGTGTAAGGAAAAAGGCTAGGAAGAGACTCTCGGCGGAGTTTCTTAACAAAGGAACCTAGAGTTCCAGGACGAAGTAAAAAGATTCAGGTAAGTGTACTCACCCTTTTTAAGATCATGTTTGTAATGCAATTATACCCTGGTTTTGATAAATTTATGTTAAAGTTTGACAAGGAATATTGTTAAGTTTCTATGTGAAGCATGCTATGGTAATTTGCTTTAATCTTCTGAATTAACCGCATGTTTAAAGGAAGCCCTGTCATTTCATGATGTATGGCTATTTTACTTAAAATGCATGAAATCTGGTTATTTGCTGACCTACATGAGATTCGATATTTGCATGTTCTAAAAAGTTTGGCTATTTCATGTTTAAAAGACCTCCAGCTTTGTTAAAGAAAAGGTATTTAGCTTTTGAATATATGACCTCCTGGCTTTGTTAAAGAAAAGGTATTCAGCTTTTGAATATACGACGACCGGCTTTGTTGAGAAAAGGTATTCGGCTTTTGTTAAAAAGGTGTTTGTCTTTTGATAAAAGACCTCCGACTTTTGATAAATGACCTTCGGTTTTTGACATAAGACCTCCGGCTTTGATGAATGAGACCTCCAATGCTTTGATAAAAATCTTCGATTTTAAGATGCTAAAGGAAAGGCTATACGGACTTCAATTGTTTGAAGCTAAGAACAAAGGCTACAAGAACAAGGAAAAATGTATGTAATATGGATAGCAAGTGGAATTCTATGACTTCTGACTTTTGAACTATGATAGATAGCCATCGAACGATATGAACTATGAACCGAGTTTCCATTAAGCTTGCTGTTAAAATTGAATGAAGAATATTGGAGTGACACTCGAGGACTGCCCCTGGGCCACGGGAGAATTTCTGGTGGCACAAGGCTTATGGACTACTCACCGTATGCCAAGTAAAAGGTATTACCGCCCGCCTCTGGGAGTGTAATAGGAGGATACGCCTTAGGTTGTGGGGTAGCACACAACCATTCCTCAATGTTTTTCGCTCCAGTCCGGTCCCTAAATATGATAAGAATTCTGCACGATTTTATGAATTTTTTGATGTTGAAGACAAGACACTAAGAATAAGAACAAAGATTTTCGAACTTAAGAAAAAAATGATATGGTGACTTTCGCATGCTAAATTTATGTTATGAACCTCTACTTTGATTCGATGATATGTATGTTAATGTTTTCTACATGTGGGTACCTTGCTGAGCTTTGTAGCTCACTCTTGCTGTTTTTCAGATGATGAGAAGCTTTATGGAGGATGAAATTGAATAGAGTCATGTGATGTAGTTAGACGACATAGCTAGCCGGAGCTGATCAGTGGAGGAGTGAAGGAATTGATATATTTTCTTTTGACGTTTTGGGAAAGACTTGTAAAACATTTCCGTTGTAAAAGAATTAATGGATATTAGTATATTTTCGTAATTACTATATGGGAGAATGAAGTTTGATATTCCTAATAGCATCTCAATCCATGTCAAGGTCTTCGTGACCGATCGACCTTAATGTTGGCCGGTTAGGTATGAGGTTAAACTTTGATGGCCAACTCAAGGAGTTCGGCCTTAAGAGATCTTGTGCATGCGTAATCCAAGATAAAAATAGAAAAAAAGAAAGAAAAAAAAATTTTTATGTCCACCTAGTTAGTATTTATATCGTATATGTTGTAATGGTTAGACTTGACGGTGGCCGTATGTGGTGGAATACGTCCGGGGCCGTTACAACTCCTTGCTCAAACTCGAGGGCTCTTGGCTCTGAGACGGAGGGCTCTTGTCTCCGGGAAGGAGGTGGCATGGTTTCAGGATGGAGGGGTCCTAGGATGGAGGGTCGAGGGCCTCTTAGCTGGAGGAGGGCAGAAGGGGCCTCCGGATCTAGAGGAAGGCTAAAGGTCTCCTAGGAGGAGAATGGTTGAAAGCTTTTGGGACTAGAGGAGGGCTAAAGGCCTCCTAGCTAGCGAAGGGCTGAGGGCCTCTTGGCTGGTAGAAGGCTGATGGCCTCTGGTGGGCCTCCTAAATGGCGGAGGGTTGAGGACCTCCTCCTCCGGACAGGAGGAGGGCCGAGGGCATCCAGGCGGTGGAGGACCGATGGCCTCTGGATGGGAGGAGGACTGAGGTTCCCTTGGCTGGTAGAGGGTTGATGGCCTCTAGGCGTGCGGAGGGCCTCCGGATGGGAGGAGGACTGAGGGCCTCCTGGCAGCGAGGGGTCGATGGCCTCCTAATGGGAGGAGGACCTCCGGACAATGGAGGGCTAATCGCCTCCGGACAAGAGGAGGGCTAAAGGCCTCATGGTAGGAAGAGGGCTGGTGGCCTCTTGGCCGCCATCCCACTCTCATTGGAATTGTCTAGCAATGGCTATACCATTCTCCGTGCCATCTAGAGCCTCACGGAGTTTTTAGAGCTTCTTCGAGCTTGTCCTTCAAAGTTGAGGGTGCTTGCTTTTATAGTGTGTTCCACAGATGCGTTTATTTTGCAAAAGCAATGTGGGACTCTTCACTTTCAAAGAATGATGTTGGATTGTGGGCCCGGTCTTATTGGGCCCATTGTAGCTGGAACCATCAATACTTGTGTAGGAAATTCAGTTTATACATTTTCATAATTATTATTATATTCTTATTCATTTTTTAACATCAAAACATGCTAACATTTTTTTTAGGGACTAGGGGCTAGTAGGCCTTTCCGAGTAAAAGAGCAGATAATTAAACTCAGACTATATTTATTTTTACACAATTATAGGTTGTATACTATTATTCAAGATTTGTAGGTGGACTATCAAACATATAATATTATAGATAAGTCTGAAGGCTACTTCTCACATGTGAATGATAGGTTTGAAAATCAATATATCATTATAATATAGTAATACATGCCATAATATACTGCTTGTAGAAATTCAACCATGGTTTAATATATATTCATAGAAAAATTCTATAATTTTCTTCATTCTTCTTAATTTTCTTGATTGTAGAGAAAATGATCATAATTCTCAAACTTGTAATAGAGTTTTTCTTCAAAATTAAGTAATTTCATATCACATAGGACTTGTACTTTTTGTGAAAATTAAACTATGATGAATTTTACTACATGAAATGCTAATTTAGCATATAGTGTAGGAAAAATTCAATTAATAGTGCAGAATTTTAGAAAACTTTAACAAATAGCAGTTTTATCTTAATATATAGGGCCTTTAAGTGAAATTTCAGCACGTGCAAGACTTGTACTTTCTATAGAAATTTATCTATGTAGACTTTAAAAGTATGGAATGTTAAATTGACATGTTAATGCAGCAAAAGCTCAGTATTGTATAGAAAATCAGTACATGTAGAATTTTTATGCTAATTTCTGCAACCAATTATTATAAACCCAAATCAAATAGGTCAATTTAAATAATTAATTAAAATTTTTAAAATTTAAAATCTCAATAAATTCAATGAATAATACTAAATTCTAAAAATTTAGGTGTGGCAAACTAAATATATAAGATCTAACAAATCAATATCTATACAGAACCTCATCGGATAACCGTTCGAAATAAAATAAATATAACCGCTCTATAATCATTATAAATGAGGTAATAATTCAACCAAAATCATAATAAAATATAATATAATATCACAATTATTCTCAACATATAAACATGGGCCTATACCTAGCTAATTTCAATATCCAATCACATTGAATATCAATTTAAGCCAAAATGAAGCCAAAACTCATCAAATCGGACGAATAACTAATAGATCACGTCCTTACTTATATAATACATCAGAATCTTTTACTCTAAAGAAACAAAATATAAATTATGAATCTAAAATCCAACAAATATTGTGTTTAAATAAAACGAGTTCAATAAATCAGAGGAAAGGGTCAAGTGGATGAATATCCAATCAAATAATAGAATAAATCCAAATTGTTGATATAATAAATCCAATAAAAATCCAAGATCTAAATTTTAATGGTAGTTTTGTACTCAAATGAAATATCTAAATCTAAAATAAATGTCCAAATTAAAAGGCAATCCTCATCGGGATGCATTCTATTTTGTTTATATATATAAAAACAAAATAGAAGTAATTCGGATAGATTCCAAGAGGCAAATAGCCAATTCCAATTCTAAGGCCCGATTAGCTTATTAATTGGGACAGAATCCAATAGTCGGATGATATAATAGTATGTGTAGAAGTCAAAATAGCGTCATAATAAATAGTCTAAAGATACGGATCAAAATATATAGTCAAAATCATTTATACGATACATATCAAGGCCCAACTGTGGGCAAAATCAGCAAATCTCAAATTCAAATCAAGTCCAATACAAGTCTATGCAGAAATATAAATTATGTATCAAATTTAATTTTTGATTATTTAAAGATTAGTTTGAGAAAATATTACATATATTCCTAATAATCTTAGGCCATATCAAATACAAATTAGACTATCATGCTTTGCCACCCGTGTACTTTGTCTCTGATGGGCAAGGTTGCTCATTATATTTTATTATTCATGATTTTGGGTGCAATTTTTAAACTTGTCAGATATATTAGAACGTCTGAATATATTATAAAGTCAAATCAAATCATCCAAATGGAAATGGTCACTACTCCAAGCCTTTCATGTCAATGGAAAGGGATTTTTAAATAATAGATATCTTTTCATCGGGAGTTGGCCAGAATATCCAATATCCAAATCCAAATATATTGAGCACAACTCGACACATGCACGTGAAAATGCATGGTCTATATAAGTTTCGTGTATATTTCCGTATACAAATACTGATATAAATATAAACAGTATCTAATAAATTATTCAGGTTTTTAGAAAAATATTAAATCCTCTATTATCATAAAACCCAAACCAAAAATACCTAAATTAGCCAATGAGCCAGAATAAATAAATCAGGTGTATAAATACACATGTATTTTAGTAAAAATTTTAAACAGTATTCAAAATATATCAAATATTAAATTAGACCAAGAATAGGGGTTATAGATACTTGTCCCAACTTTATTTAATGCAAATTTGCCAAAAGGATTCTCCAAGGTACCGAATTGGGCTTTCTCTTTCCTGCTTCACGTGTGCCCCTTTCTCTCTCTTCTGTCACCTCACCTCTGCTTCTCTCTCTTCTTGTTCTCGTTTGTCGGTGGCAACTTCGGCATGGACTATGGCGGAGACCACGGTGGCGATGACTTGACAATGGCACGACGGCGAATGGTGGCACATGCAAGGCGGCAATAGCTTTCTCTCTCTACCATGCCTTATCCACTCATTTTCCACGACTCAGCCAATATTTTTCAAAATTGGTACATGAAACCCAAAAATCAGCATCTACAAGGAGAAGGAAAGGATTTACTTGCGTCAATTTCATCCATTTCCTTCGACAATGGAAACAACAGCGGTGGCCATTTGCTTCGGTTCACGATTCTCTCCTTTACTCACATTGATGCACAAAATGGAAGGTAGTATCATGGAGAGGGTTTTGCCGGGTTCCATTCTTGACGTCGGCACCTTCGGCGACGGCTATGACGATGGCCCTATGCTAGCCCTCTCTCTCTTTTCCTCTTTTCCTCATTTTCTCTCTCCCCGATCCACTTTCTCTAATTCTTCTTTTATATTATTATTATTATTATTATTATTATATATATGTTTTTTATATTTTCTTTTTTAATTTTATTTCATAATCTAAATTAATACTCGGGTGACAGTACGAGCACACATTGGGTAACAGTAGGGCACACTTTGGGCAACAGCACAACTGATTTAAATATTCTTTAAAATTTTATAATATTTAATTAATTTTTACTACGTCTAATTTACCTAAAATTATAATTAATATTAAAATAGTCCAAATGAATATTCGAGATATTATATTCTCCATTTATAAAAATTTCGTCTTCAAAATTTACACATCTCAATCATTGCTTCAATCCTCAATAGATAGTGATATTCTTCCTAGCTCATCTTCAAGATTCACTAACACTTCTTCAACTAGAAAATTTCTTGAAAATATAATAACCGATTGAAACATCTTATTCTTCTACACCAGATCTTTCATATCCCAAAAATCGAAACCACAACCATAACTTAAAACACTTCTTATTGATAAAAAAAAACTCCGACTTAAGCACATACGCAGGATCATTCACATAAAACATATCATATTATCCATCAAATTCTAATGTCTATTGGCTAATCTATTGGCTGCCTCTCCAATCTACTGAAAACTTCTATTGTCTCAATAAACCTCTACTTCAAATTATCCTTTGACTCCAAAATTTAAAATTCTTCTCTTCAAGATATTTCAAGAAATATCTGACCACTCTTCTCGAACCTCCAACAGGATTGTAATTTTGATCTCCCACTTCAAGCCTAAAATAAAATCTTATGATCCAGTAGCCGTGTGCCCACACGCTTCTGATGCACCACTTTAATTGATCATTTGCTTCAGGTCATCATTAGAAGCCTCAAAGTAGGAATACATTGCAATTTTCCCATCTCGATAATGTAACAACCCAATTTCTGAAACATGATAAATCATAGTAATTAAGTTAATATAATTAATATAATTTTGGGATAAGTAAAATTTAAAAAATTAAAAAATTAGCCTTAGTACAGCAAACAGTAGAGTTGGGTTCGCTACAGGCTCGAGACCAGCAGAGGGCGCCAAAAACATATAGTTTCAGAAGAGCCTACACGCGCTACTGGCTCGAGCGCCCACAAAGGCACTGAAAATAGAATAGATGGTGCATGTTGCATGCTCGAGCATCCAAGGAGGCACCAAAAATAGAATAGTTCAAGCTTGCGTTCGCTCGAGCCACCTAGCTGGTGCCTTGTGCAACAAACTTGTGCTCATCGTGTACTAGATAGGCGCTCGAGTGCAAGTCTGAAATATTCCCACCGACCTTCTTTTGGTGTTTATATAAAAGTGATAGGAGAGTGAGACAGAGGCATGAGAAGCAGCATAATGAAGGGAGAAAGAGAGGAAAAGAGAAGGAGGAGGGCAATGAAGTTACATCCGGTACGATCAGAGTAAAAAAATTAGTAAATCAGATTAAGGCAAGTGTACTATGAGTTTTTTCTTCCCTTATTATTGCGTTTTAATATCTCCACTTTGGTATTAATACTCTAAAATCCTCTTTCTCTAATATTTGTTACAAATAATGTATGTTTTTCATAATTTTATGGATAGATTTTATGTTTATACATAAATATGATAATATATGGTTTCGATTTCGATGTTTGGCATGTATTTTGTGTTCAATTTGTGTCTGAAATCTTTGCTTCAAACCCAAGCTCGAAAATTGAGAGTAGGGTATTTGTATATCTCAAGATGTGAAGTGGAAACACTATTTGATAAGTTATGTTGGCCTTTCAGACAAGTTTCCTCTGAAAAGTCATAAGTTACGCTATCCAACGTTATTGAGAAATCGGACGAATAACTAATAGATCACGCCCTTACTTATATAGTACATCCGAACCTTTACTCTAAAGAAACAAAATATAAATTATGAATCTAAAATCCAACAAGTATTGTGTTTAAATAAAACGAGTTCAATAAATCAGAGGAAAGGGTCAAGTGGATGAATATCCAATCAAATAATAGAATAAATCCAAAATGTTGATATAATAAATCCAATAAAAATCCAAGATTTAAATTTTAATGGTAGTTTACACTCAAATGAAATATCTAAATCTAAAATAAATGTCCAAATTAAAAGGCAATCCTCATCGGGATGTATTCGGTTTTGTTTATATATATATAAACAAAATAGAAGTGATTCGGATAAATTCCAATAGGCAAATAGCCAATTCCAAATTTAAGGCTCGATTAGCTTATTAGTTGGAGCAGAATCCAATAGTCGGATGATCTAATAGTATGCGTAGAAGTCAAAATAGCGTCGTAATAAATAGTCTAAAGATACGGATCAAAATATATAGTCAAAATTATTTATACGAGACATATCAAGGCCCAACTGTGGGCAAAATCAGCGAATCTCAAATCCAAATCAAGTCCAATACAAGTCTATGCGGAAATATAAATTATGTATCAAATTTAATTTTCGATTGTTTAAAGATTAGATTGAGAAAATGTTATATATATTCCTGATAATCTTAGGCCATATCAAATACAAATTAGACTATCATGCTTTGCCACCCGTGGTACTTTGTCTCGATGGGCAAGGTTGCTCATTATATTTTATTATTCATGATTTTGGGTGCAATTTTTAAACTTGTCGGATATATTAACGTCAATATATTATAAAGTCAAATCAAATCATCCAAATGGAAATGGTCACTACTCCTAGCCTTTCATGTCGATGGAAAGGGATTTTTAAATAATAGATATCTTTTTTCATCGGGAGTTGGCCAATATCCAATATCCAAATCCAAATATATTGAAGAATAACTCGACACATGCACGTGAAAATGCATGGTCTATATAAGTTTCGTATATATTTCGTACAAATACGATATAAATATAAAACAGATCTAATAAATTATTCAGTTTTTAGAAAATATTAAATCCTCTATTATCATAAAACCCAAACCAAAAATACCTAAATTAGCCAATGAGCTTAATAAATAAATCAGGTGTATAAATACATGTATTTTAGTAAAAGTTTTAAACAGTATTCAAAATATATCAAATATTAAATTAGACCAAGAATAGGGGTTATAGATACTTGTCCCAACTTTATTTAATGCAAATTTGCCAAAAGGATTCTCCAAGGTACCGAATTGGGCTTTCTTTTCCCGCTTCACGCGTGCTCCTTTCTCTCTTCTCACCCTCACCTCTGCTTCTCTCTCTCTTCTTGTTCTCCTTTGTCGGTGGCAACTTCGGCATGAATCGTGGGCGGAGACCACGGTGGCGATGACTTGACAAATGGCACGACGGCGAACGGTGGCACATGCAAGGCAATAGCTTTCTCTCTCTACCATGCCTTATCCACTCATTTTCCATTTACTCAGCCAATTTTTTTCAAAATTGGTACATGAAACCCAAAATCAGCATCTACAAGGAGAAGGAAAGGATTTACTTAAGTCAATTTCATCCATTTCCTTCGACAATGGAAACAACAAATGTGGCCATTTGCTTCGGTTCACGATTCTCTCCTTTACTCACATTGATGCACAAAATGGAAGGTAGTATCATGGAGAGGGTTTTGCCGGTTCCATTCTTGACGCCGGCACCTTCAAACGGGCCATGACGATGGCCCCTATGCTAGCCCTCTCTCTCTTTTCCTCTTTTCTCATTTTCTCTCCCCGATCCACTTCTCTGCTTTTCTTTATTTATTATTATTATTATTATTATTATTATTATATATATATATTTTATATTTTCTTTTTTAATTTTATTTCATAATCTAAATCAATACTCGGGTGACAATACGAGCACACATTGGGTAACAGCAGGGCACACTTTGGGCAACAACACAACCAATTCAAATATTCTTTAAAATTTTATAATATTTAATTAATTTTTACTACGTCTAATTTACTTAAAATTATAATTAATATTAAAATAGTCCAAATGAATATTCGAGATATTATATTCTTCCTTCATAAAAATTTCGTCTTTAAAATTTACACATCTCAATCATTGCCTCAATCCTCAATAGATAGGGATATTCTTCCTAGCTCATCCTCAAGATTCACTAACGCTTTTTCAACTAGAAAATTTCTTGAAAATATAATAGCCGATTGAAACATCTTATTCTTCTACACCAGATCTTTCATATCCCAAAAATCGAAACCACAACCATAACTTAAAACACTTCTTATTGATATAAAATAACTCCGACTTAAGCACATACGCAGGATCATTCACATAAAACATATCATATTATCCATCAAATTCTAATGTCTATCAAGCACCTATTACTGCCTCTCTAATCTACTGAAAACTTCTAATGTCTCAATAAACCTTTACTTCAAATTATCCTTTGACTCTAAAATTTAAAATTCTTTTCTCTTCAAGATATTTCAAGAAATATCCGACCACTCTTCTCGAACCTCCAACCGGATTGTAATTTTGATCTCCCACTTCAAGCCTAAAATAAAATCTTATGATCTAGCAAACAGGTGCACACGGTTCCGATGCACCACTTAATCGATCATTTGCTTCGTGTCATCATTAGAAGCCTCAAAGTAGGAATACATTGCAATTTTCCCATCTCAAAAATGTAACGACCCAATTTACGAAACATGATAAATCATAGTATTTAAGTTAATATAATTAATATAATTTTGGGATAAGTAAAATTAAAAATTAAAAAATTAGCCTTAGTAGTAAGCAAAATGAGAGTTGGGTTCGCTATGTGCTCGAGACCAAGCAGAG
This sequence comes from Nepenthes gracilis, assembly GCA_033239525.1. Taxonomy (NCBI): domain Eukaryota; kingdom Viridiplantae; phylum Streptophyta; class Magnoliopsida; order Caryophyllales; family Nepenthaceae; genus Nepenthes; species Nepenthes gracilis. The sequence continues at coordinate 10,996,684 of BSYO01000027.1, read as the reverse complement.
GGCGCCAAAACATATAGTTTGTAAGAGCCTACACGCGCTGCGGCCTCGAGCGGCCACAAAGGCACTCGAAAATAGAATAGATGGTGCTTGTTGCACGCTCGAGCATCCAAGGAGGCACCAAAATAGAATAGTTCAAGCTCATGCTCACTGAGCCACCTAGCTGGTGCCTTGTGCAACAAACTTGTGCTCGTCGCGTACTTGATAGGTGCTCGAGTGTGAGTCTGAAATGTTCCCACCGACCTTCTTTCGTGTTTATAAAAAAGGGATAGGAGAGTGAGAGAGAGGCATGAGAAGCAGCAGAATGAAGGGAGAAAGAGAGGAAAAGAGAAGGAGGAGGGTAATGAAGTTACATCCAGTCCGATCAGAGTAAGAAAATTAGTAAATCAGGTTAAGGCAAGTGTACTATGAGCTTTTTCTTCCCTTATTATTGCGTTTTAATATCTCCACTTTGGTATTAATACTCTAAAATCCTCTTTCTCTAATATTTGTTACAAATAATGTATGTTTTTCATAATTTTATGGATAGATTTTATGTTTATACATAAATATGATAATATATGGTTTCGATTTCGATGTTTGGCATGTATTTTGTGTTCAATTTGTGTAAGAAATCTTTGCTTCAAACCCAAGCTCGAAAATTAAGAGTAGGGTATTTGTATATCTCAAGATGTGAAGTGGAAACACTATTTGATAAGTTATGTTGGCCTTTCAGACAAGTTTCCTTTGAAAAGTCATAACATGTTACGCTGTCCAACGTTATTGAGAGCTCCAAGCTTGTTTGATGGCTTTGTCCCGAGCTCACCGGCATGCCAGGGGTATAGCCCCATCCACCAAATGAGGAGTGGATCGCCTTTCTTGGGGCGTTAATTTTGGAGGATAACAATTAGGCCTAATTGAACATCCTATCCTCGGGATGTAAATAAGGAGGATATGAGCTTTTGAGCTAAGAAGCTTGAGTAAGACAACCATCCTATCATTGGGATACAAATTAGGAGGGAACTAATGAATAAGATCAAAGAATTATGAACCATGAACTAAGAATATGAGCTTCGGTCCCTACACTCGAGCCAGCTCGACAGATCCGGCTTTGACAATTTAGGACAGATTTACAGCAGAGCGAGCACTGGGATTCGTGGATAAGTCCTGATTCAGTGAAAGTAGATGTGTGGCTTAAAATGATGAAGAAGATATTTTTGTTGTGATTTGGTGTACTAATTAGGAGGAAGTCACATTTGTAGTATACAAGCTGGAAGGTGAAGCCGATAACTAATGGAGTATGAAGAAGAGGACGTTAGGAGTGCCCGATGATGCTATCACTTGGGAGATGTTCAAAGATGCATTTATGAAAAAATATTTTCCGTCCAGCCTCCAAAATCAAAAGGAGTAGGAGTTCATGAGGCTGAGATAGGGGAATATGACGGTGACGGAGTATGACGCTAAGTTTACTGAGTTGTCTCGTTTCATACCTTTTTTTGTGGAGGACGAGTTAAGGAAAGCAAAGAAGTTTCAGCAAGGGCTGCAGGATGATATTAGGAAATCACTGTCAATTTTTAAACTTCAAACTTATGTTGATATTCTGGATAGGGTAGTGATTTATGAGAAGGAAGTGGAGATGGAGAGGTTTTATGCAAAGAGGACGGCTAGTTGGTCGGGTTTTAGTATTGGATCGAATGTGGGACCTTTTAACCTGTCCGAAAAGGCGATGACAGCTGATAAAGGGAAGAGCATTATTCTAGCTTAGTTAGTGACTGGCTCTAAAGTATCAGCCACTGATTGTTCCTTTTGTGGAAGGAAGCATCTGGGGTAAGTATGTACAAGGTATCGGGAGCGTGCTTTAGATGTGGACAATAGGGCCACGTGAAAGATTGGCCATTACCTTCGAGGCTAGAAGGAAAGAAGTCTACTGTCATAGCTAAGGCCTTCGCGGTGACTGTTCAGGACCTGGAGGCATCCCCGAATATTGTGGAACGTACCCTCTCTATTTGTAGACTTTTTGCTTCTATATTGTTTGATTTGGGGTCTACCCACTCTTTTATTTCTCCACGGTTTGCATGTTGTATTTTATCTGCCCCGTGTGTTTTGGATTATGCATTATCTGTGTCAACTCCCACTGGGTCCTCAATGATTGCTGATATTGTGTATCCTAGATATATGATTGAGGTGAATGAAAAATGTTTGATTATAGATTTGGTGTTGTTGAACATGGGTGGTTTTGATGTAATTCTAGGGATGAACTGGCTAACTAAATATCATGCTAGTATTGATTATTTTCTGAAGAGGGTTTGATTTAATATTCTTAGAATGGAACACTTTTTTTTCAAGGTATTAGAAAGAAGAAGGTGTCTGTATTTAATCTTTGCTTGCATGCCTAATATTTGATGAAAAGTGGGTGTAAAGCTTACCTAGCATATGATTATACCACTGGGTGTCATAGTGTACTGGCTAAGGATATTCTTATTGTATGTGATTTTGAGGATGTATTTTTAAAAGAATTGCCTGGATTACTTCCACACCGAAAAATTGAGTTTAAGATTGCAGTTATTCTTGGAGTTAGCCCGATTTCTAAGACCCCTTATCATATGGCCCTGACTGAATTAAAAGAACTGAAGTTGAAATTACAAGAACCATTAGATAAGGGCTTTATCAGACTGAGTGTATCTCTTTGGGGAGCACCGGTGTTATTTGTAAGGAAGAAAGATGGGTCTTTTCGGCTGTGTGTTAATTATCATGAGTTGAAGAAAATCACGATTAAGAATGAGTATTCATTACTACGTATCGATAATTTGTTTGATCAATTGTAAGGATTTCGTGTGTTTTCAAAAATTAATTTGAGGTCCAGTTATTATCAGTTGAGGATTAAGTATGAAGATGTAGCTAGAACTGCTTTTCGGACGCGTTATGGCCATTATGAGTTTCTTGTTATGCCTTTTGGCCTTACGTTATGGGTTTGGGCGGTGGCTCTTTGCTCCACTCGCGTTGTTGGGTGATTCCTCCTACGGCACCACTCTCGACTCTAGGAAGATAGAGGGTTTTTTCTCTTACCCATCTGAAACGTGTTGTTTTTATAGTTGAGATTCCATTTCAGGGGCAAGAGTCTTTTTTTGTTTAGCCTCTCGACAAGAACAAGCACGCTGCACCTTGTTCTTGTACAGGATGACTCATCTGCTACATCTGCTAATATTGTGGCCCTATGGGCAACACTGTGGTGCCGACGGATGAGTATTCCTCTTGCAATTGTCCGTTCGAGGCTAGGTCGGCTTCCCTCTAGGGTGTGCCTCCTTTCTCTAGGTGCTCATCCCCGGGTAGATTAGACGATTATAATCGAATTGGTGCTCCATGTATTTTCATTTTCTTCCAAGAAGTACATCTGCTATGGTAAATATGTTGTACATTATAAAAGGAATTAATGAATAGAACTTCCTAAGTATTACTTGTTATTTGGCTCCAATATTCTTACATGATGTGAATAAACACTTGAATGTTACTTTTTGCAGTGTAATTCTTGACAATCTGACAACTCAATATACTAATAAGTCGGTCTTTTGGCAATCTAAATGACAATTGCATGTCCTGAATGCATTGCTAGGGTGCAAATCAATCCTATCTATCTTGAGTCCGTCATGGTCAGGCATTGTCAGTCTATTGTCCTTGGAAAGGACACATGTCAGAGCATCATTACCCACACTGTGCTGTTGACTTGCCGATTTAGGCCCCTGAGTCATCAGACTATTAGCATGTTGTGCAGAGAGATGAAGCGTCAATCATCACATCTGAGCAAACAAATTTATGTGTCACGGTGCACGTGTCACATTTATTGTGGATAAATGCCTCTTTGATATCCTCAAATGATTTCATTTCTGGATTAGGGCATTGGCATTTAAATTCCGAGCCTTCGCCACTTTCCTACACTTTTCTTCTCGACTTGAATTGCTAGACCCTAGTTTTCCTTTCTTACTTTTATGGCTTCCCCGAGCATTGACGCAATCTCACCTATCATCTCTTCCCAAGATGTGGAGTCCTTATATGTCTAATACCATATTCCGAGGACGATCTCATACATGTTGCCTGCTGACGATAATTGGGCCAGTTACCCACCGTATGGGTTCATCACTATCTATAAGACCTACCTGAAAGGAGGCCTTCACATCTCCTTCACTTTGGAGTTGTATGAGATCTTAGTGTCTTTAGATATCCTGGTCATGCACCTCCACCCAAACGCCATCCAATATTTGATTTCCTTGTGCATCTTCTTCTATCACCATGAGTATTCCTTAGATAGTTTGACCGTAAAGGTGCTCTTTTGGTTCAACAAAGAGGCGGACTGGAATTAGCTCATTCCTCTCCAGCAATATTGAATAAGTGGGGGGGGGGGAATCCCAACTTAATAAATGATTGAAAGGACTAGAACTTTTATTTGTTGTTCCTGCCGACTGGACCCTTCCAATGAGTGGGACGGAGTGAAGGCCTCCTATACTGGAGATATCTTAGATTGGCAAGAAACTTTGACAAAGCTACTAACAGACCTAGTGGGGGAAAGCATTTTGACTCTTTCCATCGAGAGGATCATTGGTTGTCCTCAAGGGAGTTCATGCAAGCTGGGTGGAAGTCTCGGGTAGAAGGAGCAGACGTCACTGCTCTACCACTTCTCAAGCCCAAGAGAAAACTGGGGACATTGTGCATCTGGGATTCTCCTGAGAGGACAGCCAACTAAGCTGCTTTGTCTTGTTCCTCATCCTATGACTCAAACTGGGTCATTGCAGAGATGGTACGACATGTCGACGAGTCTCCAAGGGGGCTAAGCTCTATCCCATCTTCTCTAGTGCGCCAAGTTTTTGAGGTGGTGATTAGGTCTACTGAGGGCAGTGAGCCCTCTATTCCTGCTTCTTTGGGAATAAGTGACCCTGGGACTGTTGTGCCCAGCAAGCTAATTAGGACTCCAACTTTAATACAATATGGGGTCTCTGTTGCTATTGCTTCATCTCCCGAAGAGCTTGCGCCCAACCCTCTGATTGTTTTTGTTGAGGTGGGTCCCAGTAGTGGCCAAATGGTTGAAGCTCAAGTGGGGAATGATGTGGAAGCAATGGTGGCTGAGGAGGCATCTCGCTTGAAGCCCTTGGTGAGACAGAATGGGTTATTTTTTCCTAATAACGTCCATCAACAATCATACCAAACTAATACCCATGATTAACTAATATGAAATTTTTGTAAAAAATTGGGAAGAGTTTCATCTAAAAATAGGCCAAAGCCATATAAACAATCTAAATAAACACAACATGTGCAACACATACACATAGACAATCCTTAAAGATTAAATCCACTACACATCGACAACACATTCACAGGATCAACAAATGCTATACCATCCATCGCTCCAATACAGTACTTCTAACTATCGTATTGGATCTAATAGAGATGCCATCTAAGATCAAAACAAATCTAAACATTAAAAATAATGTGGAAGAAACTATAACCATAAATCAATCTGTGGAAGCAAAAACAATACATTGCTCCAACAAAACATATAACATGACATGACTATTTATATACAATTTCCTTTCACAAAATTTAATATTTACATTCGTAACAATCAAACTTTCAAAATCTTTAGGGCTTTAAAACTCCATCCAGCTCCTCGCTAAGCTTTAACTATTCGTACTCGGTTGGTATTAGCTCTACTGGTTCATCTGAAGATGGGAAAAAAATTATAAGAGTGAGTTGAAACCCAACAAGATATCATAAAAGTATGCAAGTAAAATATTTTCATGTAAAATATAAGTACAATAAAGTAGAAATAATAGGAATATCTGAAGAACAAAGACATCCATGGAAATAGGAAGAAAGTATAAATTAATATAAACATGCATAAGAATTCATAAATTAGTGTCAAATCTCACTTGTCCTTCAAAATTCTAGTTTGTTATTTCAGGGATCTAACTGTTATACCCTACAAGCCAAGGGGACGAATAATCGAGGATAGATTATGTTCAATCTATACAATCAAAAGTCAAAGGTTTGATAATATTTATTTCCATTTCATTTCACTCATGATTCAAAGGTTCGATAGTCTCTATCCTTTGATTACGTCCCAAGGAGGGACGGACCACGTATTACTCCATGGACGGAGTTATCCTTGATTACCACCGTAAAGTTTTAAGCCATGCCGAAGAGCCTTATCTAACTGTACGACGGTTGTAGGTCTAATTTTCTTACCAATTTAACTTAATACATTTTCTCATAATTTCATAGTCAAAATTCATCATATCTCAAGGCCAAGTCCAAATTCATACAATCAATCTTTCAAACAATTTCAGAGGGCCTCCATGATTCGATAATACAGTTCCATGCAAAGTTTTCAAATACAAATCGTCTAATAATACTTATATTTCAAGATTTAGGGTTTTTTAAATATTAAATCCCAAATTTTCATTCTAGGGCTTCTTGCAAAACTTTTGTACACAAATCAAAGACAAATTGTAAGCCAAATCATGAAATTAGAGTCATAAGTCACAATATATATAAATAAACATGAAGTTTAAACCAAAAGTCATGAGATTTATACATTTCACTTAACAAATCTTAGAGAGCAAGTAATTCAAAGTATAAATAGCAAAATAGAAATATTCAAAAGCGATAAAAAGGAAAAACAAGGTCCGAGATATACTTGCCTTAACTCGATCTACCGTTATTCTTACTCTGATTGGATCAGAAGTGGCGGAAAAATCCTTCATTTCCTCTTTTCTCTTCTCCTTCATTTCCTCTTTCCTTTCTCCTTCCTGCTTTTGCCATTCATGTTTTTCCTCTCTCTCTCCTTCCGTCCCCCTTTATAATTGAAGCTCGAAGTTGGTGGAACCTTCAAGAACACAAGCATGCATCGAGCGCCAAGGCACAAGGGCCACGCTCGAGCGCTTGTTAAGCGCTCTTCAGCGCGACATTCTGTTTTTTTGTGCCCTGGATGGCACATTGGGCACGACTCGGGTGCCCCATTCTGTTAAATGGGCTCGAGTTGCGCCTCTGGTGCAACTCAGGCGCTGAAGCCCTAATGGCCCTTTTTGCTTCTAAATTAACTTTATCCCCATTTTTTTCCAATCCTTTTACCTTAATCTTAATTATTCTAGCTTATTGACGACAATTTACTATGTTTTGAAACCCGAGTCGTTATAATCTCCCCCACTTATAAAAATTTCATCATTGAAATTTGACGAATTCTGAATTTTCGTTAATTGAAGGAAATCTTTCTAATTTTTCCGTAGTCATTTCCTCAATTAAATGATTATCCTAGGAAATTCTTAAGCATCCCATTTTCCTGATCCTTATTATCCAAAGTGTTCTATCAGAATCTAAATTCATCAAGTCCCATAAGCAACCCAATTTATTAATTTCTTCAAAATCTCAAACAGATTACTTATCTTTATTCACGTTAAACTTACAAAATGAGTATTCCTTTTGAACCTCAATTTCAACTTTAAAATACATGGGTTTACCACATTTTTACTGTACAACTTGATCAATTATATGCCCATACTTCTCCAACATTTCTGATCTATCCTATTGCCTAAAATTCTCTAATCAAACTTATTTAAGATTCGATATAAACCTCAAATCACAAGTAAACCTTGAATGTAGAACATCTTATATTCTTATTATTTCGTTGGTATATCCTCAAACTAACATCTTTCTAAAATACAAAATCCATACTATTTATCCTTGAAACGCAAGGCTGTTCATTTCTAAGCCCTTTTTTAATCAAATTCCAGGACCTACGGAAGTTGTGAACCTACACACATTTACCCTATTTTATTTATTTATTTATTTATTTTATGGATCCCAAATCTTCTTTACAATTTATACCCAATGACTCATATGGAGTATGTGACGAAACAGATCCTAATCCTTATAAGATCTTTCATCAAACAGATACAGAATAGAATCTATAAATTTAAATCATTAGATTCTGTAAAAATTTTAATAGAGTTCTATCTAAAATTGGACAGAAACCAAAATATATCCTGTAATAAATACGTTGTATAGAGTATACTTAATATTCAAACCTCAGACTTATGACCACAATACAATTATAGGACCATTACATACACACAACTAATCAAGAATCATAATTCACATCCTATAACACACATATATAGTAATCGAGATGCCATCCATGGCACATTTTAACAATCCTAACGACTATACCAGAATCATATGAGAGATACCTACTAGGACTTGTATCAAAATCAGAAAACATATAGCGAAAGCATCTATATCCTTAATAGAAACTTGTGAAAGTATAAATACAGTTCTGACAGAATATAATACATATTATAACCATTTATACATAATCCTCCTTCAAGATTTAGATATTTACAATAACATCATCACAGTTCCAAGTCTTTAGAAACTCCAAGGCTCAAAATCTTCCTCGCTAGCTCCAATTAGGTCTGATCATCCAGTATCTTCTCTATACCCTTGTCTGGAAGGAAAAAAAATAAAACAGTGAGTCGAAACCCAACAAAGTACTAAAACATGTAGAATATAATGCTTTTATATAGAAGATAAATGCATATAAATAGATATAGGGGCATATAAAGTATAATTGCATTAAGGCAGTGATTATGAAAATATTAGCAGAACATAAATGTAGAAGGTCATAGAGATTGTAAAAGAATAGGAACATATACAAAAAGCATGAGAAAAGCCTAATTCAACATGAATAGGTCTCAAAAATTATTATTTATACTTTTATATAGAATGTAAGTGCAGATGCGTAAAACAAGTACAATAATCACCAAGAAAGTATAATTTTCATATAAATAGGTTTCGAAAAGTATAAATCATGCTTTCAGGCTATAACATAAATATGTTAGGGTAGAAAACCACGTTAATATCAGATCAGAAGAATAAAAGTAGTTCATGGAAATCGAATAAAGTTTGTTTCTTCTTAAACATGTATCGGGGTTCATAAAACAGTTCCAAATCTCACTTGTTTTCTTTAGAAAACTCTAGTTTAATATCTTAGGGACCCAACTAATGTACCCCTACTAGTCAAGGGGGCGAATAATCAAGAATAAATTGTGTTTCTGCCACACAATTAAAGGCCGAAAACTGTGACGATAATAGGGACTGATTTTATTTTTGGGCACACAAATTAAAGCCAACGGAGGATTTCTGACATCCAGAATCAGTTCCAGTAACACTCTTAGGAAGGACAGACCACGTATAATTTTATGGACAGAGTTATCCCCGATTACCATCGTAATGTCCTAAGGTATGCTAGAAAACCTCACATGATTGTATATCAATCCTGGATCTTAATTGACAGAATCAGAAACAATTTTCTTCTCATTTTCTTAACTTATAACTTATCAAACTTCAGAAATCAATTAGGATTTCACCATCAATCCTTCAGAATGCTTTAGAAATCCACAGAAACTTAATAGTGTAGTTCCATGTAAAAGTTTCAGTTACAATTCATAACATAGGCAATACTCTTTTACAAATTAACTATCACATATCAGAAATTATGGATTTTAAACATTAAATCCCTTCATTTTCGTGCTTAAGGTTTCGATAAATATTTCGGACATAAAATAGATACCATACACATGCATTTTCATGAGATCCAAGGTGTATTTAACAGTACATATAAACAAGCATGAAATCTGTTTGATTAATCAGAAGAAACATGCATAAATACATAAAAAACATACTTTTAGAGCATAAATACAATTTTAGAGACATTAAAACACTGTAAAAACAGTATATAACGTTCGGAGTACACTTGCCTGAGCCCGATTTACCGTTATTTTTACTCTGATCAGAGTGGATCGGAAGATTTTTCCCTCTTTATTCCCTTTTCCCTCTTCTTTCCTATGGCTCCTTTGTGGTTCTGCCAAAGAATGGCTGAAGAAACGCGTATGGCATTTTTATATCAATCGGGTACTCGAGCGGTACTCGAGCGCCAACTAGACGCTAGGCACACAATTTTGCACTCGAGTGGCACTCAAGTGGTTCTCGGGCGCTGCCCGTCATAGCCTTCTCACCCATGTCTCACCTCAAGTGAGCCTCGAGCATTGGTTTCGCATTTTTGCGCTCGAGGTGGGTGCTCGAGCGGCCTTTAGGCGCCAAGCCCCATTTTGCCCATTTTCGCTTCTTCTTGCTTTGGTACTCGTTTTTTTTCTTATTTTTAAGCCTAATCATATTTATCATCAACTTAATTATTCCATAATTACCATATTTTGGGATCGGGATCTCACACTCTCTCCCACTTACAGAAATTGTCTTCGAAATTTAACGATCCTTAAATTTTAAAAATCAATGAACTTTCTTAACGTTTCCAATTTTTTTCTAAATCAGGATAATTATCCTAGAAAACCTTAAACATCATAATTGCCTAGATCATCATTGTTTGACGCGTCCTTTCGAGATCCAAATTCACTAGGTCCGAAGGCAAATCTATTTCATTAACCACTTTTTTAACTTAATTTTGAACCTTGAACAAGCAAAATGCCTCATTTCATTTCATACTAAACCTCGAGATTGAGCATTTCATCAAAACATTACCTTAGACCTTAATACATAGATAGGTTTGATTTCTTTACCGAGCTTAATCAAAATCCAAACATAAATTTCAAGTCACAATTAATCTTCAAGAGCGGGGATACTTTACATTCTCACCATATCGTTGGTATGTCCCCAAATCGACATTTTCTTAATGTACATATTTCCCTCCGAACATTGAACTTATTCAGTAGCTTTGATTAAAATTGATTTTAAGATAGACATAACACCAAAAATAATCCTCATAAATCCTCAATTCACCACAGAATAAAAGTCTTAACTATAGCAATAATCATAATTTCGATACTAGTTTCAGATCATTATCTAAAATTTCAAGGCCTTAACAATCTGCAACATTAGAATCTCAAAACTTCTACACTGAGTAATTTTAGATCTGGTTGGCATATGATAAGCCTATTGATTAAACCTGAACACGTCATTCATAATCTTGATTAGTGGGTCATTCTAACACGAGCCCACTAGGTTTTCTTATCTCAAAATTTTATAATCCCAATATTCCAGACCCAACTCCACTTCCCAACTTAAGAATGTGGCATTTTATTTTTCAAGCAATTGAACCTACCCATAACTTTCCTTTCTTATGTCCTTTAAGGCACCAAAACACATAAGGCCTATAGACCCTTAGTATTCACTACCAGTATGATGCTCATTTTTCTCAAGATATAAAAATTCATTTACAAGGTCCTTAGACAAACCTATCTACTTGCAAATTGCCAAGGTTAGCTTCTGTCATAACACAATTATTCCGATTCTTAACTTATTAGATAAAACTATCTCCGAAGACAGAATCCACAATTTCTCAATAGAAACTTCCAGTTACTGACTTTGAACAATGAAAGGGTAATTCCAATTAGGAATCCTTCTTCCACTTATCCTAAGGATATCGATTCATCAGCGATATAGGAAATATAATCCTAAAATTTCCTTAACAGTATCAAGATTTATCTTTACAATCCTTAAACAAGTAATTCGCTTGCGATCTCCTAAGATTACCCTTCTATCATAACATGCCCATTTTATTCCTTTAAACTATTTGTTAGAGTTACTTCTGAGGTAATTCTACATATTTCCAAATGGAAACTTCTAATATCACTATTGATCTTAGTATTCACCTTTCTCGAATTATATCGGGATCCGCCTATTATAGTTCTCAACTCTCAGATTCTCAAGACATTAATTTCCTCCCAGCACATCATCCATGATTTTTTTTGCAAGGCAAGGGCCTCATCACAAAATTTTACTTATGGGTGAAATCATTCCAACTCACAAGCTTCTCCTCCATTTTGCTTGTGGGTGGTTACCTATTGATATAAACTAACAAAGTCCCAATCTTTTTTAAGACCATATCATCTATGCTAACTAACCTGATCATTAGTTAATCCTACCTTCTTGAGGCTCTATAGCTTCCTTAACAATGCCTAGTGGATGCTCTTTCAATTTCACACAAATCCTTAGAAACTAATGTCGAGTTTAATCCATCTCCAATGTACCGACTTAGTCTTTTTCCTCCGAATACAGTCATTCTCAAAACTTTTATAGCTAGATTCTCGAATGGTCATCTACTGACTTGAAAAAGGACAGTCCATTTTCAAATTAGACTCAATATCTATCTTCAATTCGATCGACTTTGCCTATCGTTCAGAACGCATAACCTAATTACAGGGTATCATATCCCCTCGATACAATTTACACAAGCATCTTCGAGCACAGCTTAATTCATGTGAGGATCTGCACAACCCAAAAAGACTCTGAAGGGGTTAACATCACAAAGGCAAAAATTCACAAATTTTAGATATTTATCTGGCACAAAAACACTACTGAGACAATCATTCTAAAATTTTGGCATAGTCCAGAATTACCATTGAAACCTTAACGTTTAGTAACTTAATGTTCCATTGTCAAGAAAATTTATTTCTCCCAAATCAGACCACTCCATTTTTTCACAATAATCTGGTTAAAACCCAGGGGTTTACCATTCGATCAATCTTAAACAAAATCATAAGGATTCTCCTTTCAGGCTTCCATAACCATATTTATTCTGATAGAGAAACCGATTCGTAATGATCCTTCACCTATCTTATGAATATCTCAATCTTAAGGACTCCCAACATCAAGTCATTAATTTTTTAGTTAACCACATTTTCAAAATTCGTCAAATATTTTCATCGATGCTATTCGAATCCTCAAGATTATTGCCGATCTCGGCACAACCTTTATAGTAACTTTATTCGAATGTCAAAAAATAAGATAGGAAAATCTTTTCCTTCAATAGTTTCCTCTAATTTTCTCCTTCACTTAATAACTCTCTAGGTATGGCCTGATATGCCATCTATACTTAGCGCACACCTCATTGGTTCCATTACTTCTTTTACACTTCATTTGATAATTTAAAACCCACGATCCAAATTGCAATTTAGATCACTCTTTTCAAATCATTTACTATGAGATCCCAAAATCAAAAAGCCTAAAAATCGGAAGAAAATATTCCAACTTAATACTAGAGTATTTTGATAAGGATGAAATCTGGAGTGATTTCATGAGGCCGGAGTGATTCATGAAAGGAGGAATGAATTTGTGTCCCATGGTGCCGGAGTGATTTAAGGACCTGAAGTGGTTTGCGCCACTTGGAGACCGGAGTTGCCTTTTTGGTCTCTTGAAGCCACTGAAGGCCGGAGCACTTCATGAAATGACCGGAGTGAATTGTGTGAAGAGTGGCCGAAGTGGCCTTGAAGTCCGGAGTGGTTTTGTGTGTTGGTGAGGCCGGAGTAGAATTGTGAAGAAGAAATCCGAAGTTTATAAAAAGGTGATGGACGAAATGAATAATAAGAAGTTGACCGGATTCGAAGATAGTGACGGGATTAGAAGAGTTGACCGAATTTGAAGACCGGAGTGCTTTGTGTAAAGTGAGGCCGAAGTGGCCTTGAAAACCGGAGTGGCTTTGTGTGTTGGTAAAGCCGGAGTAGAATTATGGGTACAAGGAGAATAAAATCTGAAGTTGATGAGAAGGTAATGGACGGAGTGAATAATAAAAAGAAGTTGACCGGATTTGAGGGTATTATATTGATCGGCCTTTGAAAAGTTGACTGAAATAAATTAATACAACTAAAGAAAAAAAGTAAACTTTAGGATTTAGTTAGAATTCAACTAGGCGGCGACCAAAAAGGAGTAGATAAACTAATCTAGTTACTCCCACCTACCGTCCGCAAACAAGTACGAGAGTAAGTTACTCCACTTACCCCACCTAACCCCTCCTCTATAAAATGCCGGCAATGAGTGTTGAAGTTGGGGGCAAAAATACAAGCCGAGAGAAGGGAGTGAAGGAAAGAGCTCCAAGACAGTAAAAACCGACTGTCAGGCAAGGCAGAAAGAATTTTGAGACAGCCCGTCAGGCAAGTGTACCTCGGACGCTGCTTTTAAATTCATGCTTTAAGAATATTGCAAGTACCTCGGACGCTGATTTTTAAGTCATGTTTTAAAGATATTGTAAGTATACGAAAGAATCAATTTTGGATATCTGATTTTAAGATCATGATTTAATGCAAGTATATGCATGTTTCATTGCAAGTATATCTGATTCTGGATAAGTATATGTTATATGTACGATGTTTGTCCTGATCATTGAGTAAAGAAGAATTTTTGTTAACCGCATGCTTAAAAGAAGTTCAGTTTTCCATTAATAAAAATTAAGTTCGGTTTTTCCCAGGATAAAGAATCAGTTCGGTTTTCCCATAATGAAAACGTACTCCGTCCTTCAGTAAAAAGTACTCCGGATTTATGAAACTTCGGCTTAAAAGGTAGTCCGCCCTTTAAAAAGCAATACGTTCCTTTTAGTAAAAAGCACTCCGTCCCTTTTGAGTGAAAAACACTCCGTCTGAAAAGAGCTCCGCCCGAAAAGCACTCCGGCTTTTTAACTCCGGCCTTGTATTAAGAAGATGGACTCCGTCCCTTAAGGAAAATGAACTCCAACTTTGTACTGAAAAATGAACTCCGGCCTCAATCCAAAATAAACTACGGCTTTGTATTGAAAATAAACTCTGGCTTCTGAGAAAAAGAGCTCCGTCCTTTTGTTGGAAAAAGAACTCCGGCCTTAATAAGAAAATGAGCTCCGGCCTTAATGTAAAAAGAACTCCGTCCTTAAAATGAACTCCGGCTTTGTATAAGAAAATGAGCTCCGGCCTTAATGTGAAATGAACTCCGTCTTTTAAATGAACTCCGCCCTTTAAGAGAAATGAACTCCGGATTTAATGAACTCCGGCTTTTAATGAATTTCGTCATTTAAGAGTAATGAACTCTGATTTTAAAATAAACTCCGGCCTTTATTAAAGAAATAACTCTGGCTTTGAGTTTACTCACTCCGGCCTTTATAAAAGAAAGAACTCCGGCCTTAAGAAGAAAACGAACTCCAGTTTTAAAGGAAATGCACCTCTGGTTTTTAAGAAGGAATTTACACCCTGGTTTTAAAGGAAAGGCACTCCGTCCAAAAAGAGCTCGTCCTTTTGAAAGTACTTCGTCCAAAAAGTGCTCCGTCCTTTTGAAAGTACTCCATCCATAAAGAGCTCCGTCCTTTTTAAAGTACTCCACCCAAGCTTTCTGAAGTCCGGCATTTTGAAGAAAAAGAACTTCGGCTTTTCTTGAACTCCGGCTTTTGTCGATAAAGAACTCCGGTTTCTGTCAAAAATGAACTCCGACTTCGTAACTGGAAATGAACCCCGTCTTTATTGAAAATGGCTTTTAAGAAGGAAGTATTTCTGTTTCTATTATTTTAGGACCCGGGACTGACTATAGTTCGGATAGGTTCTCCAGCATGCCTTAGGATTTTTCGGTGGTAATCGAGGATAACTTTGTCCATGGAGTTATTTGTGATCCGCCCTGCCCTCGGGGCGTTACGGACAGGAGGGATTCTATTGATACAAACTTGCAAGGCATCCCATCTTTTTGATTTCTCGAGATGGGATATTAGTTAATCCTACCTTCCCTTAGATTGTGTGGAGTGAGCACAATCTATCATTGATTATTCACCCCCTCAGCTAGTAGGGATTTAATGGCATCTCTAATCTATACTTAGCCTTTTTCCTCGAATCTGTTTCTGTCTAACGATTCTCGTTTTGTTCATCGCTATACCGCTCGCTTTTCAAATTACCGCTATCTTAATTCGCGATTTGCCTGCACGCAAACCTAATTACGTATCGTTATTATTGCAATTTACACAAGCATCTTTTAGCACAACACCGATTCCCGATTCTTGACTTGTTTTCACAATAAAAGAGGAGTTTCTAATTACGCTTCTGGATTATAATGATTCGCGATCACCGATTTCAGCACTATTGGTTTCTTGATGCACATTTAGTATAATATGGTCAAAGCATGATTTCTCTATTTGCTGGAATACATTCTAATAACCGTTTTGTCCATGCATAGTTACATGACCGTTCTGCATTATCATTTTACTACCCATGTGCATGTACCTTGTTAGGCCTCGGCTCACCTGTTTTATGTTTTCCCCACCTATGAAGCTTTAGAGCTTGTGCTCAAGAGTTGGAGTGATTAGAGCTTGTCTGAATGATTAAAGACCTCGGAAGCTTATTGTAATGACTTGATGGACTTCTATGGTTAAACATTTTGGCTATGTACTCGGAAATAAATATCTTGGAATGAATATGAATGCTTCCGCAAGTGTTAGAATAACTTTCGCTATACTTATTATGGTTAAAAGTATATGAGTCCTAGATGGCATCTGTGATCCTGTGTTACACCCAATTGGTTTAGTTGGGTTTTCAATTGTGTTATGAATGACGGAATCAAAACAACAAAAATCCATTCCGTCACATTTATTCTAGTGGGGCAATTTTGTCAACTAGATCATCTAAATATCTCACCAAAGTTAATTTATTCACAAATCCTAACCGGATATCAAAATTCATAATTCATTCAAACAAAAGTTGGCCCATAGGGATTGACACCATTAGATTTTATTCTAAAATTCAAAACACATGTAAACTTATTGCCTAGTCATCATTAGCTGGTTTCACCTTTTGGTCATCCAAAAATGTTACATAAGGAGAAGGGTTCTTTTTAAAATCAATTACTCCTAGAAATATTCTAAAAGATGAGGTGTGACACTAAGTAATCAATTATCAGCCTTGCCTTACCTTAGCTAGCTAAACTTTATCTAGACAATCAAGAACCTTAATTACTTTCTTTAATATCCCAAGCTCAATTCATTGATTGTTCTTCCGACTTAATTCTAAACCAGAACGAGCCAAAATACCTTACCTTATCTCAAAACAGTTCCACCTGAACCTTCAACCTATTTTGAATCTGCGTAATCACTAAGCCTCGATCCATTTCTATCCTAAATCATCTTGACCTTAAATCAGATTACCTCAAACGTAAGCCTAAAATTCAAACCAATCAATTTAGACTTATGGCCACCGCAAATCAACTTAATCCTTCAGCTTAATCATTAAGTCCAAGCTCAAGTCAATCCTAACTTATGTAAACTAGAACACACAGGATTTCCTAACCTAACTTATTCAGTCTATGTCTATCTCTACCCATTCGGAAGTCAGGGTCATTTTCTAAGCTCCTGCGTACGATTCAGATCATTTCTAAGGCATCTCGTTTTCTTTGATACAAATTGTGATGGAACAGATCTTAATCCTTATTAGACCCTCCGTTAGACAGATACAAACAGAATCTATAAATTTAAATCATTAAATTATGCAGAAATTTTGGTAGAGTTCAATGTAAAATTGGACGAAAATAAAAATACATCTTGTAATAAATACCTGCATACGAGTATACTCGATATCCAAACCTTAGACTTATGACTACAACATAATTACAGGACCATTACAAGCACACAACTAACCAAGTATCTTAATTCACATCCTACAACACACATACATAGGAATTGCAAATGCCATCCATGGCATATTTTAACAATCTTAACTACTATACCAGAATCATATGAGAGATGCCTGTTAGGACCTATACCAAAACCAGAAAACATATAGCGGAAGCATCTACATCCTTAGTAGAAATCTATAGAAGTATAAATATAATTCCGACAAAATATAATACATATCATAACTATTTATACATGATCCTCCTTTAAGATTAAGATATTTACAATAACATCATCACAGTCCCAAGTCTTCAAAAACTCCAAGGCTCTAGATTTTCCTCGCTAGCTCTAGTTAGGCCTAATTATCCAATATCTTCTCTATACCCTTATTTGGAGAGAAAAAATAAAATAGTGAACTGAAACCTAACAAGGTACTAAAATATACAGAACATAATACTTTCATACAGAACATATGTGCATATAAAACAAATACAGGGGCATATAAAGTATAATTGTATTAAGGCAGTGATTATGAAAATATTAGTAGAATATAAATGCAGAAGGTCCTAGAAACTGTCAAAGTATAGGAACATATACAAAAAGCATGATTCAACATGAATAGGTCTCGAAAATCATTATTTATGCTTTGATGTAGAATATAAGTGCAGATGAGCAAAAATGCATACAATAATCATGAGGAAAGCATAATTTTCATATAAAATAGATTTCAAAAACATAAATCATACTTTCAAACTATAACATAAATATGTTAAGGTAGAAAACTACGTTAATATCAGATCAAAAGAATAGAAGCAGTTCATGAAAACCAAAATAAAGTATGTTTTTACTTAAACATGCTTTGAAGTTCATAAAATAGTTCCAAATCTCACTTGTTTTTTTCAGAAAACACTAGTTTAATATCCTAGTGACCCAACTAATGTACCCTACTAGTCGAGGGGGTGAATAATCGGGAATAGATTGTGTTTCTGCCACACAATCAAAGGCCGAAAACTGTGATGATAATACGGACCGATTGTGTTTTTAACACACAAATTAAAGCCAACGGAGGATTTCTAACCTTAAGAGTCAATTCCAGTAACGCCCTGAGGAAGGGCAGACTACGTATAACTCCATGGACGGAGTTATCCCCGATTACCACCGTAATATCCTAAAGCATATTGGAGAACCTCACATGACTGTATAACAGTCCTGGATCCTAATAGACAAAATAAAAATAGTTTTCTTCACATTTTCTTACCTTATAACTTATCTAATTTTAGAAATTAGTTAGGATTTCGCCATCAATCCTTCAGAATGCTTCAAAAATTCACGAAAACTTAACAGTGCAGTTTCATGTAAAATTTTTAGTTATAATTCATAACACGGGCAATACGCTTTTATAAATTAACTGTCACATATTAGAAATTATGGATTTTAAACATTAAATTCCTTCATTTTCGTGCTTAGGGTTTCGATAAATATTTCGGACATAAAATAGATACCAAACATATGCATTTTCATGAAATCAGAGGTATATTTAATAGTATATACTAGTAAGCATAAAATCTGTCCGATTAATCAGGAGAAACAAACATTATTTATACAAAACATGGAGAAACATACCTTTAGAGTATAAATATAATTTTAGAGATATTAAGACACTATAAAAATAGTATATAATATCCGAAGTACATTTTCCTGATCGCAATCTACCATTATTTTTACTCTAATAGGAGTGAATCGGAAGATTTTTTCCTCTTTCTTCCCTTTTCCCTCTTCTCTCCCGTGGCTCCTTCGTGGTTCTGTTGAAGAATGGCTGAAGAAACGCACACAATGTTTTTATATCAGTCGGGTGCTCGAGTGATGGGCGCTAGGTGTGAAATTTTGCGCCCGAGTGGCGCTCGAGCGGTCCTCAAGCGCCGCCTGTTGTAGCCTCCTCACCTCGTCTCACCTTGGGTGAGCCTTGAGTGCTGGTTTCACAATTTTGCGCTCGAGGTGGGCGCTCGAGTGGCCTTCAGGCGCCAAGCCCTATTTTGCCCATTTTCGCTTCTTCTTGCTTCGGTACTCTTTTTTTTACTTATTCTTAAACCTAATCATGTTTATCATCAACTTAGTTATTCCATAATTATCGTGTTTTGAGATCCGGATTTCACAGAGTACCTAAGTATGCAACAATCATGATTTAAAACAACTCCCGAAAGACAATATTTACAATTCCTCGAATTATCATATGATCATCACAATTATAACAGTCTCCAAGAATTCATTATAATTTTTAGATTATCACCTCAATATCAAAATCTAGATACTAGCAACCTCAAGATCTTGCTGTATATGATGAGCCTACAAATTTAAATCTGAATTTGCATCCTCTATAATTCACAATGAGCAAGTTGTTCTATTTGTCTAAATACACAATCACAAGGACTTCTTAATTCGAAACTTCATAATTCTCATACTTCAAATATGATTTTGTCTCCCAATTTGAAATACAACATCCTATTACACTGATATTATTTGCTAGTACTAGGGTTCGTTATCCTTAGAGACATCGAGGTTTATCATTGAGATTTATACTATCTTACGATTGTCTTTCCCTTAGTGACGTAACTAACCTTTAAATATTTAGATAAAGTTATTTTCAAAGGCGAGACCCACAAGTTCTCAAGATGGAAGCTTCGATTACTTATTCTCGCTATGAGCTCTGCCTCCACTTATATCAAGAACAACCATCCTCATGATACAGAAAACATAGTTCTAAAATTTCCTCCTTTATGATTCATCTTCTCAAACTTAAAAAATCATAGGATAACACCTATAATTTCCCTAAAGCAAGAACCTCTTTGGCAAATTCTAACTATGAGTGAAACAATTTCAAATCGTAGGCTCCTCCCCCACTTATAATGGGGGTAAGACCCTATTACAGTGCGAGATTAACATAATTATATCTTTTTTAAAAATATTATATCTTATTAGACCCATCAGGGGCAAACAAAATGGCCAACAGCTTACCCTTAATTTTTCAAAGGCTACGTTCATATATCCTATCCTTATTAACTCTTCCAAGTTACACGTCTCATGACTTTACAATCCCTTGGAAACTACTCGTCAGATCACTTATTAGATTTAATTAGACCTAAGAAGACCGTATGACATTGTGACATTAATCAATTCTTCCTAAAGAGCCATCATTCAATGTCTATAGAACCACATTCAAGCCCTTCAAGAATCATGTGCCCAATCTAATATTTCCCATAACCAAACTTACATTTTCCCCCAATTAAGCACAAAACTATTTTTCCTTTCTAACTCAGGATACTATCTTCAAACAGAATTAATACGCCTTAGGCTTCTAAAATTTTTCTTAATGAAGCCATTTCAAAGTTAACCTACATATAACTAGAAGATCCAATTCATAATTTTCCATAAAATGCCAACAAACTTATAAAACCCGAATGTCACTATTGGAACTCATAATTGCCAAATTCTGCAAGCTACCACAAACATAATCCTTAATTATGGAAATACTACTTCGCAACAAACATTAAATTGATGTTTCTTTGAATCAATCGCCAAATTTTCAAATGTCAAGGTTGGCCTCAACACAGCCTCAAATGACTGGTTATCAGAAAATCAACTAGACCTTCTTTAAGAATCATCCCCAAATACCGTATCAAGGTTCCTCCAATAATGAATGAACTTAGGAAACAAAGACAAAATATAGATTAAAAGTCCAAAATAATGCATATGCTAAGATATCAAGATTCAGGGATGTCACTTTCCACCACGATAGACATTACCTCGATACTTATACTATCATCGTGAAATCTCAATCTCAGGCACTGGACTTCTTTTCTATCCGACTTGAGGAAACATAGGCAATCCTAATCATGCGATCAAACTATCCCAAGTAAAGCATGCTCCCAAAAATCCCATTACAATAAAATCTTTGTTCATACAAAATCCATAACATTCCCTACAATATCTCTTTATTCTCAAAACCCATGACTTTTTTTTTTACACCAACCACCTAAGGTTAACTTCACCTTTCATCTTGTCTGAGGCAATATCAACTTGTCTTCTTCCAAGCATCCAACACCGCCAACACCTTCAAAGTCTTCAGGATCCATATATTAACCTCAAGCTATCAATTCTACCTTCTCCATTATGTTTAATCATCAAATTCAAATATCCCTTCTTAATAATGTACTACTAATGTACTAACCTAAGAATTCCAACCCAAGACCAATTGAATTTAACTTAAACTAAACTGACTACTTGGACCTCAATTAGGTACTATCTTATTTAGGACTAGCTTGACATTGATTAAATTCAAATCCCTAAGATGCCTTCAATTTTTTCTCCTCATCCTGGTGGTCGACCAACACCCCAAGGAAGGCCCTTGTCTAGAAGTCATGCTATTTCCTATAACCACAAACATGACAAGATTATTAACCTCAAATAATCGGATTAGAGGGAGGGGTTAGAATCAATACATTTCAAACTTAAAACCTTAAAGCCAAAACTTAAACTTTCCATCAAATCCTAACTACTTCATCTTACCTCAACTTAGAATAGATCAACTTGAATCCTTAAACCTAAATTTATCGGTCTAGGCCTACATTCGATATCAATTAGGTTAAACACTTAATTCCAACTGAATTCTAATCTACCTTATGCAAACTAGGATACCTAGGACTATCCTTTTACTTTGGTAAGTATACCTAGGACTATCCAATCCAACTTAATCATCCTACGCTTCCACATACCATTCAAGATCAAACCAAAGACATCTCTTTTTTTTGATACCAACTGTGACGGTACGAATTATTTTTTCCTAATAACTTCCGTCAATAATCATACAAAACTAATGCCCATAATTAACTAACATGGAATTGTTACAAAAAATTAGGTAAAGTTTTCTCTAAAATTGGGCTAAAACCATACAAATAACCTGAATAAACACAACCTGCGCAAGATATATACATAGACAATCCTCAAAGATTAAATCCACTACACATCCACAACAGATTCATAGGATTAAGAAACGCCATATCATCTATAGTTCTAATACAGTACTTCTAGCTACTAAATTAGATCTAATAGAGATGCTATCTAGGATTAAAATAAATCTAAACATCAAAAATAATACGGAAGTAACTATAATCATAAATCACTCTGTGGAAGCAAAAACAACATATTGCTCCAATAAAACACATAACATGCCATGACTATTTATATACAATTTTCTTTCACAAAATATAGCATTTACATTCGTAACAATCAAACTCTCAAAATTTTTAGGGCTTCAAAATTCAGTCCAGCTCCTCACTAAGCTCTAACTATTACTGCTCGGCCAGTATCAACTATACTACTGGTTCATTTGAAGAGGGGAAAAAATTCTAAGAGTGAGCTGAAGCTTAGTAAGGTATCATAAAAGTATGCAAGTGAAATATTTTCATGTAGAATAGAAGTACAATAAAGCAAAAACCATAGGAATATCTGAAGAACAGAGACATCCATGAAACCAAGAACAAAGTATAAATTAATATAAACATGCATCAGAATTCATAAATCAGTTTTAAATCTCATTTGTCCTTCAAAATTCTAGTTCATTATTTTAGGGACCCAACTAATATACCCTATTAGCCGAGGAGGCGAATAATCGAGGATATATTGTGTTCAATCTACACAATCAAAGGCCAAAGGTTTGATAACATTTATTTCCATTTCATTTCACTAATAATTCAAAGGTTCAAAGGTTTGATAGTCTCTATTCGCTGATTACGTCCCAAGGAGGGGTGGACCACGTATCACTTCATAGATAGAGTTATCTTTGATTACCATCGTAAAATTTTAAGGCATGTTGGAGAACTTTATCTAACTATACGATAGTTTTAGGTCCAATTTTCTTACTAATTTAACTTAATTTAATGCATTTGCTCATAATTTCATTGTCAAAATTCATCATATCTTGAGGCCAAGTTCAAATTCATACAATCAATCTTTCAGACAATTTCAAAGGGCATCCATGATTCGATAATACAGTTCCATGCAAAGTTTTCAGATACAAATCGTCTAATAAGCTTTATCAAATCACCAAATAATACTTATATTTCAAGATTCAAGGTTTTTAAATATTAAAACCCAAATTTTCATTCTAGGGTTTCATGTGAAACTTCTGAACACAAATCGAAGGCAAATTGTAAGCCAAATCACAAAATCAGAGTCATGAGTCACAATATATATAAATGAACATGAAGTTTAAACCAAAAGTCATGAGATTCATGCATTTCTCTAAACAAATATTAGAGAGTAAGTGATTCAAAGCATAAATAGCAAAATAGAAATATTCAAAAGTGAAAAAATGGAAAACAACGTCCGAGTTCTACTGTTATTCTTACTCTAATCGGATCAGAAGTGGCGGAAAAATCCTTCATTTCCTCTTTTCTCTTCTCCTACCTTTCCTCTTTCCTTCTCCTTCCTGCTTCTGTCGTTTGTGTTTTTCTTCTCTCTCTTGATCTTTCCCCCTTTTATAACTGAAGCTTGAAGTTGGTGGAACCTTTGAGAATGCGAGCATGCATCGAGCATCAAGGCACAAGGAAGAGCCGCACTCGAGCGCTCGTTAAGCTCTCTTCAGGCATGACATTTTATTTTTTTGCCCAAATGGCGCCTTGGGCACGGCTCGGGCACCCCATTCTATTAAATGGGCTTGAGTTGTGCCTCGGGCGCAACTCAAGTGCCGAAGCCCTCAAGGCCCTTTTTGTTTTTGAATTAGTTTTATCCCCATTTTTCCCTGATCCTTTTACCTTAATCTTAATTATTTTAGCTTAATGGCGATAATTTACTATGTTTTGGAACCTGGGTCACTACACCTGGTGCTAGAAGTCTAGGAGGTTTTGAATACACCTCCTTCAATTCTAGGCTCTAGGGTGCCCACCTGTGGCCATATTGTGCCTTTGGTTGGTTAGAGAACTCCATCTACTTCTTTGCCGAGGCTTTGCCTTGTCCATCACCTTTAGAGAGTATCCTTTCATTGAGGTACAAATTGTGTAGCTTCTTGGTTTTGTACCTGTTATTGTCCTTGTCTAACCACTTGGTTTTTTGCCTGCAGCCACAGGGGGTGCTTCACTTGATGGAGATTTTCTTGCACTAGTAAGTGGAGATGATATGCTAGAGGAATTATATAGTGTGCTAGCAAGACGCTGAGATCTCTAGCTTAACCTAGACGCGCATCAACTCAAGTGTGCATGAAGAGATGAAAAGTCAGGTGAATGTTGCCGTTCCCGAGGCTCTACAGAGTCTAGTGTGGGTTAGCCTCGACCTTGAATTGTTTGAGTCTTGGGCGAGATTCCAAGAGCTCATGGAGGAGAAATCTCAAGCTTTTGGATTAGATCGCCTCACACAAGGATGTGCTCTAGGGGGCTGAGCAGTATCTCGCTGATCTTCGGAGCAAGTATGCTTGACTTGAGGAGGAACTGAGAACTCGGTTCAATCTCGATGAAGTTGGCCAAGTACTGAACATTAGATTCTGTGACGTCATTCACCTCTATAGGTGGATGGCATCCTTGGAGGCTCCGAACTTTCATATTGGGTTCTTCGTTCTGAGGAATAGCAGTGCTCAATGTTGATCTCCTCAGATAGAGGAGAAGAGCCTTCGTAGCCTTAGGATAGTCATTGTTCGAGATGTAGGCAACGGTCATTTTTTATTCCTTTAAGACAGATGGGGGCTGCTTGATGTACATTTCAATTTTTTAATAAAATGACCAGATCTTTTCGATCATATTCACCAATGTTTCTATATTTATGTTGAACTTCTTTATTCAATACTTGCTTGTTTGTTGACTAAGTGTCATTACCATTGTCACCGAGCTTGGCTTGGACATTTTGGTCTAGGGGTGCTCGCTCCCATGAGAGGAAGTCATAGCACCAAGAAAGTCTTTTTACTAACTAAGTGTTATTGCTATCGTTACCGGCCTTGTCAGGACATATCCGTTTGACTGCGCTTGTTCCCGTGGGAAGAAGTTGTAGTGCGCTGACTGTCTTGGGTGGTGTCCTTTTTATGAGAAGATGTCGTAGCATGTCGGTTGGTGAGCCTTATTGGGGTTGATTGGGTTTGGTTGTCGCTGTCACCGGGCTCTAGCAAAGTTTAGGCTATTGTCAGCATGGGATATTAGTGCTCGGTCCTATTAGTGGTTGTTGTGACTTTTGTGCGTCTGGAGCTAGTACGCCTACCATCACTGACTGATGGTGCTCCATCATTTTGGTGGAGGTTATTGCATGCATGCAACTAAAGCCCCCTAAGGTTTTTAGGGTCGCTTTTTTGAGCAGGTTTGACTTTAATATGCAAGCTCCCTGAGCCATAGTGTTTGACCATGCATAGGTTGCTCGATTGTTTGGACCAAGGTTTAAGGTTCAACATTGCTCAGGCCGCTCAGTTAACTGAACCAAGGTTTCTTTTGACTGGGTCGCAGCCGGTTGCATTGTGGGCAAAGGCGTTCACTCGATTTAAGGGTAGTCTAGATCATTTGATTTTATACAATGGCATGCAAGTATTCGTAAAAGCAAATAAATTAAACAAATAGGCATTTATTAATTAAAATGTGTTACATAGTACAAGTAACCTATGTGATGTATGCTGGACTTACTTGTGGTCGATGAGGAATTACTAGTACTATTTCATGAAGTGGATGTCATTCCATATCCTCAGGACCAATTTGCTGTTCTGGGTGCGTAACTTGTACGCACCATTTTGAAGAATCGTTGAGACAATGAATGACCCTTCCTAATTCGGGGAGAGCTTGTTCCTATTTACGTTCTTACCATTGCCTCTATACTCCGTAGAACTAGATCCCCCACCTCGAACTTGTATGCTTTCACCCTCCTATAGTAATACCAAATGATTTGTTGCTGATAAGCTATCGTGTGCAATCTAGCTGTGTCTCGGGCTTCTTCAAGCAAGTTAAGATATTCTCTAAATTGTTGAGAGTTGCTATGCGAGTTGAAACTCTCAATTTTGAGGTTGGGCAATTTGATTTCTATCAGGATGACTATTTCAGTCCTGTAACATAGATTTAAAGGCATCTCATGGGTAGGTTCCCTTGGCGTTGTCCCATATGACCACAAGATAGAAGGGAGCTCATCGGCCCAAGAGCCCTAGCAACTTCCAGTTTTGTCTTTAGCCTGTGCAACAACGTTTGGTTCTAAAATCGACCTATCTATTCGCTTGTGATAGGCAACAAAAGTGTGAACTAACATTATTCCCAAACTTGTGCAGTACTTGGTGAAGTATTTGCTAATAAATTGGGTTTCATTGTCGGTCACTACGACCTTGGAAATCCCAAATCTGTATATGGTGCTTTGTCGGATGAACTCTATCACATTTTATTTGGTGATCCATACCAATGGGATGACTTCTATCCATTTTGTGAAGTAGTCGATATTGACTATGACAGACTTTCTCTACCTGGAAATAAGGTGTAATGGGTCGAGCATGCGAGCCCCTACTGTACGAATGGCCATGGAGATTGCAGGGTCTGCAATTATGTGTGCAGTTGATAAGGAAGGGTGTCGTAGATTTGACAATTCTCGCATTTTTCATGGACTCCACGGTGTCAAACTTCATCTTCCGTTTGTAGTAGCTCTATCACATCACGTTAAATGCCAAGTTCTTACATCCGATGTGTGACCCGAAGATCCTAATGTGTACCTCGCTTAGCGCATAATCAGCTTCTTCTGATGTGAGATACCACATGTAAGGGATAGAGTGCCCTTGTTGGTACAATCTTCTATCCATTATAGCGTACTAGCTTGCTATCCTTTTATACACTTGGCTCCATTCGAATTTTCCAGTAGAAGGCTGTCGGTGAGGTACCTCCTGTGTGGGGTCATCAAGTTTTCATCGGTCGAGATCTATAGTATCTCTTGCTCTGGTCCCTCTATGCTCATGGCGGAAAGAACCTCCCACATGTTACCGGTATATTGATCGGGATTACTAGTTGCTGCTAATTTCATCAGCTGATCTACCTTCTAATTATCCTCCATTGGGATATGGACAATCTCAAGCTTGTTGAACGCTTGGGTCAGGTATTTCGCTCTAGCAAGATATCTCGTGATCAAAGGGCTAGACACCTCAAAATTTTCTAATACTTAGTTGATGACCAACTCCGAGTCACTGTAGATGGTCAGATTTTTCATGGAGTATTCCTTTGCCAATTTGACTCTAACCAGTAGCGCCTCATACTGGGGACATTGTTGGTGGCTAGAAATCTGAGGTCATCAAAAACTTCATCTCTATCCTATTTGGAGTCATTAGAACCACGTCTGATCCACTTCCTAATTGAGTTGATAACCCATCCATGTGTAATAACCATAGTGAAGCTTCTTTTGGCTGGCCGGTGCCTTCGCTTAAATTGAGGGCATTTGTGTGAGCTCCCAACTTCAAAAAGAAAACTTAAAATTGGAATAAAGTATTAAACCAGAGTAGTTTGTGCCACAGAAGGCCGGACTGCTTGAAGTCCGGAATAGATAAAGTTGACCGAAACTTGTAAGGTTAACTGGCTTTAGAATATTGATCGGCTGTGAACTGTGATGATGTTGACCGGCGACCAAAAGTTGACCGGCCTTGAGAAAGGTTGACCGAACTGGAATAAAAGAAATAAAATGACGACCAAAGAGTTGGCTGGAATAAATTAAGGGCAACTAAAGACAAGTACCAACTTTACTAATTAGTTAGAACCTAACTAGACCCTAACTAAATGAAGTGAACCACCTTGTTGGCCGTCTGAGAAGAAGTACCAAAGTAAGTAGCTTAGACTACTTACTCCCACCTAACGCCTAAGAAGAAGTACAGGTAGGTAGCTTACCTCCACCTACTCCACCTAACCCCTCCTCTATAAATACTCAGCTTCGATCAAGGAAGCTGACACGAGCAACCAACAAGAAGAACTTAGCATAGTGTAAGTAATGAGTCTCGGTGTTTGTTAGGACTTTCCTGGTGTAATAGACAGGTCGTTATGTCTCTGGCTGTTGCTTGATCAGGACTGAACTTAGCATAGTGTCAAAAATTACGAGGTACAAGTACAACTCTTTACCTTCTTATGGCAACATTAGGAGAGGGGGGTTGGCAAGGTACTCTTTCATCTCTTGGAAGGTAGCTTGGTAGTTGGTTTTCAATTGGAAACCGATCGTTTTTATTTTTTCAAGGCCTTGAAGAAGGGAAAGTACTTTTCTGCCGATTTGACCAGGAATTGGGAGAGTATTGCGAGTCTTTCGGTGAATCTTTAAACTTCCTTTGTAGTTCGAGGCGGGCTTATATCCTTGATTGATTTTATATTCTTAGGATTTGGTTCGATGCCCCATTGAGAGACGATAAAGCCAAAGAACTTTTTTAGAGGATACTCCAGATGCACACTTGGTCGTATTCAGCTTCACCTGCTCGAAGTACTTTGAAAGCCTCTCTAAGGTTGCAAATATAGTCATTGGTTATTTTACTTTTAACGAGTATGTCACCCACATAGACGTCCATATTTCGACCGATCTAAGCCTCGAACATCTTGTTTATCAATTGTTGGTACGTGGCTCTTATATTTTTTGGAGAAAAGGATATGACCTTATTACAGTACGTCTCTTGGTCCGTCATAAATGAGGTATGTTCTTCGTCATTTAGACTCATCCGGATCTAATTATAACTCGAGTAGGCATCCATGAAGTTAATCAGCTCGTGCCCGGATGTTGAGTCCACCAGTAGATCAATCTTTTCTAAGGGAAAGCTATTTTTTTAGATATGATTTATTCACATCAGTGAAGTTAATGCACATCTGCCATTTTCTATTACTCTTTTTGACGAGGATCATATTTGACAACCAGTCTGAGTATTGGACCTCTCGTATAAAGCCTGCATTTAGTAGCTTCTTCACCTCTTTGCATTTGACAATCAACTTCTCGATAAAGTTGTCACAAACTTGGACTAAAGCAAGTCAAAGCAATAATTGATTAAATTTCAAATAACAAATAAATAAATTTCAAATCAAATATGACATAATAGATAAACCATAATTTTTTTGATATCTAAATTAATAATATCAACCAAACCAAAAAATCTATCATAAGACCTCATACTATAGCCTGCTCCAAAAACGTATGACCTGCTCCAAAATACTATAACGAAGGTACCCGAACAATGTCAATAATTTATCTACATAATATAATAATTCCAATAATTTTGAATACATGGTCCAAAAGGCCACACACGACTAATGCCAATGTCCAAATCACATTAGATACCAATCCAAACAATAACAGAGCTAAAACTCACTAAATTGGATGAACAGTGATTAGATCACATCTATAATTCTACAATGTATACAAGTCCTCTACTAATCTAAAGGGATAAAATAGAAAACGTGAGCTTTAAATTCAGTAAGGATCATATATATAATAACATGTCCAATAAATCAAAGGAAGGGTCCGTAAACAAATATTAAAAGTAGATGATAGATATGAATCCATTGTCAAAAAAAGATAGTAGATACAAATTTAAATCGTCGATATCAGAAGTCAATCATCAAATCCAAAATAGAATTCAATATTAGAAAACAAATAGTAGTCTCATATTCAAATCATATATCAAATCAAAATAGATATCAAATCTAAAAATAAACCTCTCGGGAAGTATACAAAACAAATGTGATTCGGAGTATAATTGGATAGCTAAATCAGATAATCAGATTATATCAGAATCAGATAATCAGATAAGAAAGTCCAAATCAAAATCAGATAATTAGAATTAGAGTTCGAAATGAAACCATATAAACAGAATCAAATAAATTTCAAAACAAAATCGTATATCAAACGTATGAGACATACCAAATCCCATATGTGGGTAAATCTAAATCAAAGTCCGAATGTAGATTCACACAGAAATATAAATATGTACTAAATTTGAGTGCCAAAGGTTTTAAAGACTAACTTAAGTAAGGGTTATACATATTACCGATAACCTTGAACCAATGCATTTGTATGTTGGCTAGCAAATAAGGCCATCTATGTATCCTGTGTCTCATAGATAAGGTTTCACTCGTTATATTTTATCACCTACGACTTTGTGTGCAATCTTTAAGTTTATTAAATATATTAGGATGTCTAAATATATTAACTTTTATTTTAAATACTAGACAAATGGGGCAGTTCAACTACAAATAAAGCATTTCCTGTCGGTGAAAAGGAATTTTAGATAATAGATATCTCTCCATTGGGAGTTGGCCAGATAATAGATAATAGAGGTAGTGACTACAATGATAAGGCAACATGGATATGAAAATGCATGGTCCAATACAAGTTTCATATTCTTTTTTCGTACAGATATGCCAATATAAAAATATACAGTATCAGATATTTATCTATTTTTGGAGAAAATGGCAAAACCCTCAAATATATATAAATTTAGTAGAACGCCCCCAAATAATCAGTAAACTCGCACATGCATAGACAGAAATGAACGGTTAAGTGAAAACTTTAATGTATGAACTTTAAACCTCTTAATCAAAATCAAATGTTATTAGACACAAAATTAGACAAATGATAGGGTTAGAGGATACTTGCCTTAATTTTATACCAAGAAAATCCAATAAAAGGATGCTTTGAAGTGCTTGAACTCCTCTCCTCTCTCCTCCTCCTTATCCTCTCTCTTTCCTCCTTGATTTGCCACATGAAAATGACAAACCCTCACTAGACTCGGCTTTAATAAGTAGTTTGGCACTTGAGCGCAACTTGAGCACCTGCTCTTGAGTTACCATGTGCTTGAGCGCACCTCGGATGTGCCCTCGGCGCAGGCCCTCTAGATTCCACACCTCAGACGTTGTGCTGTTGAATCAATTTTCTTCAAAATTTCATAATATATAATTATCTTAAAATACATCCTATCAATCAAGAATCACAATTAATATCAAAATAAACCAAATAGGGATCCGGTATTATAGGAGTGGTTTCTCCACTTTTGCCTCATGGGCTTATTATTGGCATTGCAGCCTACTTGAGGACCATTATTCTGGTTAGTATTCCTAACCTATCGGCAGGAGTCTAAGCAAAGATATCAAAGTTTTATCGGAGAAAAGTTATCAATTGGTCAAACATTTGACCCATCAGTGAGCTCCAAAATTGTATGCATTTCTAGGGCTCATCAAGTTCTAGAGTAACCTGGTTAGTCAAGTCGCCAAATTGTGCCAGTAGCAAGGATGCCTCGTCCCAATGATCAAAGTCTTTGGCCAACTATTTGGGAGTCTCCTAGGTAACTTGCGACAAATAGCGTGCCTGGTTGGTGACCTAGTTACGTAGGACCTCTCTGATACTGTATGCTGTCAGACACTTTATTTTTAGATGAGGGATAAATATCACTGCTCCAAATGCTATTAAGTAGGGTCGACCCATGATGACATTGTAGACCGAGGATAGGTCGACAACCAAGAATGTAAGTATAGGATGTTGCCTTTGGGTAGTATTCTAACGTGACCTTTAGCTAATATGTGATAGAACGAATACTAATTCCTTAGAGGATTCTCCGTTAGATAGATGTAGAATAGAAATCATAAATTTAAATCATTAAATTCTATAAAAATTTTGACAAAATTCTATCTAAAACTAGACGAAAACTCAAATATATAACCTGTATATTATAGCCTGTACAAGCACACAACTATTCGAATACTACATTTTAACCTACAACACACATACACATGACCACTAATATGCCATTTCCATCCATGGCTCAAATATAATCCTATCCATTAAATCAAAAACGTATAAGAGATGCCGTCTAAGACCTGTATAGAATCCAGAAAACATATAAAGAAGAAGAATTATAAACCTCGGGGAAGCAATATTCCCTATTTCATCACATACATAACATACATTTCATATACAGGATCCATGTATACAAAATCCATCT
This sequence comes from Nepenthes gracilis, assembly GCA_033239525.1. Lineage (NCBI taxonomy): Eukaryota > Viridiplantae > Streptophyta > Magnoliopsida > Caryophyllales > Nepenthaceae > Nepenthes > Nepenthes gracilis. The sequence continues at coordinate 10,964,318 of BSYO01000027.1, read as the reverse complement.
ACGAAATTAGGCAATTATATTCAAACTGTATCTTTCCAAGATTCTCCAAAATATTTCAGGTCTCTAAAAGTCTTCAGGCTAAATTTTAAATTACTTTTTCTCGTTTGGTACCAACTCTATAGTCTCATCTAGAGAAAAAAAATAAACAGTGAGCCAAAACCCAACAAGGTACGAAAACATACAGAATATAATGCTCAGATACAGAACATAAATGCAAAATGTCAAAAGAAATGTCAAGGAATAGTAATATATACAAAAATTATGAGAAAGCCTGGTTGATATAAACATGTTTCGATAATTACAGTTCATGCTTTCATGCCAAACATAATTATGCTAAAACAGAAAGAACTGCAATATTATCAGAAGAACAGAAGTGTTCACAGAAAACTGGAAGAAAGTATCATTCTATTTAAACGCTTATCGGAATCCATAAAATAGTTCCAAATCTCATTTGTTCTTCAGAAATTCTAGTTCGATACACTAGGGACCCATCTAGTATACTCTACTAGCCGAGGGGTGAATAATCGAGGACAAATTGTGTTCAATTCACACAATCAAAGGCCAATAGTTCGACAGTTCAATGGTATAGATTTCAAATCGATAGTTCGATGGTTCGATAGTATCCTCGATTACCGTAACCGTAACGTTCTAGGGCATGCCGAAGAACCTTATCTAACTGTACGACAGTTCTAGGTCCGATTTTCTCAGCAATTAATTCAGTTAAATACATTTGCTCAGAATTTCATAACCAAAATTTCATCATATTTTATGGCCAAGTCCAAGTTTAATTCAATTACTCTTTCAAACGATTTCAAAGGTTTCCATAGTTCGATAATATAGTTCCATGTAGAGTTTTTAAATACAAATCATTCGATAAACGTCACAAGGAAACAATTAATATTTAAATTATCAAAATTCCAAGTTTCCAACCTGATTTTTCAAATTTTTGTTCTAGGGTTCCATAGAAAACTTTCGGTTTTAAATCAAACACCAAACACATGTTTATTCGTAAAATCGATGCCATAATTCCAAATACACATACAAAATCATGCATTTAAACCAAAAACTCCAAATTTTTTGGGCTAGGGTTTGCACTATACTGTCTGAACACGAAACGGAGGCAAAACGTGAGCCAAATGATAAAATTGAAGTTATCAGTTACAATATACATACATAAACAGGAATTCTAGTCCAAGAGTTGTGAGAATCACGCATTATTCATATCAAATCAAACAGAACAAGGTTTTCGGAGCATAAACAATAACTTGGAGATATTAAAACACTGAAAAAACAGCATCTAACGTCCGAGGTATACTTACCTGAGCCCGATTTACAGTTACCGTGACTTTGATCAGATCAGAATGGGTGATTTTCCCCTTTCCTTTCTCTTCCCTCTCCTTCCTCTCGTCTCTCCTCCGTTCACCATCGGGCTGCTGCTGTCCAAAAATCCCATTTAAAACAAGGAGAGAAGAACCACGTTGTGAGATCCCAATCCGGAAACATGACAATTATGGATTAATTATATGAATGAAAATCATGTTTAGGCTTAAATATGTGAAAAAATTTGGTACAGAAATAAAATGAGGCGAAATAGGCTAAGGGATTGCAGGGCGCTCGAGCACCGCTAGAGCGCCTGCTAGGCACGAAAATGTGCAAGCAACTGCTCGCGGACCGCTCGATTCGGAGGCGAGAGTGGCCCTCGGCTATGAGCAATGCGTTCGAGTGCTGCTCGAGAGAACTTTTGTGCAAGCCACTGCTCGACTGGCGCTTGAGCGGCAGTCACTTGTAACCACGCATGATCTTTTCTTCCTTCGTGATTTAAAAGGGAAGTTGGGGGTTTTTGGTTCAGCAGTCGATAAAACACGAAGGAGAGATGAAACGTCCCCTAGCAACAGCTTGTAGATATTGTTCGCTTTGGGCCGAGCCCGTACGGTTTTGTTCTTGGCAAGCCCACGACCCCCAAAACACATCCATAAGGGAGAGGTATCCATGCCCTTATAAGGCACGCTTCATTCCCCTCCCCATCCGATGTGGGACATCACAGTCCACCCCCTGGGAGCCCAGCATCCGAGTTGGCATGCCGAATCGGGGCCCGTCTCTGATACCATTTATAACGTCTCCAAACACTCGTTTGTAGATATTGTCCGCTTTGGGCCCAGTCTGCACAGTTTTTTCTTGGCCAGGCCCACGGCTCCCAAAATATGTCTACAAGGGAGAGGTATTCACGCTTTATAAAGCATGCCTTCGTTCCTCTCTCCATCCGATGTGGGACTCCACAGAAAACCCCCCTCAAAGAGGCCCAGCGTCCTCGCTAGCACACCGAACTAGGCCTTGTTTCTGACGCCATTTGTAACTTCCTTAGGCACCCGCTTGTGGATATTGTTTGCTTTGGGCCGATCCAGAACAGTTTTGTTCCTAGCAAGCCTACGGCCTCCAAAATGCATCCACAAGGGAGAGGTATGCATGGTCTTATAAGGCACCATTCGTTCCCCTCCCCATCCGATGTGAGACTCCACAGACAACCCCCTCAAAGAACCCCAACGTCCTCACTAGCACACCAAACTAGGCCCTATTTCTGATACCATTTGTAACGTCCCGGGCACCCACTTGTGGATATTGTCCACTTTAGGCTGAGCCCGTATGGTTTTGTTCCTGGCAAGCCCACGACCTCCAAAACGCATCACAAGAGAGAGGTATCCAGTCCCTTATATGGCACGCTTCGTTCCCCTCTCCATTCGATGTGGGACTCCACAGTCCACCCCCTCAAAGAGGCCCAGCGTCTTCACTGGCACACTAAATCGGGCCCTATCTCTGATACCATTTGTAACGTCCCTGGGCACCCGCTTGACAAGCCCACGACCCCCAAAACGTGTCCACAAGGGAGAGGTATTCATGCCCTTATAAGGCACACTTCGTTCCCCGGCCCATCCGATGTGGGACATCACAGTCCACCCCCCTTGGGTGCCCAGCGTCTGCGCTGGCACACCGAATTGGGCCCCGTCTCTGATACCAACTGTGACGGATCGGGTTATTCTTCTTAAATAACCTCCGTCAATGGCAACATAAACTTATACCTATAATTTATCATTATGGATTCTGCAGAAATTTCAGTAGAGTTCTCTCTACAATTGGACAAAAAATTAAAAATATAACCTGTTTAAAATAACCTGCATAAGCACACAACTATCCAATTTAGATATTTTGGACTACAACACAATACACAGGACCAATCGCCATACCATCCATGGCTCGAACACTGTATTTCTAACTACCGTATTGGGTCAAAAGAGATACCATCTAGGACTAAATAAAATCCAAAACATCCAATATTATTGCAGAAGCATAGCTAAATCTAGAAACTTGTGAAAGTACAACAATAACCATAAAATAATAACAAACCGCATTGAACTACTAGACTATTTACATTCTATTACAACATACATATCCAAACCTTCTGGCCCTCAACATTCAGCTAATCGTCTCAAGCAAGTCTCTCTCTTTACTCTAATTAATAGGGCATCGGCTTACTGTTCTCATCTGGAGGGAGAAATAGCAAGAGTAAACGTACAACTCAGCAAATATAATCATACATCACTAACTACAGCAAATAACAAGGAAAACAGTAATTGGGTAGAGAAAACATATAACTTGAATAAAAAGGAAGCATGCGAGGAGAGGGGACATCTGCGATCATCTAGTTCGCATGTTTGTTCTGGTTATATTTATTCATTTTTATTACTTTCATTAATCTTTGTGGACTCGAGCTAATAGGTCATACTAACCAACGATGTGAGAAAACAAGGAAAGGAATGTATCTGCCACACATTCTAAAGCTAGCAACATTTTAGATTTGCAGCACTCGACCATCGGCCACATTTTAGGCCCACAACACTCGGCCATGTCAACTCACCCCATATCCCCCGGGGACCAGAGCAATCATCGTTCTTCCACAGTAGTATCCTAAAGTATACCACGAACATCACCCGTTTCCACAAGTGGCCAGAATACATGGCTAAGTATTCCTTGGGTTCACACCGTGATGGACATGGAAAACCAAAGAATACTACCCCTATAAACCATGGTTCTAGTTTCAGGATTAATCCTTCGTTGAGGGAAGATCCACCACAAGTACATCATATTTTTCAATCGAAAAATCATATTCCCATCCTTATCTCCATCCGAGAGATAAAATCCATCACATATCTCCATCCAAGAGATCAAATCCATTATATCGTACTTTGGTGGATTCACCTTCATTTACTTGCTCGATTCCTTTTTTTCTTTGGAACTTAAACCTTTTTAGCCATTCAATTTAAGCTCACAAGAGAGTTTGGATTTATTTACCTCTGATGATCAAATACCACCCTAGAAGCCTCCAAGATGCATTCCCTTGCTTTTGATGCACTTTTGCACATTTTTAGTACTTACAATTTAACATGGTTAATTAGACACAAATTTTATAAGTATTAAATGGTGGAAGCATGCAAAGTTTCCCATTCAAACTCGGGTGAACTGTAACATGGAGCTTTTAGAGCTTCCGGACACCGCGAACGGGGTCGATTCTTACGAAATCGGACATCCGGTCGATGTATACATACAATTGGGATGTGGAGATTCATATTTTGGGGTCAATTTAACATAACACGAGGGTGTAAACATGCAAATTTCCCATTTCATTTCGGATGAACAGTAATAGTGCACTTTTAGAGGGCTCGGATGCCTTGAACGGGTCAAAACGTACGAGATTGATCGCGTGGCGGACATATATACGAATTTCAGACGTGGTGATTCATATTTTGGGGTCGATTCAACAAAATACGGCAGGGAAATGAAAAACCCCCAAATTCCCGTAGGTTAGGGTTTGGTGGAACTCCACCGACTAGGTCGGTGAGTGAATCGGACAATAAATTACAAAATCTTTGGTCTCAAGTCATGAGTAATACCATGGTTTGGGTGGGTATTGACACAAAAATACCCAATGATGAACAAGAAACATGGAAAGAGAAAAGTTAGTGAGCATGAGAACACTTGCCTCAACGCGTATTACCACTTTTATAACTAGCTCTCGGACGAATTCGGACTCCAAGGGCTCGATCTCTGCCTTCCTCTCTCTAGAATCGGCACTCTCTCTCTCTAGAAGGGTTTGATTCGCGGAGAAAATAAAAATCGCAAAGCAGCACGCGGCTTTAAAATGAGCTGGCGCTTGAGTGAGGAGCGAGTGCGCGGCGAGTGCAGCCTTACTGCCCAGGCCGGCTCGAGCACGTGGTGAGCGCACGACGAGCACAGACAATCTAGATTCTGTGCTCTTCGTGGGCTCGAGCTCATTGAGGGCACAGGTCCGGCCTGCAGCAATCCTACTTCACGTTTTTACCGTTCGGGACCCGTTTTGACCATTCTAACCTAATCTTTCACATCCTTGGACCTTACTTTTGATTATATAACCTTAATAAGTCATGATTACTATAATTTAAAACCTTGGATCTTATTTATGAATTAATATTTCACGGCTTACAATTTCCATTCCCGATTTACCAATTCCGGCTCTTTGAGCTTTTCAATCCGATTCCTCTCGTACCTTTTGACCACAATTCACCTATGTTAAATTATTTACTTTCTAATTATTATGTTCTTAACTCGGAACCTCACAAGAGAAGAGAGGAAGGACAGAGAAGAGAAAGAAAAGGGAAAAATCTACCATCCAGTCCCAATCTGAGTCACAGTAACTGTAGAGTAAGCTCAGGCAAGTTTACCTCGGACATTATTTTTTAGTTTTACTACTTTTCTGTTTCCTCAAAATGGTATTTATGCTCTAAAAGTTTGTTTTACCATGTTCTGTATAAATAAAGCTTATTTCTACAAATTATTCGGACAGATTTCATGTATATATATATATATATATATACTATAATATCTGGCTTCAATTTCAAGAAAATGCATGTGTTCGGTGTCCGTTTATTGTTCGATTGTTTCAGCTATACCCTAGGTACGAAAATGAAGGGATTTAATGATTTTTACCCATAATTTCTATTGTATAAAAGCTAATCTATACAGAGAATAAAGCTCTGGAGTAATTTGTTTCTAAAGATTTCACACGAATTTATACTGATAAATCATTGTGGACTTCTGAAGAAAAACTGAAGGGTTAACTGAAATATTTCTGACTGATTTTTGAGAATTGTACTGCTATAAGTTAAAGAAAATATTTCTAACACTGTTAATTAGGACCCAGAACTGATATACAATTAGGTTAGGTTCTCGACATGCTTTAGAACATTACGGTGCTAATCAAGGATAACTCTATCCATAGAATTATATGTGGTCCACCCTTCATCAGGGCGTTAACTTAGAGGGTAAATACTGTACTGGCCGGCAATATTGTACCGAATCCCACAAGACGGGATGTTCCACAGGTAGAGATGACTAATACTGGCCTTTGATTGTGTGGAGTGAACACAATCTATCATTGATTATTCGTCCCCTCTGCTAATAGGGTCTACTAGTCGGGTCTATACTGATAGAAAAGAGGATTTCTTTATAATTCATAGATTTAGTACTGATTTCTGATTTCTGAATTATGTTTGCTAACTTATGGTTTCCGAAGCTTAATTTCATTGTATTAAGTTTTCTTTGCTTTCATATACTTTCTGCTACTGCCATGAAAGAATATTTTCATGTTAACTGTTCACCTGCACTTATATTCTGCACAGAAGCATATTTTACTAACTTTTGATTTCTGAAACTCAATTTAATATCAAATTATGCTTTCTATGTTTCCTTACACTGTCCTGACCCTGAATGCTTTCATGCTTTGATAAGATTATATAACTGTTCTGCATAACAGAATTTACTACATTCCTGCATGTATCTTGTTGGGTTTCGACTCACTGTTTTATTTTTTTTCTAGTTAAGACTGTAGAGCTAGTACTGGATGAACAGTGACCTAAAGTTTACCTGAAGACTTTTGGGGATCTGAAGAGTTTTGGAAGACTTGGAAAAGAGGCAAGTGAATTGTAAAGATCTAACTTTGATATATGATTTTCTATACGGATTATATGTATATGGATTCAGTATGTAGAAATACATGTGATGTATGTGATGAAATAGGAAACTATACTTCTACAGGTTAATAATTCTGCTTCCGCTATATATTTTTTGGCTATTCTGCACAGGCCTTAGATGACATCTCACTTTTGAATTGTTAGTATAGTGGATAGGAAACGTGAATTATAAACTGTAAAGAGCTATACGGCGTATGTGATCCTGTGTCTGTGATGAGATTGTTGTGGATAGGGTCTATGATGTTATACTATATATTTGTAGGTCATAAGTAGGTTCTATAAATCCTGTCTAGCCTAGTTTTAGGAAAAATTCTGTCCATATTTTCTTAGAACTTCAAGTAGTCAATTGGGCTTAGGTTCCTTTTTTTGTTCTTGACGAAATTATCTGAGGATAAAAAAAATCATTTTGTCACAATTAGTATCAGAGAAATGAGATACTTTAGGAATTGATCAATCAAGAAGCAAAAGTATAGGCTTGAATTTTTGTACTAAATTTCTGTTGGAATAGGTCAGGGTAGTTAAGGCAACTAGGATTTTTAGGAATTTGTCCTTAGGTTAGGTTTAAATTTCATTAAGTTATTAAATATCTCTTCCTTTAACTGATTTCTTGAGGTTACAAGTTGTGTTTACCTTGATTATAGGATGGCTAGTAAAAGGAATAAAAGAAATAACCGCGGTGGTGCCAATACTCCCCACGATTGGGAGGCTGCATATGTAGATTTGTTGGAGAGAATGACGAATGTAGTGGAATCTATCGGGCAGAGGCTATGGCTTCGGTCCCTGCACCTGAGCCAGCTTCGGCATTTCTTGCTCCTACGACGTATGACAGATTTACAGTGGAGCAAGCGTCGGGTTTCTTAGGAAAGTCTAATATGGTATAAGCGAATGTGTGGCTAAATAGGATGAAGAAGATATTCACTGTGATTAGGTGTACTGATCAGGAGAAGGTCACCTTCGCAGTATATAAGCTGGAAGGTGAAATAGATAGCTAGTGGAGAATGAGAAAGAGGGTGTTAGGTGTGCCGATGACAAGATAACATAGAAGATGTTTGAAGATGCTTTTATGAAAAAGTATTTTCCATCCAACCTCCAAGATCAGAGGAGTAGGAGTTTACGAGGCTGACAAGGAAATATGACAGTGACGAAGTATGATGCTAGATTTATTGAGTTATCTCATTTTGCACCTTTCTACGTAGAGGATGAGCTGAGAAAGGCAAAAAAGTTCCAACAAGGGTTGTGAGATGACATTAGAAAGTCACTGTCAATCCTGAAACTCCAAACTTACGCTAAAATTTTGGATAGGGCAGTGATTTATGAGAAGGAAGCAGAGATAGAGAGATTTTATACAAAGAGGACTGCTAGGCGGGCGGGATTTAGTGTTGGATCTAATGTGGGATCTTCTAGACTATCCAAGAAGGTTAGGACAGCTGATAAGGGGAAGATCATCGTTCCAGCTCAGTCAGTGACTGGTTCTAGAGTATCAGCCGCTGAGTGCACTTTCTCTGGGAGAAAATATCCGGGGCAAGCGTGTCGTAAAGTGTCCAGAGCATTCTTTAGATGCGGACAGTAGGGCCACGTGGTGAAAGACTGTCCCTTACCTCCAAGACTAGAAGGAAAGAAGCCTACCGTTTCTACTAAAGCCTTCGTAGTGACGATTCAGGATCCAGAGGCATCCCCGAACGTCGTGGAAGGTACCCTTTCTATTTGTGGAGTTCCTGCATCTATATTGTTTGATTTGGGGTCAACCCACTCTTTTATTTCTCCACGGTTTGCATGCTGCATTGTATCTACCCCGTGTATTTTGGGTTATGAACTATCTATGTTAACTCCCACTGGATCCGCTATCATTACTGATGTTGTGTATCCTAGATGTGTGGTTGAGGTGGACGAAAAATGTTTGACTGTGGATTTGGTGTTATTGAGCATGGGTAATTTTGATGTGATTCTAAGGATGGACTGGCTGGCTAAATACCATTCTAGTATTAATTATTTTCTGAAGTAGATTTACTTTGATATTTCTGAGATAGAATCCTTTTTCTTTCAAGGCATTAGGAAGAATGAGGTGCTTGTGTTAATTTTTACTTTACATGCTAAGCACTTGATGAAAAGTGAGTGTAAAGCTTACCTGGCATATGCCTGCACCACTAGGAGTCATAGTATGTCCGCTAAGGACATCCTAGTTGTTTGTGATTTTGAAGATGTATTTCCGGAGGAGTTACGATGGGCAATGTTGGAGGACCGCTCGTGCACCTGACTGATATAAAAAGGGGCAAGCACATTTTCATCAGCCATTTTCGGCATTTCCACGAGAGAGGAGAGGGAGAGAAGAGGGAAAGAGGAAGAGAAAAAGAGGAATTCGGCCATTTCACTCTGATCCGAATAAAAATAACAGTAGATCGGGATCAGGCAAGTGTACCTGGAACATTATCTTTTGTTTTTACTGCTTTTCTGTATCTCTAAATTTGTATTTATACTCAAAATCTATGATTCTGCATGTTTATTATAAATAGAGCATATTTCTTGTGAGGTTTCAGGTTAAAAACATAATAATTAGAAGGTAATTAAGTTAATATAGGGGAATTGTGGTCAAAAGGTACGGGAGGAATCGGATTAAAAAGCTCAAAGAGTCGGAATTGGTAAATCGAGAACGAAAATTGTAAGCCGTGAAATATTAATTCGTAAATAAGATTTTGGATTTTAAATTATGATAATCATGACTTATTAAGGTTATATAATCAAAAGTAAGGCCCAAGGATGTGAAAGATTGGGTTAGAATAGTCAAAACGGGTCTTGAATAGCAAAAATGCAAAGTGGGCTTGTTGCAGGCTTGCTACGGGCCTGACTTACGGAGAGCACAAAATCCAGATTTGTCTGTGCTGGCCGCACGCTTGAGCCAGCCTGGACAATAAGGCTGCGCTCGCCGCTCACTCGAGTGCCAGCCCGTTTTAAAGTTGTGTGCTACTTTGCCATTTTCATTTATCCATGTTCCAAAACTTTCTAGAGAGAGAGGGTGCCGATTCTAGAGAGAGGAAGGAGGAGATCGAGCCTGTGGAGTTTGAATCCATCCAAGTACTAGTTATAAAAGTGGTAATACGTGTCAAGGCAAGTGTTCTCATACTCACTAACTTTCCTCTTTCGATATTTTTCGGTTATCATCGGGTATTTTCGTCCCACCCAAACCATGAAAAATGTAATACCCGTGACTTGAGACCAAGGATTGTGTAATTTATTGTCCGATTTACTCACCGATCCGGATGGTGGAGTACTGCCAAACCCTAACCTACGGGAATTTAGGATTTTCCATTTTCGCACCTTATTTCGTTAAATTGACCAAAATAAGTGAATCCCCACGTCCCAAATGTGTATCTATGTCGGCCGCGCTATCGATCTCGCACATTTCAACCCGTTCGCAGCGTCTGAGCCCTCTAAAAAGCAACTTTTACTGCTCATCCAAGACGAAATGGAAAAATTGCATTCTTCTACCTTCGTATTATGTTGAATCGATCTCAAAATATGAATCTCCATGTCCGAATTATGTATATATATCGGCCATATGATCGATTTCCCACGTTTTGACCCGTTCACGGCGTCCGAGCCCTCTAAAATGCCACTCTTACTATTCATCCGAGATGAAATTAGAAAATTGCATGCTTCTACCTTCGTATTATGTTGAATCAATCTCAAAATATGAATCACCACGTCCCAATTATGTATTTATATCGGCCATACGATCGATTTCCCACGTTTCGACCCGTTCGCGGCGGCCAAGCCCTCTAAATATGCACTGTTACTGTTCATAAGAAATTAAATGGAAAATTTGCTTGCTTCCACCTTCGTATTATATTAAACTGACCCCAAAATGTGAATTACCATGTCCCAAATATATATATATCGACCGGACAATCAATCTCGTAAGATTCAACCCGTTCGCGGCGTCTGAGCCCTCTAAAAGTAGCCTGACATTGTTCATCCGAAAATAAAGTGTAAATTTGCGTGCTCTGTCTCTATTTAATTATGATGAAACTTATGATTAAATGTTCATATTAAATTGTAAGCCCCGAAAATGTGTATTTATACACCGGAAGCAAGGCAATGCGTCCCGGAGGCTTCTAGATGATATTTGACCATCAGATGTAAGAAATTTCAAACTCTCTTATGAACTTGGATTGAATTGCTAAAAGAGATTAAGTCCCACAGAACGATGAGAACCGAGCAAGTAAATGAAAGGGAATCCACCAAAGTACGATATGATGGATTTGATCTCCTAGACGGAGATATGTGTGGATTTAGTCTCCCGGATGGAGATAAGGATGGGAATGTGATTTTTCGATTGAAAAATGTGATGTACTTGTGGTGGATCTTCCCTCAAAGAAGGATTAATCCTGAAACTAGGACCATGGTTCATTGGGGTAGTATTTTCTAGTTTGCCAAGTCCATCACGTTGTGAACCCAAGGAATACTTGGCCATGTATTCTGGCCACTCGTGAAAGCGGGTGATATTCGTGATACACTTTAGGATACTACTGTGGAACAACGAGGATTGTCCTGGTCCCCGGGGGATATGGGGTGAGTTGAGATGGCCGAGTGCTGCAGGCCTAAAATTTAACCGATGGTCAAGTACTACAGACCTAAAATGTAGCCGGCTTTAGAATGTGTGGAACACACATTCCTTTCCTAGTTCTCTCACATCGTTGGTTAGTACGACCTACTTGCCCGGGTCCGCAAAGATTAATGAAAATAATGAAAATGAATTGATGTAACCAGAATAAACATGCAAACCAGATGATCCCAGATGTCCCCCCTCCTCGCATGCTTCCTTTTATTCAAGTTATATATTTCCCCTGCCCAATTACTGTTTTCCCTGTTATTTGCTATAGTTGTGATGTATGATTATATTTGCTGAATTGTACGCTCACTCTTGCTATTTCTCCTTCTAAATGAGAACATTAAGCTGGTGTCCGATTATTTAGAGCATGGAGAGAGACTTACTTGAGGAGATTAGCTGGATGTCGAAGGCTTAAAGTTTTGGATATGTTGTTGTAATAGAATGTAAATAGTCTTGTTAGATTAATGTGATTTGTTATTATTTTATGGTTATTGTTATGCTTCTGAGGGTTTCTGGATTTGGCTATGGTTCCGCATTTATGTTGATGTTTTGGATTTCGTTTAGTCCTAGACGGCATCTCTTTAGACCCAACATGGTAGATAGGAGTACTGTGTTGGAGCCATGGATGTATGGCGATTGTGATCTTATGTATTGTGTTGTAGGCCAAAATGTTGATTATTGGATAGTTGTGTGCTTGTGCGGGCAATTTTAAGCAAGTTGTATTTTTTATTTTTGTCCAGTTACAAAGAAAACTTTACCGAAATTTTTGTAGAATCCATAATGATAAATTATGGGCATAAGTTTATGTTACCATTGACGGAGGTTATTTAAGGAGAATAACCTGGTCCGTCATAGTTGGTATCAGAGAAAAGAGAGATGCCCTAGGTCTGATCTGAATCGTATGTGGAAGCTTAGGTTAGATTAAGATTGATCGAATAAGTAGATGAAGGAGGATGATGATTAAGCTAGTCCGGATAGTTTTGGTTACTCCAATCACAATAACTTAGGCTAGCACTAAGTTAGAAATGATAATTTAGTTCGATCGGTTAGCTTATGTGTTCCATCTAGTGTTCTAGGAGTGACCTAATTTGAATTGTTCCTGTTTCAAGGAAGTGTTAGTAGTGGCTCCTAGATGGGGACTACTAATATTAGTGGCTAACTACAGGGTCGAGAGGAAGATAGTGTATAGAGATACCTTAATATTGGGATTTGATTGGTATCAATTGGGTTCTTAAATTGGTCAGTATTGATTTGAGGCCTAGATTAATTAATTAATCTCAGTTTGAGGTTTAGGTTTGATCGTCTCTGGATTGAAGTCCTTAGGCTAGTAATTTGCTAAGAAGGATTGCTTGATCAACCTAGCAAGCATGATGAATAGGGTGGAGTCAACGGCTCAAGGTTAGTATAACTGGAGTTAATTTCGAGCGTACCAAGTCCCAAGATGACAATTCATAATTGATTTGGAGGTGCTTAAGTGTCTAGACTTTTTGGTAGCTCAGATCCTATTGAGGTTGAGATGTGGATTCCGAGACTTAAGATGATGTTGCGATGATCCCATGTCCGATAGAAGATAAGGCGTGTTGCCCCTTGTTAGACAAGAGGTGAAGTCGACCTCGGTTAGTTGACGTGGAAAAGATCATGGGCCTTGAGGATTAAGAGATATTGTCCTATATGTTTATGGAAGTGAGAGTCTCAGGAGCATGTTTTAATAGTGATTTAGTTCAATCGTAAGATTGAGGAATGTCCTTATCTGGGAATGAACGGTGAAAAGGTCTAGTGTCTAAATTGGGATTCTATGGTATTAACTTAGGGTGTTAAATGTCGCCTGTTGTGATAAGAGGTAAGGCTTTTGGGTTTGATATTGTAGCCTGGTGTCATTTTGGGGATTCCGAGCCCATGTTGCATTGTGTATTCGAGTTATGTGTAACTAGGGGACCTAGGCCTTGCAATAGCGACAAAGGTGACCAAGTATTCGGGAGGATAGAAGATATATTAAGATAGATGTACATGGATGAATCTTGGATAAATGTCTCCTCGAAGAGATTTTGGGACTATGATCTAAGTCATAAATAACTTGGTCACTGGACTAGGGATAGTTCGCATCCTCTAGCCTAGCAGTGAAGAAATCCAGTGCCTTGGATCGGAGTTTTGATGGTGGTGGCCCATAAGGAAATTGTGTTGATCTCCATGATGGAAGACGAGATTTCTCAATTTTGATGTCACAAGACCTGTATCATTTGGGATCCCGAATATATAATTCTGTGATTCCTAAGTTTATTTGTTTATTTAAGGATGCAAGCTTGATAAAAGGGATATCGAGGGTTATGACATTTTTGGGTTCATAGATGCAATTGGTTGGGTTAATATGAACCATTTTGTGGTGCCAATCTTGATGTGACATTATGGATGATTTGGTCAACAAGTTGTCGAGTCGATTTGAATTGGATTGGTAAGCATATTATGTCTTGCAATTGAATTGTGTGATCTTGGGCATGAGCTTGAGTTAGCTAAGGTATCGAGTTTTAATCTAATCTTAGTAGTAGTTTGGTGGTTGAACTGCTGTGCTAGACTGGGTTGGACTAGTAAAAAAATAGCATTCTACAATCGGGATGTGGGATCTGAAGCATAAGTCTAAAATTGATCGAGGTATCAGTAGATTAGTGTCGTCTTTCCTGCAAATCAGTTAATGAGGATTTGCACTAAGTCCAATTTGTATAGGTGACCACGCCCAAAGGTCATTTTGTGGTCATTGAGGGTTTTTGGTTATGTGAATATTTGAGGATGTTATCAGAAAGAAGAATAAGCTGATCTATCTTTGGTCAGTAATTCAAAATTGTGTCAAAATCGATGCCAATCGTTGAGGATTCCATGTAAAGCCGAGGAGGTATCGGTTTTGTATCATAGTGGAATACTCTAGAACCTTCAAGGTAAATAAGACGAGCCAACAAGGTTGTTCATGAATTTTAAAAATGGGGTTGCCTAGGACATTAATGATTTATTAAGCGGACTTTATGAATGGATAGGTGAATTGTGTGGGATGTATAAAGGCTTGATGATTGCTAAGATCATTTGGGTCCATAGCGTGTTAATTGTGGATTAGTGGGGGTTGTAGACCCGGTGGTATTCAGGATAAGGATATGGCTACTACGAAGTCCGGAAACACCATTTGGATTTTGTAGATTCGCGGGTATCTCATGAAATTTTATCGGATCGATCTTTTGGCCATATTCGGGCCCGTGTTGAGGTGACTTCATTGATGAATTCAAAAGGATATAGGGTGTATGTAATTTGTTTGATGATTATATCATAACTTGTAAACAGCTGTTAATCCGTATGCCCCATTGAGAAGGGAATGCGAGTTTAGTCTGAGGAAATACCTTGTTAAGTATGTGATTCTTTGGTAGCATTATTTTGAAATCTATAAGACTTTAAGTGATGGCTAATTGGGAAGACTGATTAGTGCCGTGGAAGCATATAGTCATTTTGGGTCTAACCGAAGTTATTTAGTGACCTAACAAGTATTCCTCGAGGATTACAGTGTCAGTGAGACGTTTGACTTAGAAGAGATTTGTAATTGTAATAACGAAAGATGAAAAGGTTGTTTCCGGGGACTAAAAAGGGTTAATTGACGTCCATATCATTTTGGTTGACCCCTGATGGGTCTGGTAAATTATCGTAGAATGTAATGCTTTTGAGAAAGGATAGGATTATGTTACTCTCGCATCATGATTGGTGGCTACCCTCGGATTAAGTGGGGGAGAAGTTCATAATTAGAGTTACTCCACGTGTAGGTTAGAATTAGCAATTGAAGTCTCTGCTTTGAAAACTTATGGGTATTGTCTTTGAAGATAGCCATTATCTAAGATTTTAAGAGCAAGAACAGTTATGTCACTAAGGAAAAGGTGATCATATGAGATTTCATGTGAATTTATCTGTTTAAAGATTAGGAAGGTGAACCTACGTGCCTCTTAAGGAAAGCGGACATCAATGTTGACAATTGATGCTGTGAGTCTTTAGACATAGTATGTCCTCAAAGTCTCGTGGGAGATGTGAAAGGTAAATCACTAGTAGGTCCAATACTTGGGTGATAGAATGTCATATTCTTAAATTGGGAGAAAGAATTGTATCCGATGTATTGGAGTTATGAATTTATGAAATATGAAGTCCTTATGGTTTTATTTCAGGGAAATTAGAGGGACCCACATATCTTAATCATAGAAGATGTGTTCGGATTGGATTAGTTGGCTGATTAGTATGCCAAAGGGATTTTGAGGTTGCTCAATAATCGAATTCTGAGGTTAAGGGGAGGATGATCGAAAGCTATGTTGAATCTTTGGTGATCGTTATGATTGTAGTTTTGAATGTGGTTGTAGTTGGATGATTGTGAGATTCATCTTTGTGGTATGACTATCCTAGGATTATTTTAATCAGGGTTGCCGTATATTCTGGGTGTGTGATATGGGGTATGTATTTTGGAAAATATGTTGGTTTGTCGACTTACCAATGAAATAGCGAGAATATAAATTATTCTGATTTTAAAATTTGATTGTGATTTGAGATTTGTATCGAAACCTTAGTAAAACTTGATTAGAGAATCTTTGGGACGTCAAATTGAATTTGATATGGTGGTGAATCTTAATGGGATGATTCGTAGTAAGATAATTAATCAGGGTAGTGCAGCGTAAGCATTGTGGGCCCATGGCCTAGAGATTTTAGAATAAGGTTGCGGTTCCATATGATCGAATCCTTTTTAAGGCTTGGAATGAACTGAAGTGGAAGTCCATTAGTTCGCTTGAAGTATCGAATTAGGCTAAAGGAATGGATGGCATTATTTTTAGGCCACTTCGGGAATTCTAGTGATTGTAATGAAGTCCCCCTTGTATCGATAGTCGAAGAAATCAGTAAGTAGTTGGGTTAAGCCGTTTTGGAGACTAGGAATTCATCTTGAGATGGGGGCCACCTAGGATAAGTCGTTTGATCAAAGATATGACGTAGGATCGTGAAGAAGGAATTCTGAAAGGATTTTTTTTCCCTAATTATAAATCCTGGGGTTCGTCAAATTTCGAGGATAAAATTTTTATAAGTGGGGGAGAGTTGTGAGGTTTCAGGTTAACAATATAATAATTAGAAGGTAATTAAGTTAACATAGGTAAATTATGGTCAAACGGTACGGGAGGAATCAGATTGAAAAGCTCAAAGAGCCAGAATTGAAAATTATAAGCCGTAAAATATTAATTCGTAAATAAGATTTTGGATTCTAAATTATGATTATCATGACTTATTAAGGTTATATAATCAAAATTAAGGTCCAAGGATGTGAAAGATTGTGTTAAAATGGTCAAAATGGGTCCCAAACGGCAAAAATAAGAAGTGGGCTTGTTGCAGGCTTGCTGCGGGCTTGACCCGTACCCTCCGTGGGCTCGAGCCCATAGAGAGTACAGAATCTAGATTTGTCTATGCTCGCCACACGCTCGCCGCGTGCTCGAGTCGGCCTGGGCAGTAAGGCTGCGCTCGTCGCGTACTTGAGCGCCAGCCCGTTTTAAAGCCACATGCTGCTTTGCCATTTTCATTTTCCCACGTTCCAAAATTTTCTAGAGAGAAGGAGGGTGTCAATTCTAGAGAGAGGAAGGAGGAGATTGAGCCCGTGGAGTCCGAATCCGTCCGAGAGCTAGCTATAAAAGTGGTAATACGCATCGAGGCAAGTGTTCTCATACTCACTAACTTTCCTTTTTCGATGTTTTTCGATTATCATCGGGTATTTTCATCCCACCCAAACCATGAAAAATGTAATACCCATGACTTGAGACCAAGGATTGTGTAATTTATTGTCCGATTTACTCACCGATCCGGCCGGTGGAGTACCGCCAAACCCTAACCTATGGGAATTGGGGGTTTTCTGTTTTCGCACCTTATTTCATAAAATTGACCCCAAAATGTGAATCCCCACGTCCCAAATGTGTTTATATGTCGGCCACGGGATCAATCTCGCACGTTTCGACCCGTTTGCGGCGTCCAAGCCATCTAAAATGCCACTGTTACTGTTCATCTGAGACGAAATGGGAAAATTGCATGCTTCTACCTTCATATTATGTTGAATCGACCTCAAAATATGAATCACCACGCCCCAATTATGTATATATATCAGCCATATGATCGATTTCGCACGTTTTAATTCATTCACGGTGTCCGAACCCTCTAAAATGCCACTGTTACTGTTCATCTGAGACGAAATGGGAAAATCGCATGCTTCTACCTTCGTATTATATTGAATCGACTGCAAAATATGAATCACCATGTCCTAATTATTTATATATATCGCCCATACGACCCATTTCACACGTTTCGGCCTGTTCGCGGCGTCCGAGTCCTCTAAATATGCACTGTTACTATTCATACGAAATTAAATGGGAAATTTGCTTGCTTCCACCTTTGTATTATGTTGAATTGAATCCAAAATGTAAATCACCACGTCCCAAATGTATATATATATGACCAGATGATCGATCTCGCAAGATTCAACCCATTTGCGGCGTCCGAGCCCTCTAAAAGTAGCCTGACACTGTTCATCCGAAAATAAAGTGTAAATTTGCATGCTCTATTTAATTGTGATAAAACGTATGATTAAATGTTCATGTTAAATTCTAAGCCTCGAAAATGTGCATTTGTACACCGGATGTAAAGGAATGGCGTCTGAAGGCTTCTAAATGATATTTGACCATTAGAGGTAAGAAATTTTAAACTCACTTGTAAACTTGGATTGAATTGTTAAAAGGGATTAAGTCCCATAGAAAGATGAGAATCGAGCAAGTAAATGAAGGGGAATCCACCAAAGTATGATATGATGGATTTGATCTCCTAGATGGAGATATATGTGGATTTGGTCTCCTGGATGGAGATAAGGATGGGAATATGATTTTTCAATTGAAAAATGTGATGTACATGTAGTGGATCTTCCCTTAAGGAAGGATTAATCCTGAAACTAGGACCATGGTTCATAGGGGTAGTATTCTCTAGTTTGCCATGTCCATCACAGTGTGAACCTAATGAATACTTGGCCACGTATTCTAGCCACTCGTGGAAGCGGGTGATGTTTGTGGTACACTTTAGGATACTACTGTGAGAGAACGAGGATTGTCCTGGTCCCCGGGGGATATGGGGTGAGTTGAAATGGCCGAGTGCTGCAGGCCTAAAATATAGCCGATGGTCGAGTGCTGCAGATCTAAAATATAGCTGATGGTCGAGTGCTACAGATCTAAAATGTAGCTGGCTTTAGAATGTGTGGCAGACACATTCCTTTCATCGTTCTCTCACATCGTTGGCTAGTACAACCTACTAGCTCGGGTCCACAAAGATTAATGAAAGTAATGAAAATGAATGGACGTAACTGGAACAAACATGCGAACCAGATGATTTCAGATGTCCCCCCTCCTCGCATGCTTCCTTTTATTGAAGTTATATGTTTCCCCTAGCCAGTTACTGTTTTCCCTGTTATTTGCTGTAGTTAGTGATGTATGATTACATTTACTAAATTGTACGCTCACTCTTACTGTTTCTCCTTCCAGATGAGAACATTAAGCCGGCTCCTAATTATTTAGAGTAAGGAGAGAGACTTGCTTGAGGAGATTAGCTGCATGTCGAAGGTTTGAAGTTTTGGATACGTTGTTATAATAGAATGTAAATAGTATTGTTAGATTAATGTGATTTGTTATTATTTTATGGTTATTGTTATGCTTCTGCGGGTTTCTGGATTTGGCTATGCTTCCGCATTTATGTTGATATTTTGGATTTCGTTTAGTCCTAGACGGCATCTCTTTAGACCCAACATGGTAGATAGGAGTACTGTATTGGAGCCATGGATGGTATGGCAATTGTGATCATGTGTATTGTGTTGTAGGGCAAAATATTGATTATTAGATAGTTGTCTGCCTGTACAGGTTATTTAAGCAGGTTATATTTTTGGTTTTTCGTCCAGTTGTAGAGAAAACTCTGTCGAAATTTTTACAGAATCCATCAAGATAAATTATGGGCATAAGTTTATGTTACCATTGATTGAGGTTATTTAAGGAGAATAACCCGATCCGTCACATTTCTCACGATTAATCAAACAGATTTCATGTTTATTGGCATATACAGTAATATTCACCTTTGATTTCATGTGTAAATCTATATTTGGTGTTCATTTATCGTTCAAACTGTTTGGCAAAACCCTAAGCATGAAAATGAAGGAATTTAACGATTTTGATCCATAATTTCTTATATGTAAAATTTAATCTGTAACGAGATACTGTCCATGATGTGATTTATACCTGAAAAATTTATACATATTTATACTAATAAATTTTTGAGGATTTCTGAAGCAAACCTGAAGGGTTATAAACTATTACTATGTATTCTGAAGCTAACTGAAGAATTATTGTGAAACTCTGACTGACTTCTGAAACTAAAAAAATTTTCAGTTAAGAAATAAGAAGAGAAATGTTTCTGATACTATTAATTAAGACCTAGGATTGAAATACGATCGTTAGGTTCTCGGTATGCCTTAGAACTTTATGGTGGCAATCGAGGATAATTATCGAACCATCAAACCATTGAACCTTCGAAATGAGGTGAAAATAGAAACTTTTGAACTATCGGCCTTTGATTGTGTGGATTGAATACAATCTGTCCTCGATTATTCGCCCCCTCTACTAGTTGGGTCCTTAACTGATAGAAAAAGAAAATTTCTAGAATTTTATAAATTTAATATCAGTTTCTAATTTCTGAGCTTTGCTATATTGTTTTATGATTTCCAAAACTTGATTTTACTGGTTTATACTTTCTCTATTTTCATGTACTTTTTTGCTGCTACCATGACGAAATACTTTTATGTTTCTGTGCATTTGCATTTATATTCATCTACATAACTGTTCAGCATAATGAAAGTATGGATTATGTTTTTCAAAATCTGTTTATATCGAACTAGGCTTTTCTCATAAATTCTATATATATTCTTGTTCTTTGACAATTTCTAGGATCTTCTGCATTTATATTCTACTAATGTTTTCGTGATCACTATTTAATGCACTTATATTTTATTCCTATTTCCATGGACGCCACTGTTCTTCTGATTATCGTGATTTCTATTCTAGTATATTTACATTTTATATGAAAATATGAATTATAATTATCGAGACCTGTTTATATAGAACCATCCTTTTCTCATGATTTATGTATATGTTTCTATTCCCCAACATTCCTATGATCTTCTACATTTATGTTCTGCTATTGTTTCTATAAACACTGTCTTATCACACTTATGCCTTATATGCAACTATATCCATTTTACTACATTACGTTCAGTATGAAAGATTTACTGCACGTTTGCATGTACCTTATTGGGTTTCAGCTCACTATTTTATATTTTTTCCCCTCTAAATAAGGATATAGAGAATATATTGGGTAATCAAGTCTAGTTAGAGCTAGTGAGAAAGATCTGGAGTCTTAGAGTTTCTGAAGACTTGGGACTGTGATGATGTTATTGTAAATATCTGGATTTTGAAGGAGATCATATATAAATGGTTATGGTATGCATTTTATTTAGTCAGAAACTATATTTATACTTTTGCTGGTTTCTGTTAAGGATATAGATACTTCTGCTATATGTTTTCTGTATTTGTATAGGTCCTAGATGATATCTCTCATATATTTTTGGTATAGTGGAAAGGATTGTGTGTTAAAGCCATGAATGGATATGGCAACTGTGATCCTGTGTATGTATGTTGTAGGATGTGAATTATGATACTTGGTTAATTGTGTGCTTGTAATGGTCCTGTAATTGTATTGTGGTTATAATTCTGAGGTTTGAATATCGAGTATGTTCTGTATAGGGTATTTATTATAGGATGTATTTTGGTTTCTGTTTAGTTACAGAGGAGACTCTGTCAAAATTTCTATATAAGTTAAATGATTTAAATTTATGGATTCTGTTCTGTATCTGTTTGAAGAAGGGTCCTACGAGAATTAGGATCCGTTCCGTCAAACCTTTTATGTCTAACACTGAGGCTCTTAACATATCCTCTAAGATCTGAATTGTACGTTCCGATTAGCCGTCTGTCTAGGGGTGATAGGTAGTACTGAATTTTAGCTTCATCCCTAATTCTTTATGCAAACTTTCCAAAATCATGAAACAAAATGGGAATCCCTATCAGATACAATGGAAGTAGGCACACCATAAAATCTGACAATTTCATTCACATATAACTAGGCCAGCTTATCACGAGAGTAAGTTGTCCTGATTGTCAAAAAATGGACTAATTTTGTTAGTCGATCAACGATAACCCAAACAGTGTCATGGTTTCTAGGAGTCCTTGGTAGTCCGGACACAAAATTCATAGTAACATCCACCAAATTCCAACTCGGAACCGGCATCGGTTGTAATAACCCAGATGGCTTTCTTGTTTCAACTTTCAACTGTTGGCATACAAGGTATTTTTCTACATACGCCATGATGTTCCTTTTTCTTGTTCATCCACCAAAATATTTTCTTCAAATTCTAATACATCTTATTCATTCCCAGATGAATTGTATACCGAGATCGGTGAGCTTCCTTCAAGATTTTCTCCTTCGACTCCTTATTGTCTGATACTCACAAACGATCTCTAAATCTTAACACTCCTTCTATTCGGACATTAAAATCAATTATGGAGTCTTTATTCGAATCACCCATAATTTTCATAAGGAAAGAATCATTTACTTGCTTCTCCTTCACCTCATTAATCACCTCCGGTTGGAATCAACGGTATGATAAAAGTATCCAATTTTCTCAAACATATTGTTGGATATCACATTGCTTCAAGTAATCTAACATCTCTATTTGTTTAATTTTATAACCTCACCACATAGCCTGATCGGAGGCTCAAAGCATCTGCAACTTCATTAGCTTTCCCCGATTTATACTGAATCTCACGATCATAATCCTTCAGAAATTCCACCCATCTTCTTTGCCTCATATTAAGCTCTTTCTGTGAGAATAGATATTTTAAGCTATTATGATCAGAATAAATAAGAAACTTTTTGCCATAAATGTAGTGTCTCCAAATTTTCAAGGCAAACACAACTACAGCAAATTCCAGATCGTGTGTTGGGTTCTTTTCATGCACCTTCAGCTGTCTAGAACCATAAGCTACTATATTGCCATTTTGCATTAACACACATTCCAAACCGGCCTTAGAAGCGTCACAATGTACTTCAAAACCACCTGAAACGTCCGAAATAGTTAGCATCGGAGCGGTTGTTAAGCGATCCTTCAACTTTTGAAAACTCCAAGCACAATCTTCTGTCCAGTCAAATTTGGCCTCCTTCTTTGTCAACCTGGTCAAGGGCATGACGATCTGAGAAACATTTTCTACAAAACGCCTATAATATCTTGCCATGCAAAGAAAGTTCCGGACTTCAGTAACAGACGTAGGCCAACTCTAATTTGTAATGGCCTCTATTTTCTTTGGATCTACACCAATGCCTCCATTATAAATCACATGCCCCAAAAATAACACTTCCTCTAATCAGAATTCACACTTTTTTAGTTTAGCATACAACTTCTCTCCCCGAAGCACTTGGAGTATAATCCTTAAATGAGTTTCATGCTCTTCATGGCTCTTAGAGTATATCAAAATATCATCTGTAAATACTACCACAAACATATCAAGATAAGGTCTAAACACCCTATTCATCAAATCCATAAAAGCTGTCGGGATATTTGTAAGACCAAATGGCATCACAAGAAATTCATAGTGGTCGTACCTTGTTCTAAAAGTAGTTTTGGCCACATCCTCTTGCTTAATTCTTAGCTAATGATATTCGGACTTTAAATCAATTTTTAAAAACACATGAGATCCTTGTAACTGGTCAAACAGATCATCAATACGCGGCAAATGATATTTGTTCTTGATCGTGATTTTATTCAATCCACGGTAGTCCACACATGGCCACAGAGATCCATCCTTCTTCCTTACGAATAACACCAGTGCACCCCACAGATATACACTCGGTCTAATGAATCATTTATCTAACAACTCCTGCAACTGCAGTTTCAACTCTTTCAATTCTACAGGTGCCATATGATAGAGTGCCTTAGAAATCAAAACAGCACCGAGAATAACCTTAATCTCAAATTCAATCTCCCAGGTAGTCTAGGCAACTCCTCCGAAAACATATCCTCAAAATCACACACCACCAAAATATCTTTAGCCAGCACACTATGACTTCTAATAGTGTTGGTATACGCCAGGTAAGCTTGGCATCCACTTTTCATCAAATATTTCACGTGCAAAAAAGAAATCAACATAGGCATCTCCTTTCTCCCATTACCTTGAAATGAGATGGGTTTAATTCCAGGGATATTAAAACGTACCCTTTTTTGAAAGCAATCAATACTGGCATGGTATTTTGCTACCCAGTCTATTCCTAAGATGACACCAAAATTACCCATATCTAGTAGTACCAATACTACCATCAAACATTTTCCATCCACCTCAACCACACACTCCGGGTACATAACATCAGTCTCTACTAAGGACTCGGTAGGGATCGATACAGCTAAAGAACAATTTAAAATTCTCAGGGCAGACATAATATAACGTGTAAATGTGGAAAAACAAAAGAGTATGTAGACCCAGAATCAAATAAAACATAGGTTGGAATTCCACAGATAAGGAGGGTACCTTCAACCACGTTTGGAGACGTTTCAGAGTCTTGTACCGTCACTGCAAAAGTCTTGTACTATTGGCTTCTTTGCTTTAAATCCCCTGGGTAATGAATAACCTTTCATCAAATGACCCTGCAGCCCACAGTTAAAGCATGCCCCAATCTCCTTAAAACATGGTTTTTCCCATAGTGAGTTAAATTAGTAACCGATATTTGAGAGTTTTTCTCTAATTGAGCTTTAAATATACTCTTCCCCTTAACTGCTATATTTACCTTTTTAGACGGCCCTGAGGGCCCCACATTCGATCTAGAGCTAAAGCTTGCCTGGCTAGCGACCTTCTTCGCAAAAAACTTCTGTGTCTCCAACTCCTTCTCAAATATTAATGCCTGTTCTAAAATGTTCGCATATGTTTGAAGCTTCTGGGTCACTAATTGCTTTCTGATATCGTCCTTTTTGTCCTTGCTGAAACTTCTTCACCTTCCTCAATTCATCCTCCACAAAGTAAGGTGCAAAACGGGATAGCTCCATAAATTTCCCATCATATTCAGCCACTGTACAAGTCCCTTGTCTAAACCGCATAAACTCCTCATCCTTCAAATCTTGAAGACTGGAGGGGAAGTATTTTTTCATAAATGCCTCTTCAAATATTTACCAAGTGATCTCTTCATTGGACACCCTAAATGCCATCTTTTTCATAGCCCACCAACTATCGGCCTCTCCTTCCAATTTATAGGTTCCAAAGGTAACTTTTTCCTGATCACTGCATTGTATCACCGTGAAAATCTTCTTCGTTCTCCTAATCCAAATATTGGCTTTGGCTGGATCTGGGTCTCCCAAGAATTCTAACACTCTCTCCATCGTGAAGTTATCATATGCTGTGGGGGCAGGATTTACCGGAGCTAGCTCTAGTGCTGGAATCGAAACCATATGGCGTTACTCCATTGACTCTATTATATTTGTCATTCTCCCCAACAGATTTATGTACTTTACTTTGCGATCTGGGGGCATACTGTGAGGTTTCAGATCTAAAAACTTGATGATGATGAGGTGATTAATATGCTAATGATCAATACTAGGCCTATGCAACGTCTAAGGTTGGGTATCAGAAGAAAAATCGAGAAGAATTCGGGTTCATACTGCTGAAGCGCTGCCAGCAGGCTTGCGCCTGCTGTGTGCTCGAGCTGTGGCTCGAGCACAATTTCCAGAATTGCCCCCACCCTCTGGCCGCTCGTGCTCTGCTCGAGCACATTTTTCAGAATTGCGCCCGCCTGATGCTCACTCGAGGTGCACTCGAGCGGTGGCGCCTTTTTAAGTCGCGTCGTGCTTCTTTTTCTTCATTTTTCCCACGATCCTAGAAGCTTCTAGAAGAGAGAGAGTGTCGATTCTAGTAAGAGAAGGGAGGAGATCGAGGCGGTGGAGTCCAAATCCGTCCGAGAACTACTTATAAAGGTGAAAGTACGCGTCGAGGCAAGTGTTCTCATATTCACTTCTCATTCTCTTTCACTGTTTTGCTTGATTTGATTGGGTATTTTGTGTCGATACCCATTATTAATGTTGGAATCTTGAAACCCATGATTAATGATCAAGGGATATGTAGTTAGTTGTTCAAATCTTGTCCGATCCACTCGATTTGGTTTCACCGAAACCCTAACCCACGAAATTGGGGATTTCCCGTCTCCCTTCAGCATATCGTGAAGTTGACCTCAAAATGTGAATCCCCATGTCCTAAATATGTATATACGTCGGCCGTGAGTTCGATCTCGCATGTTACGACCCGATCGTGGTGTCCGAGCCCTCTAAATTGGCCCTGACACTGTTCATCCGAGTGTAAAGAGGGAAATTGCATATTTTCACCTTCGTTGTATGTTGAATCGACCCCAAAAGATAAATCACCACGTCCCAATTGTGTGTATGTATCAACCGGACGTCTGATTTCAAAAGTATCAAACCGTTTGCGGCGTCCGAATGCTCTAAAAGCCCCCTAACACTGTTCATCCAAAAATAAATGGAAAATTTTCCTGCTTTGCCCTCATTTAATTGTTATGAAAGTAATGTCTAAATGTTTCAATGTAATGTAAACCCCGAAAAGGTGTATCTGTGTACCAGAGGCAAGGGAATGAGTTCCGGAGGCTTCTAAATGATATGTGATCATCGGAGGTAAGAAATCCTAATCTCCCTCGTGAACTTGGAATGATTTGTTAAGAATAAGGGGATTGAGTCCCTTAGAAAGTTGTGAACCAAGCAAGTAAATGGAAGGGAATCCATATTGTGCAGTGTGATGAAACGATCTCCCGGATGAAGATGTGTGTGATCGAATGATATCCTTGTTGGAGATGTATGTGATGAGAATGCGACTTCCCAAATTGTAAATGTGTATGGAAAATGTAGATTTTCTTCTCCAAGAGTTGGAACTAATCTTGAAACTAGGACCATTATTCATAGGGGTAGTATTCTTTAGCTTACCATGTCGATTGCGGTGTGAACCCGAGGAATACATGGCCACGTATTCTGGCTGCTCGTGGGAGCGGGTGATGTCTGTGGTACGCTTTAGAAAACTACTCTGGAAGAACGAGGTTTGCCCTGGTCCCCGGGGGATATGGGGCGTGTTGCACGAGTGCTGCAGGCCTAAAATGTAGCCGTTTGGTTAAATGTTGTATAGTGGAGATGCAACCGATGGTCGAGTATTGCAGACCTAAAATGTAGCCGTGGCTTTAGAATGTGTAGCGAACACATTCCTTTCCTCGTTCTCTCGCATCGTTGGTTAGTACGACCTACTAGCTCGGGTCCGCAAAGATGATATAATGATGAAAATGAATAATGCCTAATCGATGTAACTGCGAGAATCCAGTGATTCCAGATGTTTCCTGTTTCCCTCTCTAGATTCATGACTATTGAGATTACACGTGTTTTTCCCTTTTCAGTTGTTGCATCTATTGCTTTCTACTATGAGATGTGACTTATGATTACATTTGTTGAGCTGTACGCTTACTCTTACTGTTTATCTTTCCAGATGAGAACACTTAGTCGGCGCCAGATTAGTTAGAGCAATGAGAGAGACTTGCTAGAAGAGGTTAGCTGGACGTCAAGTGCATTGAAGATTTGGTCATATTGTTTAATGGAATGTAACAGCCACTCATGGATGAAGGTGGCTTGTTATTATATATTATGGCTTTGTTATGCTTTCGCAGGTTTTGATAATTTAGTTACACTTTCCCATTTATGTTGATATTTTGAGCTTTGTTTTATTTTAGATGGCATCTCTCTAGATCTAATACGGTAGATAGGAGTACTGTATTGGAACCATAGATCATATGGCAAATGTTGTGATCTGTGTATCGTGTTGTAGGCTTTATATTGATTATTTTGGTTAGATGTGTGCTTGTACAGGATGTATTTGAGCAGGTTATATTTTTTAATTTTCGTCCAATTATAGAGAAAATTCTGTCAAAATTTCTGTAGAACTCATAAGTTAATTATGGATATTGTTTGTGTTACCATTGACGAAGGTTATTTATTAGAAAAATAATCCGGTCCGTCAAAATTGGTATCAGAGAAAAAGAGATGCCTTAGGTTTGATCTGAATCGTATGCGGAAGCTTAGGTTAGATTAAGATTGATCGATTAAGTGAATGAAGGCGTTTAATGATTAAGTCAATCCGGGTAGTTTTGGTTACCCCAATCCCAATGACTTAGGCTTGCACTAACTTAAGAGTGATGATTTAGTTCGATTGGCTAGCTTATGTGTCCTCGCTAGTATTCAAGGAGTCACTTAATGCGAAATGTCTCGGTCTCAATTAGATCGATTAAGTGACTTAATGCGAAATCTCAATTAGGCTTGCACTAACTTAAGTTAAAATACATCCATGCTTGTACAGGATGTATTTGAGCAGGTTATATTTTTTAATTTTCGTCCAATCATAGAGAAAATTCTGTCAAAATTTCTGTAGAACTCATAAGTTAATTATGGATATTGTTTGTGTTACCATTGATGAAGGTTATTTATTAGAAAAATAATCCGGTCCGTCAAAATTGGTATCAGAGAAAAAGAGATGCCTTAGATTTGATCTGAATCGTATGCAGAAACTTAGGTTAGATTAAGATTGATCGATTAAGGGAATGAAGGCGTTTAATGATTAAGTCAATCCGGGTAGTTTTGGTTACCCCAATCCCAATGACTTAGGCTTGCACTAACTTAAGAGTGATGATTTAGTTCGATTGGCTAGCTTATGTGTCCTCGCTAGTGTTCAAGGAGTGACTTAATGCGAAATGTCTCGGTCTCAATTAGTGGCTCTTAGACGGGGACTACTAATTTTAGTGATTCGTTGTAAGGAAGGGAGAAAAATGGTGTGTAGAGACACTTTAATGTTGGAATTTGATTGGCATCAATTGGGTTCTTGAATTAATTAGTGTTGATTTGAGGCCTAAGTTAATTAATCTCGATTTGATGTTTGAGTTTGAACGGATCTTGGTTGAAGTTCTTAGGTTGATATTTTGCTACGAAGGGTTACCAAGTTAACCTAGGGAACGTGATGAATAGGGTGGAGTTAAGTTTGGGCTTATGAAGTTCTAGGTTGACAATTCATAATTGTTTTGGAAATACTAAAGTGTCTGGACTTCTGGGCTGTCCAGATCCTATTGAGGTCGAGATGTGGATTTTAAGACTTAAGATGACGTGGCGGTGACCCAATGTCTGGTAGAAGATATGGCGTGTTGCCCCATGCTAGATAGGAAGTGAAGTTGACCTCGGTTGGTTGACGTGAGAAAGATCATGGGTCTCGAGGATTAAGAGATATTGTCCCATGTGTTATGGAAGTTTCATGGATTAATGCTTTGTGTCGGTGAGACTCCTGGGAGCGTGTTTCAATAGTGGTTAGTTCGATCGCAAGTTTTAAGGAAGTCCTTATCCATGGATAGGCAGCGAAGAGGTTCAGTGTTTTAAGTCATGACCCTGAGGCATTAACTTAAAGTATTAAGTGCCACCTGTCGCGACAGGAGGTAAGGCTCTTGGGTTTAATATTGTGACCTGGTGTCGTTTTGGGAATTCCGAGCCTATGTTGCATTGTGTTTTGAGTTATGTGTGATTGGAGGACATAGGCTTTGTAGTAGCGGCAAAGGTAACCTAGTATTCGGAAAGGACAAAGGATATATCAAAGTGGATGTTTATGTACAAATCTTCGATAAATGTTTTCCCGAGGGGATTTGGGGACTATGATCTAAGTTATAGATAGCACGGTTGTTGGATTAAGGATAGTTTGTATCCTCTAACCTTGAAGTGAAGAAATCCAGTGCCTTAGGATCAGAGTTTCGGTGGTGATGAAGCATGAGAGAAATATGTGGATTGCCGAGATGGAAGATGAAATTTCTCAATCTTGATGTCACAACACTTGCATCTTTGGGATCCCGATTATATATATGGTTTTCTGATTCCTAGGTTTATTTAATTAAGGATCTAAGTTTGATACAAGTGGTGTCGAGGTTGTGATATCTTTGGAGTTCATGGATACGATTGGTTGGCTTAACTCGAACCATCTTGTGGTGCCAATCTTGATGTGACGTTTGAATGATTTGGTCAGTAAGTTATCGGGTCGATTTGAATTGTGTTGGTAAACATATTGTGCTTTGTAATTGAATTATGCGATTTTGGGTATGAACTTGAGATAGTTAAAGTATTAAATCTTAATCTGATCCTAATAGTAGTTCGGTGGGCGAACTGCAGTGCTGATATAGTTGGCTTGGTATAGGATAGCATCTTGCAATCAGGTTATAGGATTTGAAGCTGGAGTTTGAATTGACCGAGGTATCAAGAAATTGATATCGTCTTTCTTGTAGATCATTTGATCGAGGATGTTAACAAAAAGGAAGATTCGACTGAGTTATCTTTTGATCGGTAATTTGAAGTCATGTCGAATCGATGCTAATTGTTGAGGATCTTAAGCAGGGCCGTGGAAGTATCGGATTTGGTATCGTGGTAAAATATTCCAGAACCTTAGGTAAATAGATGGACCGATAAGATGGTTCACGAATTTAAAAAATGGCTAGGGGATTAATGAT
This sequence comes from Nepenthes gracilis, assembly GCA_033239525.1. Classification (NCBI taxonomy): domain Eukaryota; kingdom Viridiplantae; phylum Streptophyta; class Magnoliopsida; order Caryophyllales; family Nepenthaceae; genus Nepenthes; species Nepenthes gracilis. The sequence continues at coordinate 10,933,922 of BSYO01000027.1, read as the reverse complement.
TGGATGAGCAGACTTTGTGGATGGATGGACGTAGTCCGTGGGCCGTCGTGAAGGCTTGATGAATTCTAAGATCGATTTGGGTCTATAGCGTGTTAACTGTGGATCAATGGAAGTTGTAGCCTCGGCGGTATTTAGGATAAGGATATGGCCACTATGAAGTCCAAAACGTCGTTTGGGTTTTGTAGACTCGTTGGCGTTTCATGAAATTTTATGGGTTTGATCTTTTGGCGGTATTCGGGTCCATGTTGGGGTGACTTCATTGATGAATTCAAAGGAATAATGGGGTGTACATAGTTATTGGAGGATTATGTCATAAGCTCTGACGGCTGATAATCCGTATGCCCCCATTAGGAAGGGAGTGCGAGTTTTGTTAAGGAAATGCCTTGTTAAGCTTATGGCTCTTCGGTAACATGATTTTGAGATCGACGAGATTCTAAGTGATGGATAATTGGGGAGACCAATTAGTGTCGTGAAAGTGTACGATTATTTTGGATCTAACCGAAGCTGTTAAGTGACCTAACAAGTATTCCTTGGGAATTTCTGTGTCGATAAGACGATCAGCGTGGGAGAGATTTGTAATTGCTAGGTCGAAAGATAAAAGGTAATTTTCGGGGAATAAAAAGGTATTAAGAGGCGTTCATGTCATTTGGATTGACCCCTAATGGGTCTGATAAGTTATCGTGGAATGTAATACCTTTGAGAAATGTTAAGGTTATGTGACTCTCACGTCATGATAGGTGGATATATTTGATTTAAGTGGGGGAGAAGTTCTTGATCAATGTTACCCCCCATTTGCAAGTCGGAATTTAGCCATTGAAGTTCCCTTTAGAGGACTTATGATGTTGTCCTTGAAGATAACCCTTATCAAAAATTTTAAGAGCCGGAATGATTGTGTCATTGAGGAAGATGGTCTTATGATATTGCTTGTGGACAGACCTGTTTAAAGGTTGAGAAAGTGAACCTCGGTGTTTTCGTTGGGAAAGCAAGCATCAATGTTGGCAATTGATGCTGCGAGTTTTTGGACTTGTATGTCTTTGAAGTTTCATAGGAGATGTGAAAGATGAATCGCGAGTAAGTCCAAATGATTGGGTGATAGGATGTCATGTTCATGAATTGGGAAACAAAACCGTATTCGATGTTTGGGAGCTAGGAGTTCATGAGATATGAAGTCCTTATGATTTGTTTCAATACGATTAGAGCGACCCGCTTATCATAATCATATAAGAAATGTTCGGCTGGAATCAGTTGGCTTATTGGTATGCCAACGGGATCATGAGGTTACTAAGTAATTGGGATCTTAAGATTCTAGGTAATGATTTAAAGTTTTGTTGACTTTTCGGGTGATCATTATGACTGTAACTCAGAATGTGGCTGTAGTCTGCGGATTGTGGAATTGTCTTCATAGTATGACTATCCTATGACTATTTTAATCAGAGTAGCACAGCGTAAGCGTTGTGGGCCCATGGCATAGAGATTCTAAATAAGGTTGAGGTCCCTGTGATCGAATTCTTTCAAAGCTTGGAGTGAATTGAAGTGAAAGTTCATTGGTCCGTTTGAAGTATCGGATTGAATTGGAAAAATGTCCGGCATGATTGTAGGTCGCTTTTGGAATATCTGGGGATCGTTATAAGGTCTTCCTTGTATCGATGGTTGAGAGAATCGGTAAGTGTCTGGGTTAAGCCATTCTGAGAGGCTAAGGATTTGTTTTGTGATGAGGATTAGAATGATTCAATGCTTGAGGTTCCTAGAATAATCGTTGTCAGAGGGGATGATTTCTGGATGCGAGAAAGGTTACCTGTGATTATGGGAATTTCAGATTCGTTAAATTTCGAGGACGAAATTTTCATAAGTGGAGGAGAATTGTGAGGTGTTGGATCTAAAAACTTGACGATGATGAGGTGATTAATATGCTAATGATCAATACTAGGCCTATGCAACGTCTAATGTTCGGTATCGGAAGAAAAATCGAGAAGAATTCAGGTTCGTGCTGCTGAAGCGCTGCCAGTAGGCTTGCACCTGTTGGCCGCTCGAGCTTCGCTCGAGCGCATTTTCCAAAATTGCGCCCGCCTAATGCTCGCTTGAGGAGCGCTCGAGTGGTGGCGCCTTTTTAAGTCGCGTCGTGCTTCTTTTTCTTCATTTTTCCGACGATCCTAGAAACTTCTAGACAGAGAGAGCGCCGATTATAGTGAGAAAAGGGAGGAGATCAAGGCCGTGGAGTACAAATCCGTCCGAGAGGTAGTTATACAGGTGAAAGCACGCGTCGAGGCAAGTGTTCTCATACTCACTTCTCGTTCTCTTTTGATATTTTGCTTGATTTGATTGGGTATTTAGGGTCGATACCCATTATTAATGTTGTAATCTTGAAACCCATGATTAATGATCAAGGGATATGTAGTTAGTTATCCGAACCGTGTTCGATCCACTCGGTTTGGTTTCACCGAAACCCTAACCCATGAAATTGGGGATTTCCCATCTCCCTTCAGCGTATTGTGAAATTGACATCAAAATGTAAATCCCCACATCCTAAATATGTATATACGTCGGCCGCGAGTTCGATCTCGCACGTTGCGACCCGATCGTGGTGTCCGGGCCCTCTAAATTGGCCCTGACACTGTTCATCCGAGTGTAAAGGGAAAAATTACATGTTTCCACCTTCGTTGTATGTTGAATCGACCCCGAAAGATGAATCACCACGTCCCAATTGTGTGTATGTATCAACTGGATGTGACGGACTGAATTATTCTCCATTGAATAACCTCTGTCAATGGCTATACACACTCTAAAGCCCATAATTAACCCATGGACTCTACAGAAAATCCAACAGAGTTTCCTCTACAATTGGACGAAAACCAAATGATACAACCTATTCAAATATCCTATACAAGCACACAACTAATCAAAAGGCTTAACTCAAAGCCTACAACACACCACACAGGATCACACATCTGCCATATCATCCATAGCTCCAATACAGTACACTACCTACTATACTAGATCTAGAGAGATGCTATCTAATGAAACCAAACTCAAAACCTATATACAGACGCGGAAGCATAACTAAATCATCATAAATGCGAAAATATAAACAAATCATAAAAATAACAATAATGAGCCACACTCAACCCTGAGTGGCCATCCGATCCAACTCTATGTCCCAATCTTCTGATCACACGCCGTACAGCCAATCACAACAAGCAAGCCTCTCCTTGCTCTAACCAATCTGCGCCCGACTAAGTGTTCTCATCTAAAAGGAAAATAACAACAGTAAGAGTGAGCTAATAGCTCAGCAAATGTAATCATAAACACCCCTCCAAGACATGTATAAGAACTGAAGCGAGAGGAAATACATGCACTCTCCATAATCAAGAAATAGGAGAGGGAACAGGAACAACTGGGATCACTTGATTCCTACCGTTCTCACGATTACACTGATTGGTCACCATTCGGATTCATTTGATTCTCACGGTTTTCATGATTACATCTTGGATCACGGGATTTACATGGTTCATATCTTGAACATTATTCATTTTCGTTATTACATCATCTTTGCGGACCCCGGCTAGTAGACCATACTAGCCAACGATGCGAGAGAACGAGGATAGGAATGTGTTCGCTACACATTCTAAAGCCACGGCTACTATTTTAGGTCGGTAGCACCGACCCTCGGTTGCATCCATGCAGCAATCATCACTGACGACTACATCTCAATATGTAGCGTCGACAGACACACCCACACCCCCTGGGTCCAGGGGCAATCCTCGTTCTTCCACGGTAGTTTCCTAAAGCGTACCCAGGACATTACCCGCTTCCACGAGCGGCCGGAATATGTGGCCAAGTATTCCTCGGGTTCACACCGCGATGGACATGGTATACTAAAGAATACTACCCATACGACTCAAGGTCCTAGTTTCAAGATTAGGTTCAACACTTGGAGAGGAAAACCCACATTTGCCACACATACAATCACATCTCGGGGAAATCTCATTCCCATCACAATCATCTCCAACCAGGAGATTACATCATCACAAGCACAATGTGGATTCCCTTCCATTCACCTCAAGGTTCACAACCTTCTGCGGGACTCAATTCCCTTAATCCACAAGAAAACGTCACAAGTTCAATTCCACTTACTGCGGGATCCAGTTCGCTTAATCACAACAATCAACCCAAACTCACGAGAGAGATTAGATTCTTACCTCCGATGATCACATATAACTTTGGAACCTCTGGGACTCATTCCCTTGCCTCCAGCACACGGATACTCATTCCGGAGCTCACATTCACATTTTATCAGTTAAACATTACTTTCATTACAATTATGATCACATATTATTTTACATTTCTCATTTTTTTTGGGTGAACATTATCAGATTTCTCTTTGACCACCCGGACGCCGTACACCGTTCGATACTTGGAGATTGGACGTCCGGTGGATTCGTACACACACTTGATACACGAGGTTTCACATTTGGGTTCGATTTAACTTAACATGAGGGTGGAAGTATGCAACTTCCCATTCATTTCCGGATTATCCACAACGGGGAACTATTAAGGCTCCCGGATGCCACGAATGGGTCAAATCTTGGGAGATCCGGCATCCGGTCGATATATACGTACAATTGGGATATGGAGATTCATATTCTGGGATCATATCATCATTTTACGAAGGTGACGACATGCATTTTCCACCTTCGGTCTCGGGTGAACAGTGTCAGGGCGGATTTAGAGGGCCTGGACACCGTGAACGAGTCAAAACGTGTGAAATCAAACCCGCGGCGGACATATATGCATCATTGGGACGTGGGGATTCACATTTTGAGGTCAATTTCATGATACATGGCCGGGAAACAGGAAATCCCCAATTTTCGTGGGTTAGGGTTTCGGTGAAACCCACCCGGACGAATCGGACACGAATCGGACAAACAACTACATATTCTTGGACCTCAAGGCATGGGTTTTGTGATTCTAACGTTCACAATGGGTATCGACACAAAATACCCAACGAAAATACATAAAACATCGAAAGAAAACGAGAAGTGAGTATGAGAACACTTGCCTCGACGCGTGCTTTCACTTTTATACCTGGCTCTCGGACGGAATCGGACTCTCGGGCTCGATCTCCCTCCTTCTCTCTCTAGGATCAGCGCCCTCTCCCTCTCTAAAACCCTAAACCCATGTGAGAATGAGAGGAGAGAAGGCATGATGGGTTTTTATACTGCGTGCACCGCTCGAGCCGCGCTCGAGCGGGCAGCGAGCGGGCTCGCTACGAGTCTTCCCCAACTCGAGCTCCACTGGAGCGGAAAGCGAGCGGCCCTGCTACTGGTTTTTTTGCTCGAGCCACGGCTGGAGCACCCGGAAAGCAAACTCTTTGTGAGGCTTTCAATGGCCGGACTGAATAATTTTCCCGATTTTTCTTCTGACACCAAACCTTAGTCTTTCCATAGGATTAGTATTGATCATTAACATACTAATCACCTCATTATTAACAAGTTCCTGAATCTGGAACCTCACACCGGTCGTCCGATTTCACAAGTATCGAACCGTTCACGGCGTCCGGATGCTCTAAAAGCCCCCTAACACTATTCATCCGAAAATAAATTGGAAATTTGCATGCTTTGCCCTCATTTAATTGTTATGAAAGTGATGTCTAAATGTTTCAATGTAATGTAAACCCTGAAAAGGTGTATCCATGTACCGGAAGCAAGGGAATGAGTCCCGGAGGCTTCTAAATGATATGTGATCATCGGAGGTAAAAAATCCTAATCTCCCTCGTGAACTTGGAATAATTTGTTAAGAATAAGGGGATTGAGTCCCTTAGAAAGTTGTGAACCAAGCAAGTAAATGGAAGGGAATCCACATTGTGCAGTGTGATGAAACGATCTCCTGGATGGAGATGTGTGTGATGGAATGATATCCTAGATGGAGATGTGTGTGACGGAATGATATCCTAGATGGAATGAGACTTTTCGAATTGTAAATGTGTACAGTAAATGTGGATTTTTCTCTCCAAGTGTTGTAACTAATCTTGAAACTAGGACCATGATTCATAGGGGTAGTATTCTTTAGCTTACCATGTCCATTGCGGTGTGAACCCGAGGAATACATGGCCACGTATTCTGGTCGCTTGCGGGAGTGGGTGATGTTTGTAGTACGCTTTAAAAAACTACTCTGGAAGAACGAGGTTTTCCCTGGCCCCCGAGGAATATTGGGCGTGTTGCACGAGTGCTGCAGGCCTAAAATGTAGCCGTTTGGTTAAATGTTGCATAGTGGAGATGCAACCGATGGTCGAGTGTTGCAGACCTAAAATGTAGCCGTGGCTTTAGAATGTGTAGCGAACACATTCATTTCCTCATTCTCTCGCATCGTTGGTTAGTACGGCCTACTAGCTCAGGTTCGCAAAGATGATATAATGATGAAAATGAATAATGCCTAATCGATGTAACCGTGAGAATCCAGTGATTCCAGATGTTTCCTGTTTCCCTCTCTAGATTCATGACTGTTGAGATTACACGTGTTTTTTCCTTTTCAATTGTTGCATCTATTGCTTTCTACTATGAGATGTGACTTATGATTACATTTGCTGAGCTGTATGCTCACTCTTGCTATTTATCTTTCCAGATGAGAACACTTAGCCGGCGCCAGATTAGTTAGAGTAAGGAGAGAGACTTGCTTGAAGAGGTTAGCTAGACGTCAAGTGCATTGAAGATTTGGTTATATTGTTGTAATAGAATATAACAGCCACTCATAGATGAAGGTGGCTTGTTATTATATATTATGGCTTTGTTATGTTTCCGCAGGTTTTGATGATTTAGTTACACTTCCGCATTTATATTGATGTTTTGAGCTTTGTTTTATTTTAGATGGCTTCTCTCTAGATCTAATATGGTAGATAGGAGTATTATATTGGAATCATGGATGATATGACAGATATTGTGATCCTGTGTATTGTAGTGTAGGCTTTGTATTGATTATTTTGGTTAGATGTGTGTTTGTACAGGATGTATTTGAGCAGATTGTATTTTTTAGTTTTCATCCAGTTACAGAGGAAATTCTGCCGAAATTTCTGTAGAACCCATAAGTTAATTATGGGTATTAGTTTATATTACCATTGACGGAGATTATTTATTGAAAAAATAATCCGGTCTGTCACACATACCAGCGTCACCCCGATCATTTCTTCTACCTCTTCTACTAGCCATTTATATCCTATAATTAAGAATAGGGTAATATTAATACACCTTAGAGGATTAGGTTATAAGGAAGGGTTAACAATTATTCAGGAAAGTTTAGGACAAGCCTAAATGTTAGCATCTAAACTTCCTATCTAACCTCAATTATCCTTAGCATTATCCTACTTAAACTTAAACCTATGCTTCTGCTTTACGATCGATTATTCCTGAGGCATTTTATTTATCTCTGATACCAACTGTGATGGAACCATTTTTTTTCCCTCCGTCAGTAACCATACAAAATTGAAACCTAATAAGGAAGACAGTTTGAACCAAAACAATCATTCATTTTTGAATGGAACTTGCAAATACAAATATGGACTCTTACACATAATCAAAATATATTCACAAGATCATCTAACACCATATAATATCCATGACTCCAACTCTTTTAACATTTCTATTCATTATACCAAAACTTATACAGATATGCTATCTAGAACCTAATCATATCCAAAGACAGATGGTGGAAGTAGATCTATTCCCAAAATGTGAACAAGAAGTTGCATAGTCGTTGTTCATATATAACATTTATTTACAAGTTGAGATAAATACATTCACAACCATAAAAAATCCTCAAAATCTTCAACAGACTTTTCGATACCAAAGTTCCTCCTTGCTAAGTTTTATCTGTTCTTGCTCGTCCAGAAGGAGAATAATAACATAGTGAGCCAAAACCTAGTAAGGTACCAAAAATATGCAATGTAAATCATAAACGCAATAAGACAGAGGTCATAAAAGATACCAAAATTCATGATCAATAGCATTTTTCAAAGTTCTTAATTCAACTTCATTTTTCCAAAGTTGACAGTTCAATGCCAATTTCCGAAGTTCATAGTTCAATGCCAATTTTCGAAGTTCATAACTCAGTGTCAAATTCCAAAGTTCATAAATAAATGTCATTTTTATTCATCCTTCCATCCTTAACTCTATTACTCAAGAGACCTAGGCAAGTAGACCCTACTAGCTGAGGGGGTGAGTAATTGAGGATAGATTGTATTCACTCCACAAAATCAAAGGCCAAAGTTTAAAAGTCATATCCATTTCTGTTTTCATTCAATATTCGAAGTACAAAGTTCGAATTTCTATTCTCATTTTTCGTCCCGAGGAGGGGCAGACCACACATTACTCCATAGACGAAGTTATCTCAGATTATCACCATAACATTCTAAAATATGTCGAAGAACCTTATCTAATTGTGTAACAGTTTTAGGTCCTTTATTAATGCATTTATTCATAGTTCATAATCAAAATTCACCATATCTCAAGCCCGATTCAAAATTCTTACATTCCATACTCCAGACAAATTCAAAAGGGCCTTCATATTTTGACATTCCAGTTACATGCAAGATTTTCATGTGAAGCAATCCGGATGTAAATTGAACATAAAGTATAGGTCAAAACGTGAAATCGGAGTCAAGAGTTACAATTTCATAATCATGAAACTTAGATCAAAATCATAAAATTCATACATTTTTCGTAACGAAACTTACGGGATGAGGTTTTAGAGTGTAACTAATGAAATAAAGATATTCAAAAGCAATGAACATAGAAAACGAGTTCTGAAGTACTCTTGCCTGATTTTCAAACCCCTTACTCCAATCTGGCCTAAGACACTTTCTTCCTCTTCGTCTCCTACTTTCCCCTTTCATTATAGATTTTTCTAACTCTATTCCTTACAATCAAGCTTAGCATTTATAGAAGATGGGTTAGGTGGGAGTAGGTGGGGGTAAGTTACCTATTTGGTACTTCTTTTCTAGAAGGTCTGCGAGGTAGGTAGGAGCAGTTTACTTACTCTGAATAGGTGAAAAGAGTCAACGAAGTAGGTAAATCCACTCTGGCTATCGACAAAGTCGGTCTTTATCAAATTCAATCTACTCTAGTCATTAGCAAATTCAGATAAAGCATTTCACTTCGGGAAAGTTACTTCAATCATTCACTTCGGAATTTTACTTTAAAATTTACTCCTATTCTCAACACCATTAATCTACTTTGGTCAATATTTCTAAATCCGGTCAATATTTATACTTCTTGTCGACCATCAAATCCGGCTATCATCGACCATGATAATCTTCAACTTCAGCCATCATCAATTCCGGTCATCATCAAATCACCCTACTCTAGCTACAATCAACTTCAGCTATCATCGATTCCGATCATCATCAAATCACCATACTCCGGCCACCATCAACTCCGGCCGTCATCAATTCCGGTCATCATCAAATCACCATCAACTCCGGCCATCATCAATTCTGATCATCATCAAATCACCATACTCCAGCTATCATCAACTCCGGCCATCATTAACTCACCTTACCATTTTGGCCAGTCATCATCAAATCACCCTACTCCGGCCACCATCAACTTCAATCATCTCAATTTCGGTCATCATCAAATCACCATACTCCGGCCACCATCAACTTTGGCCATCATCAATTTCGGTCATCATCAAATCACCATACTCTGACCACCATCAACTCTGACCATCATCAATTCTGATCATCATCAAATCACCATACTCCGGCTATCATTAACTCCGGCCATCATCAACTCACCTTACCACTTCGGCTGGTTATCATCAAATCACCCTACTCCGGCCACCATCAACTTCGGCCATCTCAATTCTGGTCATCATCCAATCGCCCTACTCTGGCCCCCATTAACTTCGGTCATCTCAATTTCAATCATCATCAAATCACCCTACTCCGGCCACCATCAACTTTGGCCATCTAAATTTCGATCATCATCAAATCATCCTACTCTAGCCACCATCAAGTCCTCCCTAATTATCATGTTTTTAGGATCGGGGTCTAACAATGTTGGTCCAAGTGTAACGGACCACGTCCTAAACCTATCATTAATCTTAATCATAAATTATTATCCTTTAATTATCAATATTACCAATTAAATATATCATAATTAATGGGATGTGAGCCTTCTCTATAAATATTCCAATTCACCTGTATATAAATGATAACTCAACGTATATAAGATCCAAATATATTGTTACATCATCTATGGTTCTAACATCAGCCAAACAATATGATGTTAGTTTTATATTAAGGAAAGATGGCTACTAAACTAGTCATATACAAATCTGTGGAAGTAATAACATCTATAAAACTTTAACCATCTAAACATCACTTACAGAGAATTCATTGTTCTATAACATTTACCAAAACTAATCAAAACTTTTACATCATTTTCCTCTCTGTTTACATCTAAAGTCAACTACGAAATAGCAACTAACTACAATACATACTTTCCAAAATATAGGTATATAAAAATGATAGCTCCAGAGGTGTAACTAAATCCTTTAACCTTCATTCTTGCTCGTCAGGTATAAACTCATGTGAATCATCTAAATGGTTAGTAAATAGTAAGAGAATAAACTAAATGCTCAACAAGACACTAAACAGAGCAAAGAACATGTATATATATATATATATATATTCATACTTGAAATCATATCGTAGGAGGTAGGAATCGTACAAAATGAAATAACATAAAACAAATGTAATATCCTAATTTCTTATCTTATTATTTTCTTATCTTTAATCACCATAATATGCTTCTTGTTTTTCTTTATTCTTATCTATCAAAATATACTAAAATTTTACGAATTTTTAAGAACCAGGGTCAATAGGTTTTACCAGCTAAATGAGCGATCGATCAAAACTTAGATTACATTTTTTTCCAACAATCAAAGGCCAACCTCCTATTCAAGGATCCAAAGGTGAGATATCTACATATTATCTCCTCGTAGAAGGGCCAAAACCTTAGTGTGGTACTTATTTATCAGATAATGATCATTCATTATAACACACTAAGGCATGCCAGAATATACTATTTATTGAACAATTCTTGGTCCAGTTTCTTAACTTTTTAACTTAAGAAAAACTCTGTACTTTACTTCTTGGTTCTTAATTGACACCCTTTTGGAGAACAATTTATACTTTTCTTAACAAAATTGTAAAGTCCCTTCTCTGTTTTCATAATGCCATATATAATTTTATCATATCAATTTATAAACATGAAATTTTGATAGAAAATCATGTAGTAGTAATTTAGAAATCTTCATGCAAATTTAATAAGTATACATCACATAATTAAATATGGAATATATTTTTAGCATATATAAATAGCATATAATACTTTAAAATTTATAACTATGAAGTAAAAACATGTAGGAATTATTTTTATACTTCTAAACATGAAGAGAATTTTAAAATAATAGACATAATTACGATACAGATGACTATATATGAGTTATTGACAAATTTTATTTTAAAATCATGGTAGACTGATAAATACACCAATTTTTTTATATTTTTACTTCAAAATCTTTACTTGTACAAGTATTGGAACAATAATACTAGAAAGAACATAAGTAAATTATAATAAAAGAAAGAGGGAGCTAAAGGTACACTTACCTTCGCCTAATATATTGAAATTCTTACTTCAAATGTTCCAAATTTAACTTTCCAGAACTTTCTCTCATTTTCTCTCTCTTTTCCCCTCTCCTTTATCCCTTCTCTATCTGACTTCTTTCCTCTCTCTCTTCCACCATTTGGAATGCTGTAGAAATTGAGTATTGGCCAACTTTTAGAACAAACCCGTGTTTGAGCGAGGATCGGGCACAGATTGGTACAGAACCTTTTGTTTTTAGTGCTTGTTGGGGCATTCGGGCATGTGGCAGGTATGCCTCATTTCGTTTTCAGCGCTTGCCAGAGCACTTGGGTGTATGATAGGCGTGTCCAATGTTGCCTTCGACGCCTTAGGCACCTGGGAGGTGCAAGGCAGACGCGGTAGTGTCAACCCTGGGCTGGGTGCAAAATGCATTTGATTTGTAATTTTTTTTCCTTTTTAATATTCTTTTTCATATTATTTGACCTTAATTTTAATTATATTAACTTTTTAATCACAATTACATAAGTTACCAAAAACAACCTTATACTAAGTGTCATTCAAGGAAGTTAGGTTCAAGGGTATAAACTTCTTTCGGGTACCTGGCTCAATCTAGGGCTTCTTTTTGGGATCTTGGGAGTTAATGTTTTCTTCGTTTCTCTTTTTCCTACTTTTCAATCCTTGGTGAAGATGGTCTATGTGCTCTGGTTGTTTTGTTTCGTTGGCTTACTTGGTGGCTATGTATGCATAGGCAATGGCCTCAACCTCCAGGAAGGTTTTAGAGTTCTGATGAATCAGGTGCTTGAAAAAGTTGCCTAGCAGCAAGGTCACCTAAATGGCACATAGCTTCACCTTGTTGAAGAGTTTGGGTATCTTTTAGGTTTTGGCAATGAATCGAGCTAAAAAGTGTTTCAGACTTTCACTTGACCCTTGACGAAAGCAAATAAGGTGCCAAGGCTACTTCTCCCTCCAACAGGAGGTAAATTATGAGAGAAAGTTGTTGTCCAATTCTTGAAATATCCCAGTTGAATTCAACTATAAGGAATAGAATCAAATCCAAGCATTCCTCTTGAGGGTCATGGAGAAGCACAGACATATATTGGCATCATCAAGGTCTTAGAAGCCTAGCCGGGTATAGAAGTAATCTAAATGATTTATTGGATTAGAACTCCCGTCCTAGATCTAGGGTTGGTGTGACGACCCAGATTCTAAAACATGAAGTCCCAGTCATCGAGTCAAAATAATAAAAGGATCGAGGAAAATTAAAGGTTATTCGGAAAATGTATTAAGAAAATCCAAACTAGCTTTAGAGCATATTTTGAAATCAGAAATTGTCTCCTGAATTTGAAGACCGGAGTAAATTGTGTGAAGAGAGGCCGAAGTGGCCTTGAAGTCCCGAGTGGCTTTATGTGTTGGTGAGGCCGAAGTAGAATTGTGGGTGCAAGGAGAAGAAATTCGAAGTTTATGAAAAGGTGATGGACGGAGTGAATAATAAGAAGTTGACCGGAATTGGAGATATTAACCGGATTTAAAGGAGTTGACTGGATTCGAGGGTATTACGTTGACCAGCTTTAAGTAGAAAAGTTGACCGGAATAAATTAATGGCAACTAAAGAAAAAGGGCAAACTTTATTATTTAGTTAGAATCCAATATGCCTTGACCAAATGGGGTAGGTAAAAACTACCTCATTACACTCTGAGAAAAAGTACCACGGTAAGTAGCCTAACCCACTTTCTCTCACCTACCCTCGGAAAAGAGGTACCAAAGTGGAAGACTTACCCCACTTACCTCACCTAACCCCTCCTCTATATATACCCAGCTTCGATTAAGGAGGCTGGCACGAGCAATCTACAAGAAGAACAGTGAGGAGTAGAGAATGAGAGAAAGCTTCCAGTCTGTAAGGGTGGGCGAACCATAGTCAGGTAAGTGTACCTCCGACGCTGATTTTTAAGTCATGTTTTAAGAATATTGCAAGTATACGAAAGAATCGGTTCTGGATATCTGATTTTAAGATCATGATTTAATGCAAATATATGCATGTTTCATTATCTGATTCTGGATAAGTATATGTTATATGTACGATGTTTGTCCTGATCATTGAGTAAAGAAGAATTTATGTTAACCGTATGCTTACAAGTTCAGTTTTCCATTAATGAAAATTAAGTTCGGTTTTTCCTTGATAAAGAATCAGTTCGGTTTTCCCATAATGAAAAAGCACTTTGTCCTTCAGTGAAAAGTACTCCGGATTTATGAGCTTTGACTTTTAAAAGTACTCCATCTTTTGAGTAAAAAGTACTCCGTCCTTTCAGTAAAAAGTACTCCGAATTTATAAAATTTCGGCTTTTAAAAGTACTCCATCCTTTGAGTAAAAAGTACTCCGTCCTTTCAGTAAAAAGTACTCCGAATTTACGAAACTTCGGCTTTTAAAAGTACTCTGTCCTTTGAGTAAAAAGAACTCCGTCCGAAAAGCACTCCATCCAAAACGAACTCCGGCCTTTGAGAAAATAAGCTTCGTCCTCTGTGAAAAAGAACTCTGTCCTTCTGTTGGAAAAAGAACTCCGGCCTTAAAATGAACTCCGGCCTTAATGTGAAATGAACTCCGAATTTTAATGAACTCCGTCCCTTAAGGAAAATGAACTTCGGCTTTCAATAGCACTCCGGCTTCTGAGCACTCTGGCTTTTGAAACTCCGGCTTTTAAAAATACTCCGTTCTTTGAGTAAAAAGCACTCCGTCCCGTTAGTAAAAAACACTCCGTCCCTTTGAGTAAAAAGCACTCCGTCCGTTTAAATAAAAATACTCCGTCCTTTGAATGAAAAGCACTCCGGCTTTTAGTAAAAACACTCCGGATTTATGAAACTCCGGCTTTTTGAGCACTCCGTTCGAAAAGCACTCCGACTTTCAGTAAAAACTACTCCGAATTTATGAACTTCAGCTTTTAATAGCACTCCGGCTTCTGAGCACTCCGACTTTTGAACACTCCGGCTTTTTAAGCACACCGTCCTTTTTGAGAAAAAGCACTCCGGCTTGTGTCGATAAAGAACTCCGGCTTTTGAACCCCAGTTTTTGTTAAAAGAGAACTCTGGTTTCTCTCAAAAAGACCTCCGGCTTGTATTGAAGATGAACTCTGGCTTGTATTGAAAATGAACTCCGACTTTGTACTGAAAATGAACTCCGGCTTTACTGAAAATGGCTCAAGAAGGAACTATTTCTGTGTCTGACCCGGGACTGACTACAGTCCGGATAGGTTCTCCGGCATGCCTTAGGACCTTTTGGTGGTAATCGAGGATAGCTCTGTCCATGGAGCGATTCATGGTCTGCCCTGTCCTCAAGCGCGTTAAGCCAGGAGGGACATAGGCCGACCTTCGAGTGGCACATAGTACAGATATCCCTCGGGATGGGATATATATGACATGATAGGCCTTGGATTGTGTGGACTGAACACAATCTATCTTCGATTATTCGCCCCCTCAGCCAGTAGGGTATACTGGCAGGATCTGAGATTGTTAAGATATGTCACAATAAAAGATGAAAATATATTGTACAGTGAAAAGATGATAGAGTATCATATGAGAAAAAGATGATAATGAATCATATACAGTGAAAAGATGACAGTAAATAGTATAGAGTATTGTTTTCAGTTTTACTATACATCAGTAAAGTTTATAGTTATTGTTTTACAACCTATAGTGTAATGATTTATGAAGCATGAGATTTAATATCGTTATAGTATGTCCTTACTGTTTTTCTAGATGATGTTTGATTAAAATTCTGGTTCTGTATGGTTATATGATCGTTTTGGCATAACCGTTTTACAGTTTATATGCATGTACCTTACTGGGCCTCGACTCACTATTTTATATTTTTTTCCCTACAGATGAAGCTTTAGAGCTTGTGCCTGACGAGTTGGAGTGATTAGAGCTTGTCTGAAGGATTATTAAAGACCTCGGAAGCTTATTTTGGATAAATATTATTGTAATGACTTGATGGACTTCTATGGTTAAACATTTTTTGCTATGCACTCGGAAATGAATATTTTAGAATAAATATGAATGCTTCCGCAAGTATTAGAATAACTTCCGCTATACTTATTATGATTAAAAGTATATGGGTCCTAGATGGCATCTGTGATCCTGTGTTGCACCTAATTTGTTTAGTTTGGGTTTTCAATTGTGTTATGAATGACGGAATCAAAAAAAAAAAATCCGTTCCGTCACAGTTGGTATCTTGAACTTGGAAGAGAGTGGCTGCATCCTAACCTCCATTGTGAATGGTGACCTTCTCAAGTTATCAGAGTGTCTATCGATACTTGCTTTGAATACCTGTTGCTCGATCTTTCTCACCCTCTCTCCCATCAAAGAGGAGGATGAAATCCTCTTTGTATTGAGGAAGGTCCTCAACTTCAACTAGTTTGGAGAGACATGTTGGACTGAGTGGCTATTAGCCCTCACCGGTTTGGTGATGCAAAGGGTTTCTTCTTGGGTCGGAGGCCTTTGATCGTCATGGGTGCAACGTGATTTTGCCACTCTAGGCTTTCATCCTACACTCCATGGCTCAAGCTGCCCTCCAATCATGTCTATGCCTTGTCACTTATGGCTACTCGGGCCTCGAGGTCGTCAAGTCATTGGGTATTCTTAGTGGGTTGCTTCTACCTAAGGTTCCTTCTTTTAGATACCGAGGTTTGGGATTGGGAGGAAAGAGCCCTCAATTGTTGATTGTTCAGACGGGTGCAGAGGGTCTGGAGCAATTTGGACATAAAGTCCATTTGAGCTATGAGCGCTCACATGTCAAGGGCTAGTTGCTCATTTCCCCGGCTACTCGTTAAGAGTCGCTGCCATGGGAAACAACATTTTTGGCCACTGCACTACCTTAAGACTTGTTATTAACCATACTTACTGTGGTGGTTTGACTTTTTAGTCGCTTCTCATAGATGATGCCAATAATACATTCGTAGATCGAATTGCTACACAAACTAAGGAGCTACATAATCTCGCCGATGAGTTCAATTAAAGTGGATTCGGTCTTCGTTACTAGGAATCTGGATACTGCATACCACAATAACAGATCGGAGGTTAAAGGATGGCAGGACTTGCTCTATGGCAGGACTTACTGTGAGGTTCCGGGTTTATGGGCAAGGTAGTTAAGGAATAATCGTCGTCTAGTAATTAATTATAGATCAATTGAACGATGTAGGGATGTGTATAAGGTAAAAAGTTGGGAAATATTCGGAATTTCTCCTGCTGAGCTCCGGGGTCAGCAGCTAGTGCCCGTTGGTCGCTCGAGCTCAGCTCGAGCAGAAAAACTAGTAGCGAACCCACTTGCTGGCCGCTCGAGCTCCGCTGGAGCGGAAAAACCAGTAGCAGGGCCGCTTGCTTCCCGCTTGAGCCGAGCTCGAGCGGGGGATGACCCGTGGCGAGCCCGCTCACCGCCTGCTCGAGCCGCGCTCGAGCGGTCGGCGCCAGTATAAATCGCGCCCAGCCCTTTCTCCTCACCATTTTTCACACGGTTAGGGTTTTAGTGAGAGAGAGAGGAGCGATTTTAGAGAGAGAAGGAGAGAGATCGAAGCCGGGAGTCCGAATCCGTCCGAGAGCCAGTTATTAAAGTTAAAACACGTGTCGAGGCAAGTGTTCTCATACCTACTAACTTTCCTCTTTCGTTGATTTTCATTGTTTATCGGGTATTTTTGTGTTGATACCCACCCGTGGCTTAGAAAATGTAGTACCCGTGTCTTGAGGCCAAGGATGGTATAGTTTATTGGCCGATTGGCTTACCGATTCGTTTAGTGGAGCTTAGCCAAACCCTAACCCTCGAGATTTTGGGGGTTTCCCGTTTTCCACCGGTAAATCGTTAAATTGACTTCATAATATGAATCCCCACGTTCTTATTGCGCATATGTGTTGGCCGTGTGAAAAATCTCGCGCGTTATGACCCGTTCGTGGCCTCCGAGTCTTCTAAGTTACTGTTCATCCGTGAATAAATTGTGAAATTGCTCATGTTGCTTCTATATAATTATGATGAAGCTTATGATATGTGTTGATGTGAAAGTACAAGCCTTGAACTGTATAATTGTGCACTGGAAACGTGGGAATGTGTCCCAAGAGCTTTTAAGGGGTGGTTGTCCACCGGAGGTAAGGAATTCCAAACTCCTTGTGAACATCGTGTTAAATTGTGATAAAAGTTAATCTCAAAGAAGAAATTAAGTCCAATAAGTAAATGAAGGGAGACCCACTAGGTGTGTTATGGAGAACGTGATCTCCCAGATGGAGACGTGTGATGGGGAATGGGACTTCCCAGTGATGATTGAGTGTGTCGTATAGTGGGTCCCCCCCTCCCGAAGAGTCAAACCTTGAAATTAGGACCGTGGTTGATAGGAGTGGTGTCCTCTAACCTGCCCGTACATCATGCTGGGAACCCAAGAAATACTCTGGCCGCCCTTCGGGGTGGGTGACGTGCATGGCAAGTTCTAGGACACTACAGTGAAAGAACGAGGATTGCCCTAGTCCCCGAGGATGTGAGGCGTGTCGTTGAACACTACATATCAAGATGTAGTTGTTCTGTGGATTGTTGCATGGATGCAACCAGTGGTCGTGTGCTACTGACCTAATAATGTAGCCGTGGCTTTAGAATGTGTAGCGAATACATTAC
Source organism: Nepenthes gracilis (assembly GCA_033239525.1). Lineage (NCBI taxonomy): Eukaryota > Viridiplantae > Streptophyta > Magnoliopsida > Caryophyllales > Nepenthaceae > Nepenthes > Nepenthes gracilis. The sequence goes on along the minus strand of BSYO01000027.1, from coordinate 10,915,643 downwards.
TTTCCTCGTTCTCTTACTTCGTTGGCTAGTACGATCTACTAGCTCCAAGATCCGCAAAGATAAATGTTTAAATAAAGACGAATAAAATGAATTAGATAATCTCAAGTTCTCTCCTCCCTCTTGTGCCCCTTGTACTGTTCCTATGCTCTTTCTTTTCAGTACCAGTGCCTGTTGTTAGTGGGATATGATTTTATTTGTTAGGCTTTATGCTCACCCTTGCTTTATGTTTTTCAGATGAGAACGCCTTGATACTGGATGAGTCAGCGTAGACCCTAGAAGCTCGGTAGATAGCTGTCTTGAGTGCGAAGCTAAAGATTGTGGACTTGGACGGATTAGATGTATGGCAGGGATCTTTTTGAGTTTGGCTTTTGTATCTGACAAACTTGTATGGAGTTAACTTATGCTAGTAGATGATGGATGATATATATATATATTAGTCCGCTGTGTATTGTGGTTTATATGCTTCCGCAGGTTTTATCTTATGGAGGTGTTGGGGTTCCTAGTTGGCATCCTTCTTTGCCGGCGTCATTTGGATTATTGTCGCCGGCGCCACCCTGATTATTGTGGCTTTTGGGTCCTGTGTGGTTGTCATTGGATTTTATTGAGAAAGTTTTAGATTATTGTGCAGGATTGTGTTCTTTTCAGGTGTTTGTATTTTGAAAATGTCCAATTTATAGACGAAATTCTGCCCAATTTTCTGTAGAAATTTATTATTATTATATTCCTTATTTATCTTTATATTTTGACGGAGGTTATTCGATGGAGAATAATCTGGACCGTCATACTTGCTCTTTGGTATATCCTCTAACATTTAAGTTAGAAATCTTTTTATGTTGGAGAGAGAGATGGAGGAAGGTAAATTGCGTTAATGCAAGCGTGAATGGGGGATTGAGTGTATCGTAGAGGATTGGATTTCAAGGAGTACATTTAGCTAGGAGCGGCTTTTGAACGAGATGCGCTTTTGAGGAAGGGTGGCTTTAAGGTGGGTGCACTCGTTGGTAGAATGGCTTTGACAGGTCTCAGTGTGTATGAATGTCTTAAATTGGAGAGAATGCATTGCATTCATGAATTGGCTACTTGATTGCTCAATTAGAGGGCTAGTGTTTCAGTCCCCTCCCTCACGATGGAGAGAGGGTATTTATACAGTGAGGGCCGGTTTAACCTTCATTGGGCTTCACAGCTAATGACAGCTACTCACGTGAATCCGTTAAGCTATCTCAATAATCATGGGACCCCGCTATGGCAACCGCTGTTGTTTCGGAATATTCATTCCACTGCCAAAATGATTGTGGATGGCACTACATGGCAATTTTTGTTTGAGAAGATTTACTGAATTATAATTATCATTAGTAATACATAATCATGGGGTAATATTTTAGGTATATCTGCTGATTTGCTTAGCCAATTATGGCAAGTGTGTCCTGCCCACAGGCGCTGAATTGTAAAGGCGGTCGACTACTAAATTAGAGGGTTGGCAGCTAAGGCACGGCACCACGAAGCCCTAGTTACCCCTTTCCTGCTAGGACTCTCGGGTCAATCCACTTGGGCCAGCTTCATTGCCTTCTAGATCATGTGTTGAGAAAGTGTTTTGTTGGGCTTTCGTCCCTTAGGCCTCTTCTCTAACGGATTGGGTTTTTTGGTCAGTTTATGGATAGTCACGCCCATTAAAGAAAAATAATTTTAATCTAAAAAAGAAAGAAATGGGGGAAAATTAATTTTAAAAGGGAAGAAAAACTAGCACATCGATCTTGAAGTCTCGAGCAGCGTACGTCCATGCGCGTGGAAACACAAAGCTGGAGTCGTCTGTATGTCCATTGACCAAAACTTCGGTCATACCGTCTTTCTGACTGCCCGAAAATGAGCCTCCACCATGCAGTTGACCTGCTCACAACCTCCCTGTTAAGACTCCTCTCTCGTCTCCTTCCTTCACGCCTTTATAAATTAAATAACCCCACCACACTTTCAGGACAAATAAAATAGAATTTACTGAAACACACAAAAAGAAAAGTATCCGAGCACAAGAGCCGACGAGTTTCAGCTTTTTGAACGGCATATATAATATATATTTTTCGATATTGGATGGGCAGCAGGATGACGTCGGCGGTGGCGGGACCAATGAAGGTGGTATATATCAACACGCAGTACGTGGAGACGGACGCGGTTAGCTTCAAATCCGTGGTTCAGAGGCTCACGGGGAAAGATTCCACAGCGGCGATGGATTCGTCGAAACAGTGCCGTCGTTTCCGGAAGGCGGAGGAGTTGGATAGAGGTGGACCGGTGGGTGGCGGCGGGGAACTGCCGGCCGGGATTCCATTGTTAATGCGGGAATTTTCTTTCAAGGAGACTGATGAGTTACTGAAGGAGTTGCCGCCTTTGGATGATGACCTCCATAGGCTGTTCACCAATTGACATTGCGACATTCTCGATTAATTGATGCATGCCTGGATGTGTTTCTGTTTTTAATCTTTGCGTTTAGGATACTTAGGAAGCGCTTATGTTTTTCCAAGAGTCGAAAATTATTATTTTTTCCCTTTCTTTGTCTAAACTGCCGGCCCTCTCCTTCTCGAATGGGCTATTGGTCTTCTTGGTTACTACTTACGACTTGATTCAGTTAATAGAAGCAACTAATTTAGCAACAGCATTGATCGCCACCTCAAATCTGTTACAGACAACGTTTTTAGCAGTATATCATGCCTCGATACTTTACGTTGGTCACCCACGCAGTACTTATCTGTCACATCCCATGGATTTAGACTAATTAGCCTTGTCCAATATATTCACTCCAAAAAATGTAGAGGCTTTTAAAAGAAATGCTTTTTATTATAATAGTTGAGTACAAGAGTATGAAATACATATTCGATATTTACCCATACAAGTTTCCATGGACATCACCCCTCTAGTTCTTCAAGACTAGTAACTTCTCTGATTGCACACTAGTTCCTAACTTCACTTCAATGAAACATTATGCTGAATTTCAACAGCATCCCCAATGTTTGATGTAATCTCCACTAGAACCTCGATACAAATCACTAATCTCTATCTGATATAATGGTAATTGGTATTCCATGAAATTTTATGATCTCCTCAATGTATAATCTGGTTACTCAGTTTAACGAGAATGTGACCCTTGTAGCCAATAAATTCACCTACTTCGTCAGTATGTTGATGTATCTCTCATATTGAGTTGTGTCCTTAAGTTATCCTTGGAAGTTTTAATAAGAAGTCTATGGCAATGTATTCCCACTTTCAGCTCGGAATAGGATGGATTGAAGGTTCCTTATAGGTTGCTAATGCTCTACCTTGATCTGCTAGTAGATGAGACACTTTGATGTGTAGTCTATAATATCCTTCTTTAGTTCTTTTCACATGAATATATTCTTCAAATCCTAATATATTTTCATGTGACCTAGATAAATCATATATCTACAATGATGTGCTTTCTCGAGAATTTTTCTCTACATGTCCTTGATGCTTGATGTGCTAAAGTGATCATGGTGACTTAAAATGCCATCGTCTTTGAGGAAAAATGTTGCTCACGTCTCATTTGCAAAATCTGTGATGATCAATACAAGTAGAGGGTCCTCCCATTGAGTCTCACTAGTCAATGAACATTGATTGAAACTAAAGGTGAGATATTTTTAGCGTAGAGTCCCGTGGATAAAGTTGTAGCTAACAATCTTCAAATTCCTCTATCTTATAGCACTCGCACATCATCAAGTGGGATACTAGTTTAGCTTACTTATTGCTTTAGTGCAGCTACAATGATGTTAGCCTTTTTTGGCTTGTATCAAATGTCAAAGCTGTAGTCCTTCATTAGATCCAACTACCTCCACCATCATATATTGAGTTTCTTCTATGAGAATAGATAGTTAAGACTTTGGTAGTTATTGTAGATCACTAATGCCTCATTGTATAAGTAGTATTGTCAGATCTTAAAAGTGAACAATAACTGCCAACTCGATAACATGAGTTGGATATTAGGTCTCGTAGGCCTTTCCTACCTTGATCCATATGCTATAACTTTCCACATTGTATTAAAAAACAACCTAATCCCTTCAATGATGTATCATGGTAGACCTCATACCCATTTTAGGAATGGTCAAGACAGGTGACAAAGTAAACTTTGCTTAAGGTCTTGGAAGCTTTTCTCACACTGACTTGTCTTGATAAATTTGGCATCATTCAATGTTAGTTTTGTTAATGGCTTGACAATGCCTAACAAGCCCTCTACATGTCTGTGATAGTAGCCTACAAGTTTAAAAAAAACTTCACACCTTAATTAGTAAAGTCATCTTTAAAATATATCAAGATATCATCGATAAAGACCACCATAAATAAGCTAGAAAAAGTTTGAACACTTGGTTGTTGTAAATTCAAAATGCACTACTACAAACTCCTAGTACCCATACCTTGATTTGAAGCCATCTTAGCAAATTTGCTTCCTTGATCCTTAATTGGTGTTAGCCTGCCCAAAGATTGACCGTAGAAAATACATGCATTCCTCACAATTAGTCCAATAGATTGCTAATTCTTGGAAGTTGATAATTGTTCTTCACAGTCACATTGTTTAATTCTCAATAGTCGATGCACTATATTATGGAGCCATCGATCTTATTGAAAAATGAGACTGAAGCTTCCCATGGTGAAGTATTGGGCCTAATGATGCCAAGTCTAGCAGCTCTTGCAACTGTATCTTCAATTTCTTCAACATTGTTGGTGCCATTAAGTAAGAGGCCTTAGAAATCAAAGCTATTCCTGAAGCAAGCTCAATAGTAAAGGCAATCTCTCTTTGAGGCAAGTCCTAACAACACTTTTGAATATATGTTAGCAAACTCCAACAATATTGGACTATCCTTGAGTTTGGACTCTGTCATCTATATGAAAGATATGAAGCCTCTATATCTACTCCACAACATGTACCTAGCATGCAATACCGACACCATTGGAAAAGTATCCTTGTCACCGACAACCCCTCAACTCGAAAGATGGATCCTCATGCATAGCGAAATATATAATGTGAGGTTCCGAGTTAAGGAAATAATAATTAGAAGGCAATTAAGTTAATATGGATGTATCATGGTAAAAAGGTATGAGAGGAATCGGATGAACAGCTCAAAGAACCGAAAATGGTTAATTGGGAACAAAAACTGTAAACCGAGTTATGTAACTTTGTAAAGACGATTTTGGGTTTTAAAGCATGATAATCATAGCTTATTAAGGTTATATAATCAAGGACAAGGTCCAAGGATGTGAAAGATTGGGTTAGAATGGTCAAAATGGGTCCCGAACGGCGAAAACGCGGCGTAGGCTTACTGCTGGCTTGCCGCGGCTCAAACCGGTGCCCTCCAGGTGCTCGAGCCCTCCTATCAAGCCGAAAAACCAGAAGCGAGCGGTGGACAGCCGTTGCACGGCCGCCCGCTGGTCGCTCGAGCTCCGCTCGAGCGGCAGGCGCAGTATAAAAGTCGCGCCGCGCCTTCTCCTCGTCATTTTCGCTCGGTTTAGGGTTAGAGGAGAGAGAGAGAGCACCGATCCTTGAGAGAGAAGGAAGGAGATCGAGCCCGAGAGTCCGATTCCGCCCAAGAGCCAGGTATAAAGGTGAAAGCACGCGTCGAGGCAAGTGTTCTTATACCCACTTCTCGTTCTCTTTCGATGTTTTATGTATTTTCGTTGGGTTTTTTGTGTCGATACCCACAGGGAACGTTAGAATCATGAAACCCATGCCATGAGGTCCAAGAAAATGTAGTTGTTTGTCCGAATCGTGTCCGATTCGCCTGGGTGGGTTTTACCGAAACCCTAACCCACGGGATTTTGGGGGTTTTCCGCTTCCCGGCCTTGTATCATAAAATTGACCCCAAAATTGGAATCCCCACATCCCAATGATGTCTATATGTCGGTCATATCTTGCGTTTGGACCCGTTCGCGGCGTCCGAGCCCTCTAAACGGGCGCTGTTACTGTTCACCCGAGACCGAAGGTGGATTTTGCACGTTGTCACCTTCGTAAAATGTTGAAATGACCCTAGAATATGAATCTCCGTATCCCTATTGTGTGTATATATCGACCGGATGCCGAATCTCGCAAGATTTGATCCGTTCGTGGCATCCGGGAGCCTTAAAAGTTCCCCGTTGTGGATAATCCGAAAATGAATGGGAAGTTGAGCACTTCCACCCTCGTGTTAAGTTAAATTGAACCCAAATGTGAAATCCCGTGTATCAAATGTGTGTACGAATCCACCGGACGTCCGATTTTCAAGTATCGAACTGTGTACGGCGTCCGAGTGTTTAAAATGAAATATGTTATTGCTCACCCGAAATGAAATGAGAAATGTAAAGTAATATTCCTCCATAATTGTATTGAAAGTAACGTTTAAATGTTTAAACGTAAGTGTAAGCTCCGAACGTGTATCCATGTGCTGGAGGCAAGGGATGAGTCCCAGAGGTTCCAAAGTGATATATGATCATTGGAGGTAAGAATCTAATCTCTCTCGTGAACTTGGATGACTTGTTATGGATTAAGGGAATTGAGTCCCAGTGGATATTGTGAATCGTGACGTGAATGGAAGGGAGTCCACATTGTGCTTGTGATGATATAATCTCCTGGATGGAGATGTGTTTGATGATGTGATCTTCCGGTTGGAGATGATTGTGATGGGAATGAGATTTCCCGAGAAGTGATTGTGTGGCAAATGTGGATTTCCCTCTCCAAGTGTCGAACCTAATCTTGAAACTAGGACCCTGAGTCGTATGGGTAGTATTCTTTAGTATACCATGACCATCGCGGTGTGAACACGAGGAATACTTGGCCACGTATTCCGATGTGGGAGCGGGTGATATCCCAATGGTACGCTTTGAAACTATTGTGGAAGAACGAGGATTGCCACGGACCCCGGGGGTGTGGGGTGTGTGCAACGCTACATATTGAGATGTAGTCAGGATGATTGTTGCATGGATGCAACCGAGGGTCGTGTGCTACGACCTAAAATAGTAGCCATGGCTTTAGAATGTGTAGCGAACACATTCCTGTCCTCGTTCTCTCGCATCGTTGGTTAGTACGGTCTACTAGCCGGGGTCCGCAAAGATGACGTAATAATGAAAATAAATAATATCCAATTGATGAACGGTGTGAATCCAGTAGACCGGAATGAGAACCGAATGAATCCAGTGATTCAAGATATGACCGCGAGAATATAGTGACTCTAAATGATGATCAACCAAAGCAATCGTGAGAACCGTGAGAATCAAGAGATTCAAGATGTTCCTGTTCCCTCCCCTGCTTTGTGGTTAGGGAGAGTTTATGTATCTTTTTCCATTCCAGTCCTTGTTCATGTCTTGGAGATGTGTTTATGATTATACTTGCTGAGCTGTTAGCTCACTCTTGCTGCTGTTGTTTTCCTTTGAACTTAGGCGACGCCGGATAGATAGAGCAAGGAGAGAGGCTTGCTTGTTGAGATTGGCTGGACGGCGAGTGCGCGAAAGCTCTGGACTTAGAATCGGATCGGATTGCGGACAGCCACTTAGAGTTGGGCGTGGCTCATTATTATTATTGTTTTATGGTTTTGTTATGTTCCGCATTTATGATGATGTAGTTATGCTTCCACGTCTGTATTGATGTTTGGAGTTTTGTTTCATTTAGATGGCATCTCTCTAGATCCAGTATAGTAGGTTGTGTACTGTATTGGAGCCATGGATGATATGGCAGATGTGTGATCCTGTATGGTGTGTTGTAGGCTGTGTGAGCCTTTTGATAGATGTGTGCTTGTACAGGGTAATGTTTAAACAGGTTGTACCATTCGGTTTTCGTCCAATTGTAGAGGAAATTCTGCCGGATTTTCTGTAGAAGTCCATAGTTTAATTATGGGCTTAGGGTTGTATTGCAATTAACGGAGGTTATTCGATGGAGAATAATCCGGTCCGTCACATATAATTTTTTCAATATAATCAATACTAATATGGCAAGTAGTCAACTAGTCTATGACACGAATGATGCTTAACTCTAGTATATCAAGAGGAATCAAATTAATAGACAGATAGTGGTCTCCCACGAGGACAATATAATCAAAATATATAACATTAGTATTAATGGTCTCATCGGCCAATCTAGACACCACCAATATGAAATCCAATGACTTCTAAACAACCTTCAAGCGTAACACAAAACGAAAAGATAAGAAAGAATGTGTCGTACGAGAATTAAACAATATACGAATGAGGGTGGCCATAAATATGAATAGCATGTGTTGACGGTGGCCATAAGTCCGTGGCAACCCATGGACCTAGGTTTGCCACTAATGCCTCCCACTTAGGTGCATAATAGTCCCTAGCAAAATGTCTGGGCATGCCTTAATTAAAGTGTAGCCTAGGTATTGTCCATCCCACTGAATTTGTTACTGGTGAAAGAGCTAGAGAAGTTATAGGTGCTAATGTCATAGATTGATAATGTCCCAATTGTGGAACAAGTATGTATTAAAATGATATATATATAAAAAAACTCAAATCAACATCATGATTCAAATCAAAATCTGGGTCAGATGTTGCAAATCAAGCCATACAACAAAAACCAAAAGTATGACGATTGGAGTCTAAGGGATGGCCAAATTATATCCACTTGGCTAAAATACACTAAACCTGTTCAACCCCAAAATTTACCACGAGGAAAAGTGGCTACCTATAATCTGAAGACACGTAAAATAGAAAGTAAATGTCAATTTTTAAAGAACAATATCTAAATCCAATTACAAGCCAAAAAAAAAAAACATAATTAGAACATTCTAAGTTTTTTTCTTAAATAACCATCCATTCAATTCTACAAAACATTCAAGCTCACTCACCTGAAAGGGACTTCAAAATATTTTAAACGTAAGCCTAAGGTTTAATGAAATATGCATATAATATGAAAATATACATGAGTAAAATATGTATAAAGAATAGTAAATCATGATCCAATGTAAAAATTTGAAATATCTAATTGTCAATAAAGAAGTTCAAAAACATGATAGTTTATAAATAATCTGAAATATACAAATATACAAAAACATACAAAGCGTATGAACAATGTATGAAAACCAAAGAAACATGTGAAAATTTATAAAAAAAAAACATAAAAACTAAAGGATTGTATAAAAAATACATAGAAAATGAAGAACCAATGATTAGTGACACAAACTGACTATATCAAATGACAACTTTTAAGATCAGGTCATGCATATTCCTAATAACTTAATGCCAATACACTACTATTTAATATTTATAGGCGAGTCGCCGTCATTTAGATCTTATAGATGGGATTGAACATTACTTTTCTCATCCATAAATGTTACGTTCGATCTTTAAGTTATACATAATATATTAGGACATGTTCAAATATAATCTACTAATTCTTTTATAGTAATTCTTTTTAAGTTAAAATGAAAAACTCTATATTACGTAACAAATGTCTAAAATGTTTTCAAATTAGAGGAAAAGTAAATTCTTCATTCCATTTTATAATGTAGAATTTTTGTCAAATGTTTATATAAAAATAGTATGTCAAGCCAAATAGTAAAAGATTTCATGATTTCGTGATCAATATCTGAAAAGTAAATCATCAAAATGTTCAAATCTTAGTGAAAATTTATGTGAATGCAATAAATATTATAAGGTAGAAAAAAAGATAGTATATATGTATATTTAAATAATAATTGAAGAAAAAATTGAAAGATTTTAACAATACATAAAAAATAAGTTTAAATACACTTGTCATAAGTCAAATATTTAAAAATAATTACTTTTTCTTCACCTTCTCTCTTCTCCTCTCTCTCTTATTTCGTTCTTTTCTCTCCTCTTCTCTATACAAAGTGCCTACAAATTTAGATGAGGGCATTTAAATAGATAGACAAGTACACAAACGCCAATTATGCGCGCCTCAGGTGAAAAGCGCAAACGCATGCATGCATGTGCATGCTAGCACAGAAGCACAACACATTTTGTCCAATCAACACATGACCACCTCTCCTATGCATGTGCACAACCCACATTGCTAAACCCGTACTCATGTGTGGTTCTTATGCTTATCAAGCGCCGGCTCTCATATATTCAATATATAATTTTAATTTCAAAAAATATAATTATTATAAATAATTATCTAAGATAAAATAATTATGACATTATAAATATAAATGGAGAAATTGAGTGCTATATGCAATCCTTAACGTTATGATCGACCTTCTAATAATTGAAGCCCCATCGTTTATCTTTTAGCTTGCCATTCTTCTGCTACTTATTCTGGTAAACTGTTACAGTTAGCTTCTGAATCGGCTGAATTTTATTTCTCTTGAGCAAAACATGCTCTATCATCATCACACACTTTAGGGCAGTGTCGTCCACCAAATCAAAAGGAATACACTACTTCTGAGTGGCATCTTGAGTCCATCCTAGAAATGCCTTGCCTTGTGCTCTTCATCAGAAACTATGTTGACTGCACCTCGTACTAAGCAATCATCGTGCTTCCTTGGGTCAATGCTGAAAATTTGTCTTCTTTGATGGTCCAAATGCATGATGGGAAGAACTTATCATTGAAGCATAGCAGATCCTTCGTGCAACCCATCCACAGCGGTACAGGCTGCCACATGATCATTTTCCATTAGTGGTCCACTTCACCCATAAAGCAATTAATGATCAGGCAAACTTTATATTTAGCTTTGCATCCGATGACCTCAAATCCCTTCTCCAGTTGTCCCATCCTTTCCTCAGCAAGCATGGGATCGGGCAAGCCAAGAACTAGCTTATTCATGAAGTTATGCATCAGTTAGCATTCTCTATCTAGACCTTAAGAATGCTCTCTTGTGGCTAATATTGCTATTGTTGCTACCCAAAAAATTGGGCATTATTTGCCTAATTGACCAGTAGTACCATGTCATGGAGTGCCCCACAAATCTTTATCGTTATTGGGATATATGTTACTTCCGTGTGGGTTCATATCAAATTGACAGGATGATAGGTTTGGCCAAATATGCATGGATGCAACTGTGACGAATCGAATTCCCTAACCGAAAACCGGCAAGGTTCCAACTGTAGAACGACCGTCAAACTAATAAAACCTGTACAAAATCCCTATACAGCATACATATATATATCCACAATGACAACACAGGATTGGAAAAGCCACAATAACTTTGTGGCACTAACGTTATAACTCTGGTTACAACGTCGGTTCAAATAAGATGCCACTAGATACCTAAATAAACTATAAAAACCTATGAAAACTTATACAACCATCAAAATTCAGTGAAAACTAAACTACCGTACATCATCAACATACAAATACTTTAATACATATCTATCTCAAAAATAATATATAGAAGTACTCCATAAGCAACAAAAATCACTTAATCTAAGTCCACCAAGCCATCTTCCAAGATCGGCAGCCTAGCCAAATTCTAATCCTAATTTCACCTTATTAGGTATAAACCCGTGCTCATCTGAAAGAATAAAAATAGTAAGGAGTGAGCCAAATACTCAATAAGGCACAATAAAATCAAGGATAATATACAATATACTCAAAGTAAAGCAATGAGAGAAAATAGGGGCATAATATGAATGCATAAATATAAAGTATGAATAAATATTTTTCCGGAACACATTTATCTTTCTCATTTTATTTCTGATCCTTTTAGGTTCTAAGATATGCAAAAATTTCTTTATCTTTGTAGAATAGGGCTAGTAGGCCTTACCTGTGATGGAACGGTTTTTTTTTTCCTTCCATTAGTAATCATACAAAAACATAAACCCAAGAATATAAAATTTAAGGTAAGACGGTCTGGACCAAAACAATACATTCATTTTTGAATAAAACTTGCAAATATAAATATAAACTCTTACACATTATCACAATACATTCACAGGATCATCTAACGCCATATAATATCCACGGCTCCAACTCTTTTAACATTTCTATTCATTATACCAAAACTCATATAGAGATACTATCTAGAACTTGATCATATCTAAAAGCAGATGGCGGAAGCAGATCTACTCCCAAAATGTGAACAAGCAGTTGCATAGTCATGGTTCATATATAACATTCATTCACAAGTTGAGATAAATACATTCATAATCATCATAAATCCTCAAAATCTTTAACAGACTTTTTGACTTCAAAGTTCCTCCTTACTAAACTTTATCTATTCTTACTCGTTTGGAACCAGTTCTACAATCTCATTTGGAGGAAAAATCATAACAGTGTGAGCCAAAACCCAATAAGGTATCAAAAACATGCAATGCAAATCATAAATGCAATAAGACAAAGGTCATGGAAGATATCAAAATTCATGATCAATGCCATTTTCTGAAATTCTTAATTCAACGTCATTTTTCCGAAATTCATAGTTCAATGCCAAATTCAGAGGTTCATAACTTAGTGTCAAATTCCGAAGTTTATAAATAAATATCATTTTTGTTCATCTTTTCATCCTTAACTCTATTGCTCAAGGGACCTAGGTTAGTAGATTCTACCAGCCGATGGGGTGAATAATTGAGGATAGATTATATTCACACCATACAATCAAATGCCAAAGTTCAAAAGTCATATCCATTTCTGTTTCATTCTATATTCAAAGTTCAAATTTCAAATTTCTATCTTCTTATTACGTCCCGAGGAGGGGCGAACCACGTATCACTCCATGAACAGAGTTATCCAAAATTACCACCGTAACGTTCTAAGGCATGTTGGAGAACTTTATCTGATTGCGTAATAGTTTAGGTTCGATCTTAATGCATTTATTCATAGTTCATAATCAAAATTCATCATATCTCAAGGCCGATTCAAAGTTTACACATTCCATACTTCAGACAAATTCAAAAGGGCCATCATATTTTGACATTCCAATTCCATGCAAGATTTTCATGCGAAGCAATCCAGACGTAAATTGAACATAAAGTATAGGCCAAAACGTGAAATCTGAGTCGAGGTTACAATTTCATAATCATGAAACTTAGATTGAAATCATGAAATTTATACATTTTTCGTAACAAAACTTAGGGAATGGGGTTTTAGAGCGTAACTAACGAAATGGAGATATTCAAAAGTAGTGAACATAGAAAACGAGTTCCGAAGTACTTGTGCTTGATTTTCGAACTCCTTACTCTAATTTGGCCTAAGACACTTTCTTCCTTTTCGTCTCCTACTTCCCCCTTTCTTACAGATTTTTCTAGCTCTTTTCCTCACTATCGAGTTCAATATTTATAGAGGATGGGTTAGGTGAGAGTAAGCGGGATAAGTTACCTACTTGGTTATTCTTTTCTAGAAGGTCAGCAAAATAGATGGGAGCAATTTATTTATTCTGAATTGGTGAAAAGAGTCTACGAAGTAGGTAAATCTACTCCGACAATCAACAAAGTCGGTCTTTATCAAATTCAATCTACTCCAATCATCAGCAAATTCAGGTAAAATATTTTACTTTGGCAAAGATACTTCAATAATTCACTTCGGCATTTTACTTTAAAATTTACTCTGGTTCTCAACGCCATTAATCTACTTCGATCAATATTACTAAATCCGGTTAATATTTATACTTCTAGTCGACCATCAAATCTGACCATCGTCAACCCCGACTATCTTCAACTCCGGTCATCATCAAATCACCATACTCCAGTCACCATCAACTTCGGCCTTCTCAATTCCGATCATCATCAAATCACCCTATTCTAGTGACCATCTACTTCGGCCTTCTCAATTCTGGTCATCATCAAATCACCCTACTCTGGCCACCCTCAACTCTGGCCATCATCAACTCCTCCCTAATTATCTTGTTTTTGGGATCAGGATCTCACATTACCAACTAACGGTGTGATGAACGAGGAAATGAATGTGTATGCTTCCACATATTCTAAGGCACAACCCACGCAATTCAAACACCTTGTGGTGAGTTGTGACGGACCGGCCACATTTTCCTTAAATATGACCTCCGTTAGAATCATACTCAAAATAAAATTTGGGGCATAAAAATCTTTTTCTTTCTTTTCTTTTTACACACACAGGATCACAATTGGCCGGACGTCCTTAAACTTGTTTGACATCCTCTTGGCCGGCGAGGAATTAGAGTCGATTGACCAAGACACAAGAGATGCCACTAGGAACCCAATGTACTCAAACCGTGCAGAAGCATACTATTATTAAATTTTACAGCGGAATTGTCATACAAAATTTTTCAAAATAACTAGATGAAAATTACATCGAGATCGGTCCCTGCTACTTCATAAGGCCGGATCATCCATTTTCTTTATTTTAGTCCGTTCAGCTAACTGCTACAAGTGTCTGGGTTAACTTTTCCTTCCTAGTTAGACCATCCAATCCTTATTCTCTCTCGTTCGTCACAAACTTATCAAAACATGAAAAATAGAAGGGAGTGAGCGAAAGCCCAACAAAATACCCATATGCAAAAATCATGCATAGTCACAGACAGTATAGAAAGAGACAAGCCGTAATAAAGGCATTTATACATGCAAATCATAAAACATGGCCAGAGTCAATTTCATTAAAATATGTGCCGAAATTCATGCATCAGTGTCAAATTCCAAAGTTCATAATGTAAATTTTCAAAGTTCATAAATTCATAGTTCAATGCCAATTTCCGATGTTCGTAACTAAATGTCATTTTCATTAGCCTTCCATTCTTTAAACTTCATTATTCAAAGCGACCTAGGCTAGTAGACTCTACTAGGCGAGAAAATGAGAAATCGATGATAGATTGTATTCACTACACACAATCAAGGCCCAAGTTCAAAAGTCATATCTATTTCCTCACTGTACAACGCCCTGAGGATGGCAGTCATATCATCTTATTTCCTCCTTGTACAATGCCTCGAGAACGGCGATCCACGTATCACTCCATGGACGGAGTTATCCCCAATTACCACCGTAACGTTCTAAAGTAAGTCGGAGAACCTTATCTGACTATGTAACAGTACTAGGTACGATCTTAATGCTGATTCATAGTTCGTAATCATATCTCATAACCGATTTGAAGTTCACACATTCCATACTTCGACAAATTCAAATGGCTGATTCAATGTTCGCATTCCATATTCCGAATAAATTCAAAAGGACGATTCATGTATTGATATTCCAATTTCAAAACCACATGCTTCCCAAAGGTCCCAAGTTCTTATCACAGCGAATAGGTCGAAGTTCCAAAAGCCAAGGTTACTCATTAACGCAAATAACTAGACACCTTTTTCATACAAATAACCAGGACTTGTGTAAATAACCAAATTTCATACAGATATGCAAATAATCACACTTCATGCAAATAAGTAAATAGCCAAATGTAATAAAAAAGCAATTATCCAAAGTTCTCAAATGATGCGTTTGTAATTCAAAAGCAATGGACATAGAAAACAAGTTCTGAAGTACTCTTACGAACAAACAAATGACCGGACTTCTTTTAAGTATGCTAATATCCAAACTTCATGCAGGTATGAAATTCAACCATACTTCATGCAATTAAGTGAATAACCGGACTCCTTAGACGTGCAAAATTTTTGGACATCTTTAAATATGCAACTAGCCGGACTTCTTAAATTATGCAAATAACTGAAGTTCTTCCATGACACAAATAACTGGACTTCATCAAATATACAGATGACCATACTTATGCAAATAACTAATTTTTATGTAAATATACAAGTAATCAGACTTTATGCAAACAAGTAAATGGCTAGACTTTATATAAAAGCAATTAACCAAAGTTCTTAAACTATGTATCCATAAACATTAACGATGCGCGGAGAAAGCAAATTATGCTTTACGTAGAGACTTAACAAAGAGGGCATGATAACAATAATACTTAACATATTCAAAACATGAATTTATCAAAAATGTAGGGTATACTTGCCAGAATCAGTCATCAACCCCTTACTCCTGTCTGGCCTGGAATCCTTCTCTTCCTTTCCTTTATCTATGACTCCCCGCTTCTAAACTTGCTCTCAGATCCCAGCATCCAGTATTTATAGGTGATAGAGTGGTTAAGAGTAGGTGAGACAGGTCACCTACTACCGATATTTTATTCATATCGTCTCTTCCAGAGAAATCCAAAGAACTCCCAAGCAGGTGGGAGTAGGTAGAATAAGTTAACTACTTGGTGATTTTCTTCTAAGAGGTCAGCGAAGTCGGTGAGAGTAGTTTACTTACTCTAGATAGGTGGAAGAGTCAACGAAGTAGGTAAATCTACTCTGGTCATTAGCAATTCCGGTAGAGCATTTTACTCCAGCAAAGTTACTTCAGAATTCACTTTGGCATTTTTCTTTAAAATTTGCTCCGCTTCTCAACGTCATTAATTTACTACAACCATCATTAACTCCAACTTTCATCAACTTCAGCCATCATCAACTCCATACATCATCAACTCCAACCTTCATCAACTTCGGCCATCATCAACTCCATATAGCATTAACTCCAACCTTCATCAACTTCAACCTTCATCAACTCCAACCTTCATCAACTTCGGTCATCCTCAACTCCATCCATCATCAACTCCAACCTTCATCAACTTCGGCCATCATCAACTCCAACCTTCATCAACTCTAACCTTCATCAACTTCGGTCATCCTTACCATTTCTACTCCAACCTCCACACACACACAAGGCCACTTTGTTCTTTACAAATTTACAAGACTACTTTGGCCTTTATGTGATCACAAGGCCACTTTGGCCTTAAGGGTGCACAAGGCCACTCCGGCCTTTTGGTAAGGCCACTTTGGCCTTAAGGGTGCACAAGGCCACTCCGGCCTTTTGGCTTGCCTCATCTTGCTTCGTCTTTTATAAGTTCATCACACCTTTTTGGCCTTACCAATTCATTACCATACACTTCCTAATTTTTATGTTGCTTCTGGGATTGGGATCTCACAATTCTCCCCCATTCAAAGAAATTTCATCCTCGAAATTTGAATAAAGTTGCAAACCTTAAGTAAACAAGTAGAGATACTTGCTCCGGATTTCTTCTTTACATTCCCCCAAGTTATTTCCTTGGTCCAACGTTTACCTCAAAAATCTCAAAATTTGACTGTCCTCAAAATCCAACAATTAAGGATATTCCTCTTGAATTAATCCGATCCTTTGAGACTTTGTCAAAAGGTTAGTTTCTTTTGATCCCACACTTATTCTATAGTTATGGGAATCATTTTCTTAATCCATTAACTCAGGGATTTAAATACTTCACTGGTTATCTTACCGGCTTACTACAAGTTCTCAAATTATTAAACCCCAGTGCTCATTCACCTCAAATTAGATCCTAAGATCTTATGGGCCCACATGTTCTCGCTGTGCTACTCTGATTAACTATTTACTGTAATTTCTTTCCCCTGTATTTATATCAAGCACCTAAATTTCACAACCATTATAACCTGAGGAGATCCCAAAGATGTCAATATTTCTAAGGCTAGATTTCATAAATCTCAAAAATGCAATGGAATTAATCATTCCTAAATTCAGTACAATCCTCAAGTTACCTCAAAAGTCAAATATTTGTTGCCAAGCTAACTTATCAGATCATCCAATTTTACAATAAACAAACTAAGTACCAAAGGACTCTACTGCTCGATAAACCCTGAGCAGGATCTCAAAAGTTTTCTTTTATAATTTCATAACTGCACCGCTCTCATCATTAGAACCTATTCGCAGTCTACCCTTCACCTTTCTTATGTATATCTTAATTTCTTGGACAGCCTGCTTTTCAAAAATCCCCTAGTAGCTTCATCGACTAACCCCAATTATGGGTGAAGCAAATTTCAAATTATGGGTTCCTCCCCCACTTAATTCGAGGGTAGCCACCTATCACGATACAATGATAGCAAAATTCTAACATTCCTCAAAAATGTTATTTTCTGCCTTCACTAACTAGACCCCTTCAAGGATCAACCCAAACGTCATGATCGATAATCTACTAATAATTCATTGAAGACTACCGTATCATGTCTCCATTCCTATGGTTATCAACCATTTCTAATCTTGGCACCACACAACTCTACAATCCTTTATGATATAAATTTTCCAATCAGCTACTATTTAAAGTTCTATAGTTTCTAAATTGTTCTACCGAAGATGTCACGTGCTCAACAGCGCATATTCTCCAACTAAACTTGCATCCCTTTCTCAATTGGTCATTCAATTAACAGTTGTTCACCATCAATGTCCTAATCCTCAGATAGAAGGCATAAATCCTACGCTCTCCTAAATTCATCAACGAGGCTATCACGAAATTAACCCAATCATGACGGAGAAATCCAACCCTTACGACTCATGAAACGTCAATGAACTTACAAAACCCAAACAGCATTGCCAGAGTTGATAATGGTTACATCTTAATCCTGAAGGTCACCATAGGAGCAATTTTCGATTATCCTTAACTGACCACGTAATGGATATGGGCCAATCATAGAAATCATCAGGCTCTTGCAACAAATATCACGAATTATTTATGAATTCACAATGTCCATTTATTGAACCATCTATCTTCTGAGAACAATCAAATTCTCAATTATTCCTCTTCAATTTCTTACGAAATCCTTAAGGATTTCTTCAACTAAATTACTTAGTATCCTATTTGACTCAGGATCATACTCAAAATTGTACATTGGTCTCCTTTTATATCCGACCCAAGGAATAGGAGAAATCCCTATCAAGCGGTCGAATTGTCCTCAAAGTAAGACAAGTTCTCAAGATTCCACCGAAATAACATATTCATTCATAGAGTATTCCTAACACTTCACACAATATCTCTTTTCCTCAAGGTCCCTTTATTTATTACACCTTGATCACCAGGGGCTGACTTCCCTTTCTTTCTAATATGGCAATATTACTTTATCCTTCCCCAAATACTGGATCACTATCCTTGCCATGTCTGCCCGCAAAATTCATACCACTATCCTTATAGGTTTCAAACTACCCCTAAGGTCTAAGTTACTAAGTCAATTGTAAATCATCATTCCTGAAATAATTATACCAAAATTAACCTTAAATGTTCTTAACCTCAAGCCATTGATCCCTTCTCCACGAATTATAAATCAGAGAACCTCAACCAAGGACTAATCAAGCTTAAACTTCAAACCCAAATCGATTAGCATAGGTCTGAAATCAATATCACTCACCTTAACACTAAATCCCAACAAAATTTTTCATCTATCTTATGTAAACTAGAATACCCAAGGCTTCCCAATCTTAATCATCCTTCATCTTCAATTACTTACCCGAGCAATCTTAACTAATTCTAAACTTCCATAGAAAATCTAAATCAATACCTAAGGCATCTCTTCACTCTAATACCAACTGTGATGGACCGGCTGCATTTCCCTTAAATATGACCTTCGTTAGAATCATACTCATAATAAAATTTGGGGCATAAAAATCTTTTTCTTTCTTTTCTTTTTACACACACAATATCACAATTGGCCAGACATCCTTAAACTTGTCCAGCATCCTCTTGGCCGACGAGGAATTAGGGTCGATCTACCAAGACACATGAGATGCCACTTGGAACCCGATGCACTCAAACCATGCAAAATCATACTATTATTAAATTTTATGGCAAAATTGTCATACAAATTTTCCCAAAATAACCGGATGAAAATTACATCGAGATTCGTCCTTGCTACTTCATAAGGCCGAATCATCCATTTTCTTTATTTTAATCCGTTCAGCTAACTGCTACATGCGTCTAAGACAATTTTTCCTTCCCAGTTAGACCGTCCAATCCTTATTCTCTCTCGTTCATTACAAACTCATCAAAATATGAAAAATAGAAGGGAGTGAATGAAAGCCCAGCAAGATACCCATATGCAAAAATCATGCATAGTCACAGACAGTGTAGAAACAGACAAGACGTAATAAAGGCATTTATACATGCAAATCATAAAACATGGCCAGAGTCAATTTCATTAAAACATGTGCCAAAGTTCATACATCAATGTCAAATTTCGAAGTTCATAATGTAAATTTTCAAAGTTCATAAATTCATAGTACAATGCCAATTTTCGATGTTCATAACTAAATGTCATTTTCATTAGCCCTCCATTCTTTAAACTTCATTATTTAAAGGGACCTAGACTAGTAGACCATACTAGCCGAGGGAGTGAGGAATCGAGGATAGATTGTGTTCCCTCCACACAATCAAGGCCCAAGTCCAAAAGTTATATCCATTTCCTCCATGTACAACGCCCCGAGAATGGCGGTCTATGTATCACTTCATGGACGGAGTTATCCCCGATTATAACCATAACATTCTAAGGTATATCGGAGAGCCTTATCTGACTGTGTAACAGTACTAAATCCAATTTTAGTGCATTTATTCATAGTTCATAATCATATCTCAAAACCGATTCAAAGTTCACACATTCCATTCTTCGGACAAATTCAAATGGCCGATTCAAAGTACGCATTCCATATTCCGAACAAATTCAAAAGGTCGATTCATGTATTGACATTCCAATTTCGAAACCACATGCTTCCCAAAGGTCCGAAGTTCTTATCAAAGCAAATAGGTTGAAGTTCCAAAATCCGAGGTTACTCATTGACGCAAATAACCAGACACCTTTTTCATACAAATAACTGGACTTGTGTAAATAATCAAATTTCGTGCAGATATGCAAATAATCACAATTCATGCAAATAAGTAAATAGCCGGACATCATAAAAAAGTAATTATCCGAAGTTCTTAAATGATGCATTCATAATTCAAAAGCAATGGACATAGAAAACCAGTTCTGAAGTACTCTTGCAAACCAACAAATGACCAGACTTCTTTTAAGTATGCTAATATCCGAACTTCATGAAGGTATGAATTTAATCGGACTTCATGCAATTAAGTCAATAACTGGACTCCTTCAGACGCGCAAAATGCCGAACTTCTTAAATTATGCAAATAACTGAAGTTCTTCCATGATGCAAATAATTGGACTTCATCAAATATACAGATGACTAGACTTATGCAAATAACTGATTTTTATGTAAATATACAAGTAATCAAACTTCATGCAAACAAGCAAATGGCTAGACTTCAAACAAAAGCAATTAATTGAAGTTCTTAAACGATGTATTCATAAACATTAACGATGCGCAGAGAAAGCAAATTATGCTTTACGTAGAGACTTAACAAAGAGGGCACGATAACAATAATACTTAACAGATTTAAAACATGAATTTATCAAAAATGTAGGGTACACTTGCCTGAAATCGCTCATCAACCCCTTATTCTTGTCTGGCTTGGAATCCTTCTCTTCCTTTCCTTTGTCTTTGACTCCCTGCTTCTAAACTTACTCTCAGATCCCTGCATCCAGTATTTATAGGCGATAGGGTGGTTAAGAGTAGGTGGGGCAGGTTACCTACTACCGATATTTTATTCATAGTGTCTCTTCTAGAAAATCCAAAGAACTTCAGAGCGGGTGGGAGTAGGTAGGATAAGTTAACTACTTGGTGATTTTCTTCTAAGAGGTCAGCGAAAGTCGGTTAGAGTAGTTTACTTACTCTGGGTAGGTGGAAGAGTCAACGAAGTGGGTAAATCTACTATGATCATTAGCAAATTTAGGTAAAGCATTTTACTCCAGCAAAGTTACTTCAAAATTCACTTCAGCATTTTTCTTTAAAATTCACTCCGGTTCTCAACGTCATTAATTTACTCCAACCATCATTCACTCCAACCTTCATCAACTTCGCCATCATCAACTCTAACCTTCATCAACTTCAATCTTCGTCAACTCCAACCTTCATCAACTTCAGCCATCATCAACTTCATCATCCCTTCATCAACTCCAACCTTCATCAACTTCGGCCATCATTAACTCCATACATCATCAACTTCAGTCTTCATGAACTTCAACCTTCATCAACTCCAACCTTCATCAACTTCGGTCATCCTTACCATTTCTACTCCGGCCTCCATACACACACAAGGCCACTTTGTTCTTTACAAATTTACAAGACCACTTTGGCCTTCATATGATCACAAGGCCACTTTGTCCTGAATGGTGCACAAGGCCACTCCGGCCTTTTGGCTTGCCTCATTCTACTTCTGCTCTTATAAGTTCATCACACCTTTTTGGCCTTACCAATTTATTACCATACATTTCCTAATTTTTATATTATTTCTGGGATCGGGATCTCACATGAGTGGTATACCTTTTGCCCAATATACGGGGTCATAAACCTTATGCAACTATGACCCCCGTGGCTCAAAGGTAGTCATCGTGTTACCATAATAATATCCTAAGGTATGTCAGGGTATACTACCCTCTGAAAATACAAATCCTTGGTTCAGATTCATAATTATTTATTCTTAAGGGAATATTCTATCATAAACTTATACAAAATTTTTACTCCCTAAAGAACAAATCATTAAACATAATAAATTGTGGAGTTTCCTTCAAATACTTTACATAACTTATATAATTCTTTGATACAGATACAGATAATTCTTTTTTTTATAGGTTTATGTTTTCACATGCCTTTAATTACATACACAAATTAACATAAGGTTTAGAATATGTAAGAAATTCTTACCACAGCGAGCCAAACATAACTTGAGGTCTTCCGAATAACAAATCCCTTCACAAATACATGTAACATAATTTCTGGAGTATATACAAAATAACAAATATAATGTACATGTGGATAAATACCCATATTCACGTCTGACAATATTTTTGAAACATGTAAAAATAACAAATACAAAATATATGTAAATAAATACCAAATATTCGGTGTATCCACGTCGATGAAGTTAGGGTTTTAAGTTTCTAGGGCCAAATCATGCATAAATCACAAATAAAATGGGTAAAAGTCAAGGGGACAAGGGTTAGGGTTTCGTGGAGCAAAATACCATAAGAATCATACAAATCAAATATGAAATCGAAGTATATACATGCTCAATACATAGGTTTCATAAAATATTAACTTAAATAGGTGTCGTAACGAGAATATCCGAAGAAAATGGAATAAAAGTTCAAAAAAAGAGTGAAAAGTATATGAGTGCACTTACCTCGACCCGATTTATCACTTCTCTAACTAGCTCTAAGGTAAAATTGGACTCGAGAATGTTGATCTCTTCCTTCTCTCTCTTCTCCTTCTCGCTCTCTCTCTCTTTCTTCTATCATTGGAAGCTGGAAAATGACACACGAAATAACCCTCGCGGATTTTATATTGCGGGCTAGAGCTACAGTGCTAGCTCGGCACGCAACAGGCGTGCCTACTTCTGTTTTCAGCGCCTAGCCCTGGGCGCTCGAGTGCTCGGTAGGTGTTGAGGCACTGGATTGGGTGCCCGGTGGGCATCCCCTGCCATTTCATGTCCTGTATCTAAAACCTAATTTTTTTACATATGTTAAACCTAATTTTGGCTATATTACCTTAATTACTTCTAATTATGATATTTAAAAATCGGACGGTTTGCCCGATTTCATGTATTTACCAAGTGTTATTATCTGTAGGTGTTGCGTTTATGCTGGTATAGTGCATATAGCCAGTATGTTGAAATCTTGATAAAGAAAAGCATTCCGGACGGAACGCCTTATTGTAGCCTGGTTGGTCGGTATGCGTCTTTTTGCCGATTTGGTCGATTTGGCTGATCTTGTACCGTTTGCCCGGTATGAAACTTCTTCCCGAAATGTCACTTCACACCGGTATGCATTGTGTAAAAAAAAAGGCTAGGTATGTTGTTCTTCTACTTGGAGTGCAGGTATGCTTTTCATGCCTGGAATGGATGGCCTTCTTGGAAGTCCTAGTATGGATTATGCCGAGTTAGCGCTAGCTTGTGTTTTCTACATTTGGATGGTTTGGTTGAAGGCTAATGGCAGATGTATATCTATTTGTTTCCTTCATTATTTTACTTTGGATTTTGTGACACATTCCATTGTGTTCGGGGAATACCCTAGCATCTTTATTCTAACTCCAAGTTGGAAAAACACTTGGAGATAGAATATTAGTTTTATGTAATCTTTTATTTTATTTTAATATAATTTAATTACTTATCAAAAAAAAAGAAAACCGGTACCTTACAACTATTTCCCACTTATAAAAATTTCATCCTCAAAATTTAACGAATCTTAAAATTCAACAATCAAGAAAAATCCATTCAGATTCTTTCTTCACATTCCTATATCACATCCATAATTAAATGACTTATCCTAAAAGGCCTTAACCAATTGAATTATCCTAATTCTTAGTATCTGATTCTTTCTATCTAGAATCTAAATTGAAACCTTATCATAAGATAAATTCTTAATTTTTCACAATGGCTTAATCTGATCACTTACTTCCTCAATTATCGATATATGGGAGACATCACGATAATTCACCAATTTGAAGGCAAACCAAATTTATTGACTATTTCTCTAACTTAATTCAAAATCTCTAACGGACTAATCAACTTCTACTTCAATTCACCGTAAGTCTTGAAAATGACCATTTACTTGGAACCTCAATCTTATCCTGAAATCTCTGGCCCATGGTCCCACATGCTACCGTTGCGCTACTCTGATTAGTTATTTATTTATATACTAAAATCAATTTAGAATTTTATCTATTGATTCATATCAGACACCTAAGTTATACAGTAGCTATAAACATAAGAAAATTTCAAAGATATCGATATACCTAAGGCAAAACTGATAATCCTCAAATTACATCCAACATAGGAAATACAATTGTCACATTTTTCCAAAAATTTCGAAACAACCTCAAGTTACCACCAAGATCTCAAAATTCGGATATTTAGCAACTTATCATTTTGTTGGCATATCGACAAGCCCACTTATTTAATCCGAACGTATCATCCGAATTCACAATAAATGGGTCATTCTTATTAGTTAATCCACAATTATCCAAATACCCAAAACCTTTACCATTCTAACAACCCTGAAGCAAAACCACAAGGACTTCTCATCTCATATTTCGGATACAACTCTTCCTCCCAAAACCAAAAGCAAAGCACCTCATTTGCTCAGATATCAGGAGTTGCTTGCGGTTCACTCTTCAACATTTCTTATGAAGCATCGAAGACATATCAAACATGAAGACTCTCAACATCAAATCATTGGCACTAACATTCGCTTTCCTTGAGAGACACCGAGATTCACCTTTACAGTCCTTAAGTAGATTACTCGCTTGTACTATCGTATGATCGTCTCCTCTTTATGGCATAACTACTCAGATCTTTAGAATCATTAGGCAATATCTATCTCAAAAAGTAATGCCTATAAATCCTCAAATCAAAGACTTCAATTGTTAACTCCAAGCCATGGGTGGATAATTCTGATTATAGACTTCCCACAAACTTAACTCAGGGACAACCATCCATATGCTATGGGAAGATACAATCCTAAATCTTCCTCGATGCATCGCGTTCTACTACAATTCACTTGATCAATCAGGTGTGACGAACCATATCCAAACTGAAAATCGGTAAGGTTTCATCTATAATACGACCGTCAGACTATACAAAAATTCATATAATTTCCTTATTCATCACATAAAATCCATAAAGATGCTATCGCAATCATCACACAAAACAACAATCATCATAGGATCCAAATGCCACAATTAACTTCATGGCTCCAACGTTGTGTATCCGAACACAATATCGGATATGGAGAGATGCCACTAGGTACTTGATACAGATCACAATAGCTTGCAAAAGTATAAATAGACATCCATGCATAGAGGACTATATTATCAAATCATCAATCATATTTACAATATACTTCAACAAGTCCAACCAAAATATATACAAGTGCACCATAATGTATACAAAATTAGAAATATAAGTCCATAATAAGATCTTCCAAGTTTTCGTGCCTAGCCGACTTCTAATCCTCTACCATACCCTATCGGGTGTAAGTTTGTGTTCTTTTAGGAGCAAAGAAAAATAGTAATGGTGAGCCAAATGTTCAATAAGTGTAATATAATTAAGGATAATATACAATATATTTAAAACGGAATAGGGAAGGGGATAGGAGCATGATATAAGATGCATAACATGAAACGTGAACAAATACATTTCTTGAATATAAATAACTTTTCATAATTATCTTTCTTCTCTTAGGGTTCCATGATATGTATAAATTTTTTTATCTTTACGGATCAGGTCGAGTGGGCCTTACTAACTAACGATGCGGTAAAATGAGGAAATGAATGTATGTACTTTCACACATTTTAAGGCACAACCCACACCATTCAACATCTCGTGGTGAGTGGTAACCTTTAACATGATATATGGGGCTATATTATAAATGCCACCATATAACCCCATGGCCCAAGGGCAGTCCTCGTTCTTCCTCAGTAATATCTTGAGGCAAATCAAGGAATATTACCCAGTGTAATATATGACTAGGATAATCCTAGAATTTCTACTATAATACCTATGACATGTCAGGGATATTACCCTGTGAAATATAAATTTGTAAAATTCTCATTCCAGGAGAACAAATCATAAACATATCAATTTGTGGCATTCCCTTCTTATACTTTGCATATCTTACATAATATATATATATATATATATATATATATATATATATATATACAAATGATCATTTCTTGTGGACTTTAATCTTCACGTGACTTTAAATATATGTATAATTTAACATGATACTTTGAAACAATTAGAAAGTCCTTATCAAATCGGGACAAATGTAACTTTAAAGCTTCCGGATAACAAATACCTTCACTATTACATGCTACACAATTATCGGAGCATATACAAGATAATATATTTAACGTACATGCAGCCAAGATATTACTATTCATGTCTAACAATATTTTAGAATACATAAAATTAACATATATAAAATATATGTGCATAAATTCAAAATTTATAGGGTACTCGTATTCATAAAGTTAGGGTTACAAATTTCTAAAATCAAATCATGCATAAATTTACAATAAATTCAGGTAAAACCAAAGGAGGTGATGATTAGGGTTTCGGGGGACATAATTTCACATAAAATTATCAAATCGGATATCCAATTGATAAATTAACATATACAAGGTATTGGTAATGATATTCTAGAGCCAATTTATATAAAAGTCCCAATTAATTTGAGCGAATAGTGTCGGGCGTGGGTTTAGAGTCCTGTATGTACAAATCGAATAAAATTTAGAAAATTGGGCATCCAATCGGTAAATAACCATATCTAAGATATGAGTTTTCATTATCTAAAGTCAAACCATGTATAAAACTCAAAATAATCGGTTAAACGAGGTCTGGACGTGGGTTAGGGTTCCGACGAACATAATTTCGTATAAAACTACCAAATCAAATACCCAATTGTTAAATTAACATATTCAAAGTATGTGTAATCATATTCTAAGGTCAATTTCTGTAAAAACCCAAAAAATTAATGGGTAAAAGCATCCGGGTGTGGGTTAGAGTTTTATGTGTAAAAACCGACTAAAACTAAGAAATCGGACATGAAATTTACATATGTATATGCTTAAGTCATGGGTAACACAAAATATAAACTTAATCGGGTATTGGAATGAGAATACCAGAAGAAAACAAAATAAAAGTGTAAGAAACGAAAAAGGAGAGTATGTGTGCACTTACCTCAACTCAATCTATCACTTCTCCAACTCGTTCGAAGCCGAAATGGGACTCGTGGACCTCGGTTTCTTCATTCTCTCTTTACTCCTTCAGCCCCCTATCTCTCGTTTTCTTTCCCCTCTTCTTCTTCCCGTAAACTCCTTCTCCCCTATGTCTTATTATTATTATTATTATTATTATTATTATTATTATTATTATTATTATTATTATTATTATTATTATTATTATGTGTTCATTTTCTTTTATTCGAAAACTCCAATCAATACTCAGACGACACTACATGCGCACTTCGGATGTCAGCGTAACTAATCTAAATATCTTTCAAAATTTTATGATATTTAATTATTTTTGTCACATCTAAATTACCCAAAATAATAAATAATTCTAATTAAATCGGGTGAAAAAGTTCAGAATATTACATCAAGGATCAATCCAAATGACATGGACGACAATTACCTTTCATTCCTTTAAAGCTATCCCCACATATCTCAATCCGACGAATTCTGATCACTCCCAAGCCAAACGCCCCATGGATGCTACAATTCTCGAGGAACACTTAACGAATATCTTTTCGGATTCACCTAGACCCAATAGAACCACACACTTTCGCGACATCAATTAGTCTTTTCCAAGTGAGCCATCGCTCACATTCTTTAACCAATTGAGCACACGGCCGACGATCTTCCAAATCCATAATACAGTCCTCAAATAGAGTTCATACGTTCTTATGATTCTTCAAATTCATCAATGAGGCCTTTACAAAATTGACCTAAATATGGCTGAAAAATCCAAGCCATAAAATCCACAAAAAAGCCAATAAAGCTATCAACCCAAACGGCTTACCGGAACTTGTAATAGCCGTTTCTTTATCCTAAATGCTGTCATGGGGACAACCTTCAATTATCCACAATTAATAATACTATGGATACAGATCGACCCTAAAAATTATCCAGCCTTTGCAATAAATCAAATAAATCACCTATTAATTCACAATGCCCACTTATCAAACCATTCATCTCCCAGACAATCTAAATTTTCAGTCATTTACATGTTACCTCATCAATTTATCTTGCTCATCCCGAAGGTTCTAAGGCATCCCATAGCGGATACCCGACTGATACTTCTTCAATTCTATACGAAATCCTTAAAAATTAGTGTTGATTCCAGCACAACTTCGAATTACCGATCAAAGATAAATCAATTTAATCTTTTCCTCTAAGAAATATCCTCAAATGCTTACACAACCAAAACTTCTTAGTGACCACAAGATGACTTCCAGATTTGATCTCATATGCTAAATAAATTAGACACATTTTCTCATTAAATGACTTGCAGACACAACAATACCAATTTCCTCATACTCAAAATTTTAAAATTTGATTGCAAAGTATAATAATTTTACCAATCATAATTCATTCTAGCATAGCAACTCACCAGCAAAATCATCACTAGTATCATATCAAAGATCAATACGACAAAACAAATCAAATTAGCTCAACCAATTATATCTACGGACCCAAAAATATCGGCAGACATCAATGTGACTAACACAAGTCTATGGTTCTCAAATAAACAAATAAATTTAGGAAACACAATATGAAAATATAGATTCAGAATCCCAACAACACGTATACTGAAACATTAAAATTGGAAGATCTTACCTCCTGCTATGCTGTCTGATACCTTAGCTTCCTCAGCCATTACCACATATGACTTGCCTGGTGCAGTGGGCTTGGACACAAGAGCCTTCTTCGGATAGGGGTAATATTTAATCAAATGTCCCGCTTTTTCACAATTAAAGCACATGCCTAACAACTTATAATAGGGCTTATCTCCATGTTGTTTCCCACAATGTTGATAGGGATTTGCTGCAATTTGTGGGGTTGGTACGAGTTGACTAACCTTCATCTCCCGACATAATTGTTTGGCCTTCTTTAGCGGTCTCCCCAAACCTACGCTAACACTAGCATCCATATCCAAACTAATACTCCGACCACCTCGCCAAGGCATCTTTCTCTTAAAGAACTCGTCCTTCTCAAATTCTTTTTCATGGATTAGGACACTATCCAATATATCAGCATAAGTCAAAAATTTTAACGTCACAAACTATTTGCGAATATCGTCCCTCAAACCCTGCAAAAACTTTCTTGCTTTTCTTTCTTCATCTTCCACCATGTATGGAGCATACTAGGATAACTCCATAAAATTAGTATCATATTCAGCCACTGTCTGATTTCTTTGTCTCAATCGTATAAACTCATTTTCTTTCTGTTCACATAGACTAGAAGAGAAATACTTTTTCATAAAAGTAGTTTCAAACATAGCAAATATGATTTCATTCTTGGGGACTCCCATAGCTCCTTTCTTCATAGCCCATCAATGATGAGCTTCGCCCTCCAAACGATGCATCATGAATAAAACCTTGTCCTCTTATAGATGCTGAATAACAGCAAAAGCCTCCTTGAGCTCCTCGCACAAAGTTTCTGCCTTTACTGAATCCGATTCATCCACAAACTCTAGGACCCTTTCATTAATAAATCGATCATAAGTAGACACTCTGAGATTTCTAGGGGCTTGAACTGGAGCCGAGACATGTACTAGAGCTAGGTTTCATTGCCCCCATTGACTCTATAATGTTAGCCATCCTACCCAACAAATCTATATACTTATCTTCTCAGTCATGCGGTTGACTACCTCCACGCGTCAACCTCTGACTAGGCAGCATGGTCAGCTACTATATCCTTTTTGAAAGAGGAACAACGTGGGTTAGTCCATAACTCAGACACTAATTAGGACAATATAAGCTAGACAATCAAATTTAACCACTGATCCTAACTTAGTTTTAGCCTAAATTATTTAAACTAGAATAACTAGAGCTATCGGTCTAATTTAATCATCCTACGCTTTTATCTATTTATTTAATCTATCTTATTCTAACCTAAACTTTCGCATCAGATTGAGATCATACTTAATATATCTCTTCTATGATACCAACTGTGACGAATCGAATTCCCTAACCAAAAATTGGCAAAGTTCTGGTTGTAAAACGTCAACCTAATACAAACTTGTATAAAATCCCTGTACAGCTATATATATATATATATATCCACAATGACAACACGGCATCCAAAAAGCCACAACAACTTTGTGACACCAACGTTATAACTCTGGTGACAACGTCGGTTCAGATAAGATGCCACTAGGTACCTAAACAAACCATAAAAGCCTATGGAAGCATATACAACCATCAAAATTCAGGGAAAACTAAACTATCATACATCATCAATACACAAATACATCAATACATATCCATCTCAAAAATAATATACACAAGATCTCCATGAGTAACAAAAATCACATAATCTAAGTCCACCACGCCATCTTCCAAGATCAGTAGCCTAACCAAGTTCTAATCCTCACTTCGCCTCATCAAGTATAAGCTCGTACTCATCTGAAGGAATAAAAATAGCAATGAGTAAGTCAAATATTCAATAAGTTACAATATAATCAAGAATAATATGCAATATACTTAAATTAAAAGGGAGGGAATAGGAGTATAATATGAATGCATAAACATAAAGTATGAACAAATACCTTTTTGGAATACATTTATCTTTCTCATTTTATTTTTGATCTTTTTAGGTTCTAAAATATGCAGATATTTCTTTATCTTTGTGCACCAGGGTAAGTTGCCCTTATCAGCTAACGGTGTGGCTAAACGAGAAAAGGAATGTGTATATTTTCACACATTCTACGACACAACCCACGCAATTCAAACACCTCATAGTGAGCGGTGTACCTTTAGGTTGATATACAGGGTTATAAAGCTTATACAACCATATCCCCCATGGCCCAGAAGAAGCCCTCATGATACCACAGTAATATCCTAAGGCATATCAGGGAATACTACCATCTAAAAATATGAATCCTTAGTCCAGATTCATAATTACTAATTCCTAAGGGAAGGGTTCACCATAAACATATACAAAGTTCTCACTTCTTGGAGAATGAATCATTAAACATAACAAATTATGGAATTTTCTTCAAATACTTTGCATAACTTACATAATTCTTTGATACATGTGAGGTTCTGAACTCGAAACATGATAATTTAAGGATAATTAAAATAAAAATAATCGAGATGAGGCTGAACATACATGGAAGAAAGAGTTTCGGAAGGAAAAAGTGTAGAACGCTGGTTGTTGTATACTGATGCACCACACAGCAGGCGGGCGCCTGCCACGCAGTCGAGCACGGCAGTAGACGCCAAAATCTAGTAAGGGCGTGCTCGCCAGGTGCCTACCGCGTGCTTGAGCAAGGCCCCGGCAAAAACCCTGCGCTCGATGGGCGCTCAGCACCAGTCACGGGCACAGTCACGTGTCTCTTTTCTTCCGTGTTTTAAATGGAAAATAAGGGTTTTGGGGTTTTATTTTCAGCAAACCTATGACAGCAACGAAAGAGAGGAAGGAGAGAGAAGAGAAAGAAAAGGGAAAAATCGGCCGTCCAGTCCCGATCCAAGTCATGGTAACTGTAGATTGAGCTCATGCAAGTATACCTCAGACACCATTTTCTATTTTTACTGCTTTTCTGTACCTCAAAAATGTTATGTATACTCTAAAAACATGTTTCTCCATATCCTATATAAAGAAAGCCTATTCCTACAAATTGTTTGGATAGATTTTATATTTATACATATATACTGCAACATCTGGCTTCAATTTCATGAAAATGCAAGTGTTAAGTGTCCATTTATCATCCAGAAGTTTTAACAAAACCCTAGGTACGAAATGAATGGGTTTTAATGATTTTTACCCGTAACTTTTGTTGTATAAGAGTTAATTGGTACTGAAATGAAGCTCATAGTATAAATTGTTTCTGAAAATTTTACACAGACTTTTACTGATAAATTACTGTGGACTTCTGAAGCAAAACTGAAAGGCTTTGAGCTTATATTGTATATTCTGAAACAAATCTGAAGGATTTTTAACCATATTTGTATATTCTGAAGCGAACCTGAAGGGCTTTAAACCGTCACTGTATATTCTGAAACTAACTGAAGAGTTATTGTGAAACTCTAACTGATTTTTGAAACTGAAAGGGGTTTTCGGTTATGAAATAAAAAGAAAAAAATATTTCTGATATTGTTAATCAGGACCCGTGACTAAGATACAGTCAGGTTAGATTCTCCGACATACATTAAAATATTATACTGGTAATCGAGAATAACTCTATCCATGGAGTTATATATGGTCCACCCTTTCTCAGGGCGTTAACCTAGAGGGTAATTTACTGTTTTCGGCCGGTGTACTATACTTAATCCCGCGAGAAGCGATGTCCAACGAGACAGGATGACTTTTCTAGCCTTAGATTGTGTGGAGTGAATACAATCTATCCTCAATTATTTGCCCCCTCCACTAGTAGAGTCTACTAGTAGGTTCCTTTACTGATAGAAAAGGATTTTCTATAACTCACTGATTTCATATTGAATTCAGATCTCTGACTTCTGTTTCCTGATTTCTGATTTACGAAGCTTGATTTCGTTATATTGAGCCTTCTCTACTTTCACGTACGGTTCTGCCACCATCACGAGTAAGTACTTTCTTACTACTGTTCATCTGCATACATATCCTGCACGGAAGCATATTTTACTATCTTTCGATTTTTGAAACTTGATTTGTAGTTAAATTAGGATTGTTCTGTTTTCTTGAACCACCCTGACCTTAAATACTTTTATGCTTTAATATAAATGCATTATTATTCTGCATTCTCAAACCCACTGCATGTTTTTGTACCTTGCTAGGTCTCAACTTACTGTTTTACTGTTTTTCCCCTCCAGATGAGACTGTAGAGTTGGTACCTGCCGAGAGAGAGTAACTTAGAGCTTAATCTGAAGACTTTCGAGAATCTGAAGTATTTTGGAGTCACTGAAAGGAAATAGTTGGATGTAAAGACCTGATTTTGACTTTTGGTTGTGTACATGGATATTTATATATATATATGGGTTCTGTATAGAAATTATATAATGCATGTGATGAACAGGAAACTATACTTCTGCAGGTTTATAGTTCTACTTCCACTATATTCTTTCTAGTTTCTGTACAGTCCTAGTTGGCATCTTTCATCTGGATTCTGATATAGTTAATAAGATTTTTAAATTAAACGTCGTGGATGGCATCTGTGGTCCTGTGAAAGCATGTTGTAGAAAAATTATGGTATTTATAGATAGTTGTGTGCTTATACTGGTTCATATATAGGTTTTGTACAAGTTCATATTTTCTGTTTAGCCCAATTTTAGGAAAAATTCTGCCCATTTTTTCCTAGAACTTTAAGTGAGTCTTGGGCTTCTGTTACCGTTCTGAATGATGGAATTAACTGAGAGAAAAAAATCTATTCCATCACAATTGGTATCAAAGAAATGAAATACCTTAGGAATTGATTGATCGAAAAGTAGAAGCATAGGCTTGAATCTCTGTACTGAATTTCTGTAGGAATAGGTCGGGATAGCTAAGACAACTTGAACTCTTAAGAGGTTAGTTCTTAGGTTAGGTTTAAATTTCATTAAGTTATTGAATATCTCACCCTTTAACTTATTTCTTGAGGTTATAATATTGTATTTGTCGTAATTATAGGATGGCCAGTAGAAGGGATGTGACGACCCAGATTCTAAGTCATAAAAAGTCCCAGTCATCGAGTCGAAATAATCAAAGGATCGAGGAAAATTGAAGGTTATTCGGAAAATGTATTAAGAAAATCCAAACCAGCTTTAGAGTATATTTTGAAATCAAATTGTCTCACGAACTTGAAGTCCTATGATTTGGTGAGGCCGAAGTGGCCTCGACGACTGGAGTGCCTGTGTGTGAGAAAAAAAAAAGAAGCCCGTCTTCTCTTAGCGTAAAGGAAGTCCCTCCTCTTGTACCAAAATGAAGTCCCTTCTCGTGTGCCAAAATGAAGTCCCTCTTCTTGTGCCCAAAGGATGTCCCTCCTCTTGTGCCCAAATGAAGTCCCTCCTCGTGTGCCAAAATGAAGTCCCTCCATGTGTGTCAAAATGAAGTCCCTCCTCTTGTGCCCAAAGGAAGTCTCTCCTCTTGTACCAAAATGAAGTCCCTCCTCGTGTGCCAAAATGAGGTCCCTCCTCTTGTTCCCAAAGGAAGTCCCTCCTCGTGTACCAAAATGAAGTCCCTCCTCTTGTGATCAAAGGAAGTCCCTCCTCTTGTGCCCAAATGAAGTCCCTCCTCGTGTGCCAAAATGAAGTCCCTCCTCGTGTGCCAAAATGAAGTCCCTCCTCTTGTGCCCAAAGGAAGTCTCTCCTCTTGTACCAAAATGAAGTCCCTCCTCGTGTGCCAAAATGAAGTCCCTCCTCTTGTTCCCAAAGGAAGTCCCTCCTCGTGTGCCAAAATGAAGTCCCTCCTCTTGTGTCCAAATGAAGTCCCTCCTCTTGTGTCCAAATGAAGTCCCTCCTCTTGTGCCCAAAGAAAGTCCCTCCTCTTGTGCCCAAAGAAAGTCCCTCCTCTTGTGCCCAAATGAAGTCCCTCCTCTTGTGCCAAATTAAGAAGAAAAGTAGTCCGGCTTTTCAAGTAAATAATGAGGTCCGGCTTTTCAAGTGAATAATGAGGTCCGACTTTTTAAAAAAGAAATGAGGTCCGGTCTCCTTAAGTGAATAAATCAAGTCCGGGCATGCACTGTTCATGTTAAAATCAAGTCCGGCTTTGTGCATATTAAAACCCAGTTCGGCTTTGTCATATTAAAATCAGGTCCGGCCCTTAAAGCACCAAGAAAACAACTCCAGCCCTTTTGAAAAGAGGTCCGTCCTGCCTGAACATATCAACTTCGGCTATTTACATGAAATAATCCAGTCAGGCCCTTTTGCATAAAATAATCAAGTCCGGCCCTTTTCAAAGAATAATCAAGTTCGACCTACCTT
Source organism: Nepenthes gracilis (assembly GCA_033239525.1). Lineage (NCBI taxonomy): Eukaryota > Viridiplantae > Streptophyta > Magnoliopsida > Caryophyllales > Nepenthaceae > Nepenthes > Nepenthes gracilis. Next base: position 10,880,168 of record BSYO01000027.1, on the reverse strand, counting down.
GCAAGGAAGTCAAAGAATCAGTCCGGTTTTCTAAGTGAAGAAATCTGTCTGGTTTCCTTAAGGCAAACTTTATTATTTAGTTAGAATCTAATTAGGCAGCAACTAAGCGGCGACCAAATAGAGTAGGTAAACCAACCTGATTACTCCACCTACCCCACAAAAGAATTACCTAACCACGAAAAGAATTAATGAGCAAGTAACCTACCTCCACTTACCCACTGCTCCCTCCCCTTTATATATCGGACTCGGTTGAGGGTAGTGTGAGTTTCTAGCGCCAAGGAAAAATAAGGAGCGAAGAAGAAGGGAGTGAAGAGAGAGCTCCAAGACAGTAAAAATCGGCTGTCAGGCAAGAAGGGAAGAAAAATTGAGTCAGCCCGTCAGGCAAGTGTACCTCGGACGTCGTTTTTCGTTTTTACCGTTTCTTTTGCTTTAAACTTGATGAAATGTTACGAAAATGATATTGATGCATGTTTCCTTTAATTAATCGGTTGGATTTTATGTTTATCCATGTTTATTGCAAGATTTAGCTTCGATTTCGTGAATAAGCATGAAAATAGTGTTCGATTTGTCTCGGAAAGCATGTGATGGAACCCTAGCTTGAAAATGTTGTGAAGATTGAGTAAATTGCATGATTTAATGTATATGCATGGCATCTATGACATTAATTTCATGAAAAACGTACATGTAAGAGACCGATTTGAGCCCGACGGTTTTGACGAAGCCCTTTGTACGAAAATGAAGAGGTTTTGATGAGTTTTAACCGTAGCTTCTGTTATATGAAAGTTAATTGACATCGATGTGCAACTTCCAATATAATTTGTTTTCGAAAATATGAACGAACGTATACCGACGAAATTTCCATGTGGATTTAAAGAAGTACTAAAAGTGTATTGTGAAAGTCTGAATTTGAAAAAAGGGTTTTCTATAAAGAGATGGTTTCCGTTACCATTATTATAGGACCCGGGACTGACTACAGTCCGGATAGGTTCTCTGGCATGCCTTAGGACTTTTCGGTGGTAATCGAGGATAGCTCTGTCCATGGAGTTATTTGTGGTCCGCCCTACCCTCGGGGCGTTATGGACCAGAGGAATTACCATTACCGCCTACCTTTGGGAGGCATACCGTCACCGATTCCGTGAGATGGGATACCCATGTGATGATCTGCAGGCCTTAGATTGTGTGGAGTGAACACAATCTATCCTCGATTATCGCCCCCTCGCTTAGTAGGGTATCTTGGCAAGTCTGTCTGATATGATATGAAATCTTGTTTTCTTTATTTTTTACGATATGTTATATTACCGTACCGACTTACGAATATGAAGTACCGATTACCGAATCTGAAAGACCGTTTACGGATATGAGAGGTACTGTTCATCATTTATCATACCGATACCGATATGTTCTGTTACTATTTACCGTTTACTGTACCAATTACCAATTTTGAAATATAGTACTGTCAAGGTATGTTTTCTCTATTTCTTGGACTGCATTCGGATTACCATTCTCATTTTATGCATAGTTACATGACCATTCTGTATCATCGTTTATTTTCCATGTGCATGTACCTTGCTGAGCCTCGGCTCACTTGCTTTATGTTTTTTCCCACGGATGAAGCTTTAGAGTTTGTGCTTGACGAGTTGGAGTGATTAGAGCTTGTCTGCAGGATTAAAGACCTTGAAAGCTTATTTTGGAGAAATATTATTGTAATGACTTGATTGAACTTTTATGGTTAAACATTTTGGCTATGTATTCAGGAATGAATATTTTGGAATGAATATGAATGCTTCCACAAGTGTTAGTATAACTTCCGCTTTACTTGTATATGGGTCCTAGATGGCATTTGGGATCCTGTGCTACACCCAATCGGTTTAGTTGGGTTTTCAATTGTGTCAGGAATGACGGAATCAAAAAAAAAATCCGTTCCGTCACAAGGGATAGAAGAGATAACCGTGGTGGTGCTAATACACCCCACGTTTGGGAGGCCGCGTATGTAGACTTATTAGAGAGGATGACCAACGTAGTGGAGTCTGTCGAGCAAAGACATATGGCTCCAGTCCCTGCACCAGAGCCAGTTCCGGCACTTCTTGTTCCTAAGAATTATGATAGGTTTATTGCGGAGCGAGCACCGAGCTTCCTAGGAAAGCCTGATTCTGCGGAAGCGGATATATGGCTAAAGAGGATGAATAAAATATTTGTAGTGATTCGGTGTACAGACTATGAAAAGGTCACCTTCGTTGTGTATAAGGTGGAGGGCGAGGTAGACAGCTGGTGGGACATGTAGAAGAAAGCACTAGGAGTGTCTGATGAGGAGATTACTTGAGATAAGTTTGAGAAAGCTTTTTTGGAAAAATACTTTGTGTCCAATCTCCTGGATCAAAAGGAGCTGGAATTCATGAGATTAAGGCAGAAAAATATGACTTTGACGGAATATGATGCTAAATTCACTGAATTATCCTGATTTGCGCCTTTTTATGTGAAAGATGAATTGAGAAAGGTAAAAAAGTTTCAACAAGGACTACAGGATGACATCAAAAAGCAACTGTCTACCCTGAAACTCGAGACATATGCTGAAATTCTGAATAGGACCGTCATTTATGAGAAAGAGGTGGAGATAGAAAAATTTTATGAAAAAAGGATTGCTAGCCGGGTGAACATTAGTGCTGGATCTGCTGTGGGATCTTTTAGACCGTCTAAGAGGCCAAGGACGGGTGATAAGGAAAAAAGTGTTATACCGGTTCAGTCAATAACTGGTTCTAGAGTGTCGGTTGCAGATTGTACTTTCTGTGGAAGAAAAAATTCGGGGCAAGCATGTCATAAGGCATCGGGAGTGTGCTTTAGATGTGGACAGCAGGGCCACGTGATGAAAGACAATTTGTTACCTCTGAGTCTAAAGGGAAAGAAGCCTACTATTCGGGTAAATGCCTTCGTAGTGACTGTTCAAGATCCGGAGGTATCGCCAAATGTCATGGAAAGTACTCTTTCTATTTGTGGAGTTTTTACATCTATCTTATTTGATTCGGGGTCTACCTACTCCTTTATTTCTTCACGGTTTGCATGTTGTGTTGCAACTGTCCCATGTATATTGGATTATGAATTGTCTATGTGTACCCCCACTGAATCCCCTGTGATTACTGATGTTATTTATCCCAGATGTGTGGTGGAGGTGAATGGAAAATGTTTAGTTGTGGATTTAGTATTGTTAAATATAAGTGATTTTGATGTGATTTTAGGGATGGACTGGCTAACAAAATACCACGCTAGTATTGATTGTTTTTTGAAGAGGGTTTGTTTTGATGTTCTTGGTATGGAGTCCTTTTTCTTCCAAGGCATTAGGAAGAAGGAGATGCCTATGTTGATTTCTGCTTTGCATGCCAAGCATCTGATAAAAAGTTGGTGTAAAGCTTACCTGGCACATGCCTACACCACTGAGAGTCATAGTGTGCTGGCTAAGGATATCCTAGTCGTTTGTGATTTCGGGGATGTATTTCCTGAGGAGTTACCTGGATTTTTCCCACACCGGAAGATTGCGTTTGAAATTGCTATTGTTCCCGGTGTTAGTCCAATTTCTAAGGCCCCTTATCTTATGGCTCCGGCTAAATTGAAGGAGTTGAAGTTACAATTGCAGGAATTGTTAGACAAGGGTTTTATCATGCCGAGTGTGTCTCCTTAGGGAGCATCGGTATTGTTTCTAAGGACGAAAGATGGGTCTTTGCTGCTATGTGCCGATTATCGCGAGTAAAGCAAAATCACGATTAAGAATAAATATCCTCTGCTATATATTGATGATTTATTTGATCAGTTATAAGGATCTCGAGTGTTCTCGAATATTGATTTGAGGTCTGTCTATTATCAGTTGAGGATTAAGTTAGAAGATGTGGCTAAGACTGCTTTTCGGACACGTTATGGCCACTATGAGTTTCTTGCTATGCCTTTTGGCCTTACGCATGCTCCAATTACTTTTATGAATTTGATGAATAGGGTGTTCAACTCGTATCTAGATAAATTTATGATGGTTTTTATCGATGATATCTTAATATATTTAAACGACTATGAGGAGTATAAAACTCACTTGAGGATAGTACTTCAAGTTTCCCGTGAAGAAAAGTTGTATGCTAAGTTGGGTAAATGTGAATTCTGCTTGGAGAAGGTGATATTTTTGGGGTATGTAATTTCTAATGGTGGTATTTCTCTTGATCCAGAGAAGGTGGAGGCTTTTACAAATTGGAGTAGACCGACTTCTGTGATTGAAGTTAGAAGTTTCTGGAAATTGTAGGTTATTATAGGCGATTTGTAGAGAATTTTTCTTAAATGGCTATGCCCTAACTCAATTTGCTGAAAAAGAAAGTTAAGTTTGAATGGACTGAGAAGTGTGATCAGAGTTTTCAGGAGCTGAAGAATCGCTTGACTACCACTCCAATATTGGTTATTCCAGAAGGTTCAGAAGGCTATGAGATGTATTGTAACGCCTCTAAGGCGGGTTTCGGATGTGTATTGATGTAGCATGGTAAGTTAGTGTGACAAAACGGTTTTTTTTTTTGTCCTCAAAGCTTCCATCAAACAGAAACACAATTGAAAACCCAAACTAAACCAATTGGGTGCAACACAGGATCACATATGCCATCTAGGACACATATACTTTTAACCATAATAAGTATAGCGGAAGTTATTCTAATACTTGCGGAAGCATTCATACTCATTCCAAGATATTCATTTCCGAATACATAGCCAAAAATATTTAACCATAGAAGTCCATCAAGTCATTACAATGATACTTCTCCAAAATAAGCTTCCGAGGTCTTTAATAATCATTCAGACAAGCTCTAATCACTCCAACTCGTCAGGCACAAGCTCTAAAGCTTCATCTATAGGGGAAAAAATATAATACAGTGAGCCGAGGCCCAACAAGGTACGTGCATATGAACTGTAAAACGGTTATGCCAAAACGATCATATAACCATGTAGAACCAAAATGTTTAATCAAACGATATCAAATCTCATGCTTCATAAATCATTACACTATAGACTGTAAAACGATAATTATAAACTTTACTGATGCATGGTAAAACTAAAAACAATACTCTATACTGTTCACTCTATCATCTTTTCACTGTATACGATTGATTATCATCTTTTTATTGTACCATACATTATCATCATTTTACTGTAATATAACATATCGGTAACATGGTAAATGGTACTTCATATTGTTTCCCTCCTTGTACCAAGCCCCGAGGACGGCTATCATTACCTCCGTGTACCAAGCCCCGAGGACGGCTATCATTACCTCCATGTACCAAGCCCCGAGGACGGCTATCATTCCCTCCTTGTATCAAGCCCCGAGGACGGCTATCATTACCTCCGTGTACCAAGCCCCGAGGACGGTTATCATTCCCTCCTTGTATCAAGCCCCGAGGACGGCTATCATTACCTCCGTGTACCAAGCCCCGAGGACGGCTATCATTACCTCCGTGTACCAAGCCCCGAGGACAGTTATCATTCCCTCCTTGTATCAAGCCCCGAGGATGGCTATCATTACCTCCATGTACCAAGCCCCGAGGACGGCTATCATTACCTTCGTGTACCAAGCCCCGAGGACAGCTATCATTACCTTCGTGTACCAAACCCCGAGGACGGCTATCATTCATCTTTTATCAAAAAAACCCCTTATTGAAGTTAGACTTGTATAATATTCTTTAGCTATTTTTAAGTATCCACATATTTTCGGAACATATTATACTTGGGACTGGTGCAAATTCTTATCGAGGGCCGGAGCTCTTTTGAAGCCGGTTTCATTTTCAGTACAATCCAGAGCTCATTTTCAGTTCGGAGTCGAAATTCATTTTTTGTGCAAAAGCAGGAGTTCCGGAGTGCTCAAAAAGCCGGAGATCTTGGTTTCAATAGGGCGGAGCTCTTTTGGATGGAGTACTTTTCTTAAAAGGGACAGAGTTCTTTTTGGACAGAGTGCTTTTTGGACGGACTGCCTTTCTGAGCGGAGTGCTTTTCACTAACTCGACGGAGTTCTTTTTACACTAAGGACGGACTGCTTTTCATTAACATGACGGAGTTCTTTTTTTCTCAGGGGACGGAGCTTATTTCCTCAACGGATGGAGCTCGTTTTCTCAAAGGACGGAGCTCACTCTCCTAAAGGACGGAGTTCATTTTCTCAAAAGACGGAGGTTATTTTTCCAAAGGACAGAGCTCATTAAAAGTCGGAGTTCGTTAAAGTTAGAGTTCATTTCTCTTAAAGGACGGAGTTCATTAAGGCCGGAGTTCATTCCCCTTTAAGGTTGGAGTTCATTTTCAATGTACAGCCGGAGCTCATTTTCATTTTAAGGGGCGGAGTTCATTTTTGACGGAGTTCTTTTCACTAACAGAAGGGAGAGCTTTTTCATTAACACGACGGAGTGCTTTTCAATGGGGTGGAGTACGTAAACTTAAAAGCCCGAGTTCTTTCTTTCATAAAGGCCAGAGTTCTTTTTAAGGACGCAGTTCATTTTCTCAGGGGATGGAGCTTATTTTCTCGAAGGAGGGAACTCATTTTATATTACAGAAGGTGGATATTCAATGCAGAAAGTAGAAAACTTAAACACAGAGTACACTTCAACATTCTCAAAACATGAGCTTAAAAGCAGAGCAGAGTACACTTGCAATATACCTGAAGCATGAACTTAAAACAGCGTCCGAAGTAACTTGCAATAAAGCATGAATTTAGAAATAGAGCATAATACACTTGCAATGAACTTAAAAACAGCATCCGAGGTACACTTGCCTGAGAGTTGATTCCTAGATTTTTACCGTCTTGAAGCTTTCTCCCCGTCACTCTCTTCCTTACTTTGCTTTGTGCATCAACAACCGACGCGTTGGCTTTTAAAGAGGAGAGGTTTGGTGGGGTAAGTGGGGCAGGTAACTTACTTTCATACTTTTTCTCAGATGGTAGGTGGGGTAACCAAATTAGTTTACCCACTCTATTTGGTCGCCACCTAGTTGGGTTTTAACTAAAATCTATTGTTTTCTTTAGTTGCCAACGTTTGCTCCTACCGTCCACTTACAATTCACTCCGGCCTCCTGCACCTTCATGAAGTGCTCCGGCCTTCAGTGCCTTCAAGAGACCAAAAGGCCACTTCGGCTTCATAAGACAAGAAATTACTCCGACCCTCACGGAGGCATAAAGTTACTCCTACCTTTGAATTACACAACCCACTCTTGCCTGAATCACTCCAGCCTCAAGAAATTACTCCAGATTCCATCCTTATCAAAATACTCTAATATTAAGTTGGGATATTTTATTCCGATTTTTACTTTTTGATTTTGGGATCTCACAGTTAGTGGCTTATGGTTCTAGGAAATTAAAAATACATGAAAAGAACTACCCGACCCACGATCTGAAGCTAGCTGCTGTGGTGTTTGCCTTAAAAATTTGGAAACATTATTTGTATGGTGAAAAGTTCATTGTGTATTCTGATCACAAAAGTCTGAAATATTTGTTTTATCAAAAGGAGTTTAAAATGAGGCAAAGGAGGTGGCTTGATTTCTTAAAGAATTATGACTTTGAGATACAGTATAAGCCAAGGAAGGCCAATGTGGTTGCGGATACATTAAGTCACCGATCGGGGTATGTAGCTCAATTGCAAATCAAGCAGATGTAAATGTTGGATTATCTGAAGCAATGTGATATCCAACGTTATGCTAAGGGTGATAAGATGCTCCTATCTTATCTTCAAATCCAACCAGAGATAGTTAATGAGGTAAATGAGAAGTAAGTAAATAATCCGTTCCTTGTGGATATTGTAAGTGATCTGAGTAGGGACTCTCGAGCTGATTTCAATGTCCGGACTGATGGAGTATTGAGGTTTAGAGACCGACTATGTCTACCGAATAATGGGGAACTGAAAGAGAAGATTTTGAAGGAAGCTCCCCGGTCTAGATATACCATCTACCGGAATGAACAAAATGTATTAGGACCTGAAGAAAACTTTCAGATGGAAGAACATGAAGAGAGATATTATGGCTTATGTGGATAAATGTCTTGTGTGTTAGCAATTGAAGGCTGAAAGGAGGAAACCTTCTGGATTATTACAGCCTATGCCGATCCCGAGCTGGAAATGAGAAGATGTTACCATGGATTTTGTATCGGGTTTACCGAGGATTCCTAGGAATCATGATGTCATTTGGGTTATAGTTGATCGGTTGACAAAATCAGCCCACTTCTTGACGATCAGGATGACCTATTCATGTGATAGAGTGGCCCAATTATATGTAAATGAGATTATGAGACTTCATGGAGTTTCTGCTTCCATTGTATCTGATAGACATCCCCTTTTTGTCTTGAGGTTTTGAAAAAGTTTGTATAGGAAATTGGAGATAGAGTTAAAATTTAGTATTGCGTATTACCCTCAAATTGATGGCCAATTTGAGCGTACTATTTAAATTCTTGAGGATATGTTGAGGGCCTCTGTATTGGAAATGAATGAAAGTTGGGACACTTATCTGGCACTGGCTGAATTTGCTTATAGTAACAGTTTTTAGGCTAGTATCGACCTGGCACCTTTTGAGACTTTGTGTGGGAGGAAATGCAGGTCGTCGATTCATTGGGAGGAGACTAGAGGTAAAAAAATTTTCGGCCCTGAGATTGTGAAAACAACGGCAGAGAAAATTAAACTGATCCACGATAATCTGAAGGTGACTCAAAGCAGACAGAAAAGTTATGTAGATAGGAGGAGGACAGAATTGAGCTTTGAAGTAGGAGACCTTGTTTTTCTGAAAGTCTTACCGTCCGAGGGAATATTCTGGTTTGGAGTGAAAGGAAAACTGAAGCCACTGTCCATTGGTCCTTTTGAGATTCTAGAAAGGATCGGGGAGGTAGCCTACAGGTTGGTGTTACCACCTAGTCTGACGGGCGTACACGATGTATTTCATGTATTGATGCTTCGGAAGTACGTCCACGATCCAGCACACGTGATTGAATACAGATCCTTGACTATCGACAAGGATTTAACCTATGTCGAGGAGCCGCTACAGGTTCTAGATCAAAAGAATCAGAGGTTACGCACAAAAACCATTCCCTTGGTGAAAGTACTTTGGATGAATCATTTAACGGAGGAGGCCACTTGGGAGCGTGAAGAGGAGATCTAAAGCAAATATCCCCACTTGTTTTCTTAAGGTATGTAGCTCTGTATAATTTCGGGGAAGAAATTTTCTTAAGTGGGGGAGAATGTAAGGTCCTGAACTCGAAACATGATAATTTAAGCGTAATTAAAATAATTATAATCGAGTTTCAGAATTAAAAAGTGTGGAATGCTAGCTGCTGTATACTGATCCGCCACACAACAACCAAGTGCCTGCTGCACGCTCCAGCACGGCAACAAGGGCCAAAATTCAGTAAGGGCGTGCTCGCCGGGCTCTTGCCGCGTGCTCGAGCAAGGCCCCTGCCAAATCCCTGTGCTCGATGGGTGCTCGATCGCTGGTCACGGGCCCAGTCACGTGGCTCTTTTCTCCCACGTTTTAAATGGGAAATAAGAGTTTTGGGGTTTTATTTTTAGCAAACTCACGACAGCAACGAAGGAGAGAATAGAGGAAGGAGAGAGAAGAGAAAGAAAAGGGAAAAATCGGCCGTCCAGTCCCGATCCGAGTCACGGTAGCTGTAGATATCAGGCAAATGTACCTCGGACTGTTTTTCATTTTTACTGTTTTTCTGTACCTCAAAAATATTATTTATACTCTAAAAGCATGTTTCTCCATGTCCTGTATAAATAAAGCCTATTCCTGCAAACTGTTCGGATAAATTTTATGTTTATACGTATATACTGCAACATCTAGCTTCAATTTCATGAAAATGCATGTGTTAAGTGTCCATTTATCATCCAAAAGTTTTGGCAAAACCCTAGGTACGAAAATAAAGTGGTTTTAATGATTTTTACCCGTAACTTCTATTGTATAAAAGTTAATTGGTATTGAAATGAAGTTCCTGGAATAAATTGTTTCTGAAAAGTTTACACAGACTTTTACTGATAAATTACTATGGACTTCTGAAGCAAAATTGAAGGGCTTTGAGCTTATACTGTATATTCTGAAACAAATCTGAAGGATTTTTAATTATATCTGTATATTCTGAGGCAAACTTGAAGGGTTTTAGACCATCACTGTATATTCTAAAACTGATTGAAGAGTTATTGTGAAACTCTGACTGATTTCGGAAACTAAAAGGGGTTTTGGGTTATGAAATAAAAAGGAAAAAATATTTCTAATACTGTTAATTAGGACTAGTGACTGAGATACAGTTAGGTTAGGTTCTTCGGCATGCCTTAGAATATTATTGTGGTAATCGAGGATAACTCTATCCATTGAGTTATATATGGTCCACCCTTTCTTAGGGCGTTAACTTAGAGGGTAGTTTACTATTTTCGGCCGGCGTATTATACTGAATCCCATGAGAAGGGATGTCCCACAAGACGGGACAATTATTTCTGGCCTTGGATTGTGTGGAATAAACACAATCTATCCTCGATTATTCGCCCCCTCCGCTAGTAGGGTCTACTGGTAGAGTCCTTTACTGATAGAAAATGATTTTCTATAACTCACTGATTTGATATCAAATTTAGATTTCTGATTTCCGTTTCCTGATTTCTGATTTACGAAGCTTGATTTCCTTATATTGACCCTTCTCTGCTTTCATGTACTATTCTACCACCGTCACGAGTAAGTACTTTCTTGTTACAGTTCATCTGATTTTCGACGCTTGATTTAACGTCAAATTAGGCTTGTTCTGTTTCCTTGAACCGTCCTGACCTTAAATGCTTTTATGCTTTAATATAAATACATTACTGTTCTGTATTTTAAAATCTACTGCATGTTTTAGTACCTTACTGGACCTCGACTCACTATTTTACTTTTTTTTTTCCTCCAAATGAGATTGTAGAGTTGGTACCTGTCGAGAAAGAGTGACTTAGAGCTTAATTTGAAGACTTCCGAGAATCTGAAGTATTTTGGAGTCGCTGAAAGGAAATAGTTGGATGTAAAGACCTGATTTTGACTTATGGTTTTGTACATGGATATTTATGTATATATATGGGTTCTGTATAGAAATTATATAATGCATGTGATGAACAGGAAACTATACTTCTATAAGTTTAAAGTTCTGCTTCCGCTATATTCTTTCTAGTTTGTGTACAGTCCTAGTTGGCATCTCTCATCTGGATTCTGATATAGTTGATAGGATTGTTAAATTAAGCCATGGATAGTATCTGTGGTCCTATGAAAGCGTTTCATACGAAAATTGTGGTATTTATAGATAGTTGTATACTTGTACTAGTTCGTATACAGGTTTTGTACAAGTTCATATTTTCTATTTAGCCCAATTTTAGGAGAAACTCTACCTATTTTTTTCCTAGAACTTTAAGTGAGTCTTGGGTTTCTTTACTATTTTGAATGACCGGAATTAACTGAGAGAAAAAAATCCGTTTCGTTACAATACGGGTATAGATAATCATTTTGTTATAGGTTCATGTTTTCACACGCCTTTAATTACATACACAAATTAATATAAAACTTGTAATATGTAAGAAATTCTTACCACAATGAGTCGAACATAACTTTAGAATTTCTGGATAACAAATCCCTTCACAAATACATGTGATATAATTTTTGGAGCATATATATAACATATATAATATACATGTGGATAAATACCATTATTCATGTCCGACAATATTTTCAAAACACGTAAAAATAATAAATGCAAAATATATGTAAATAAATACCAAATAATCGGTATACCGACATTGATGAAACTAGGGTTTCATGTTTCTACGGCCAAATCATACATAAATCACAAATAAAATGGGTAAAAGTCAAGGGGGCACGGGTTAGGGTTTCGTGGAGCAAAATACTATACAAATCTTACAAATCGATATAAAATCGAAGTATATACATGCTCAATATATGGGTTTAATAAAATATGAATTTAAACGGGTATCGAAATGAGAATATCTGAAGAGAATTGAACAACAGTGCAAAGAAACGACAAAAAAGTATATGAGTGCACATACCTCGACTCAATCTATTACTTCTCTAACTAGCTCTAAGCTGGATTCGAACTCAGGAACCTCGATTCTTCCTTCTCTCTCTTCTCCTTCATGCTCTCTCTCTTTCTCTTATATCGTTGGAAGCCAAAAAATGACACACAAAATAACCCTCGCAGGTTTTATATCGCGAGCAGGCACTCAAGTGCCCGGCAAGCACTAGTGCACTGGATTGGGTGCTCGCAGCATTACCTAGGGCGCCCAGCGGGCATCCCCTGCCATTTCACATCCCGCATTTGAAACCTAATTTTTTCACATGTATTATACCTAATCTTAACTATATTACCTTAATTATTCCTAGTTACGATATTTAAAAATCGGCACCTTATAATAATATTGAGGGAAAGTATTATTGTGTTGAATGCGCGGTAAAATGGCCTAATGATAAAATATCGACAAGAGTAGAAATAATTTACTGGAGTAAAGAAAATGCCGGTGTAAAAAATGCCAAAGTGGTTACACTTAGGGCGAAGTGGTGAATTGTCGAAGTGAACAAAATGTCGGAGTGGTTACACTTAGGTTAGAGTTGTTACACTTAGGCCGGAGTGGTAAATTGCCAGAGCGGTTACACTTAGGGTGGAGTGGTGAATTGCCAGAATGGTTACTCTTAGGTTGGAGTTGTGAATTGCCAAAGTGGTTATACTTAGGTCGGAGTGGTCAAGCCAAGTCGGAGTGATAAGGCCAGTTCAGTTCATACTGATGCAAATGCGGGTCGAGTGCTGCCTGTCTAAAATGTTAGTCATTTGCAAAGTCCAGTGCAGGTGGCTAACTTTGTAGAAGAGGTAGTTGACTTTTCAGAATTTATAGCCAACTTCATAAAGTAGATTAACTGTAAAGTTCAGGATAGGAATGCAACTTTACAAAATAGGTAGTAGGCTCTGCAGTGCATACGACCATCTTGCAAAATAGGTGCCGCCCGGTGCATTTGTGTGTGTGTATATATATATACTCATAGCTGAGATTTGATAAGAATGTGAGAAAGAAATAGAAAATATAATGAATCGCCCTTTTTTTCTTGTACTTTATTCTCTATTCTTTGAGGGTTTCTGTAACTAAAGGTTTTTGTAACCAAATTTTATATAATAAATTTTTTATGGATTAAGTGTCTCATAATTTTCTCCCTCTTATTCATAAAAGGTTTCCACGTAAAATTTGTATATGTGTTGTTCTTTCCTCTTTTTGTTGTATGTGTGATTATTTTTACTAATTTTTCTTCTATATTCTCGATTTTACCTGCACCCGTTTCCATTAATCATTTCCTCAACATTGGTGCCATTAGGATCACCATAAGATCGACTACACTAACACTTCATTATTCAAACATTTTATAAAATACGAGAGGATTTAAAATCCTCACCTATTCTAAGTCCTACACTTAACTCAAGACATCTAGAACTAGAATATTTTAAAATATCCTAAATATTCAAATTACTGAACAAATCAAAATATTCCTTGAATATTATTGATTCATAAGTCCTCAATCGTTTTATACATAACCTTGTTTCTGTTATACTAGAATATTTTAAAATATCCTAAATATTCAAATTACTGAACAAATCAAAATATTCCTTGAATATTATTGATTCATAAGTCCTCAATCGTTTTATACATAACCTTGTTTCTGTTATACTATAACTATAATGACCAATTCCTAAATCCCCAAGTTTGACTTGGACTATTTTATGTGGAACTTCAAAATCATAACATTGTAAGTCATCATCAAATACTCTTCATAAATAAAACATGGATAATAAAATCTATGTCCTCAAAAACTGTAAGTTAATAATATTTATTTACAATCAAAACAATATAGGATGCTTCCCTAAAAACTAAATATCCAATAATGTCTAGCAACGTAAAAATAGTTCTTCATCACTTAAAATAAAAGCAACTATACTGTAGGATCATCTTTACCTTAAATATCTAGAGCAAAAAGCATGATATCTCGCTAGTGCTACATTTCTATTCTAATATGGAGCTAATAAAAATGTACGAGTAAGTCAATCTCTCATCAAGTAAAAGTAACAACAACTTAATATAATCAATAAAAATCTTAGATAAATAACAAGTGCGAAAGCAATAATAACAATATAAAATTTGATAATTGACTCCATCCGCAATCTCCAACTTGTTGAAGCCATGACACAAGGACAATAACAATGTTACGTATCAATTGGTTCCATCAAATGTAAATATCATGAATACAATAAGGATACCACAAAATTTAGATCACAGTAATAACATAAGTTTTACCAAATCTATCACAATATATGTTTATACTGCATAAGATATATTAACAATTTTTTCAGATTTTATTCTATTATTATGAAATAAAGCCTACGTGCTATCATTCCATGTGCTAGGAAAGTATCACGAGATAACTAACTCTCATCAATTTGATAAATGACTAAATCTATGTTATCCCAGTTTGATCCATCTTAGATTTGCAAATATCTCAATCTCTAATTCATTTGAAGATTCCTTATAAAGATCAAGATTTTATAATTCGATAAATTAAATTAATTTATATAAAATTAATATTAATGAATAGTAAATTAATTTATTAATATTTGAAGATTGACCAAATATAGTATGAATTAAATTTATTAAGTGAGATTATATATATTTCAACCCATAAACTAACAAACATTGAGTTGAATTCTCAAGAATTCAGCAAGAGGACCTAGCCACTTCAGCAGCCCTAAATTCCACGCTAATTTCCAAAATCTTCATAAACTATTTAATCCATATATGGCTTAAGTTTATCCTACACACATGGCAACAGCCAAATACACACACACAGCTGAAAATCATCAAAATTCAACTCAAGGGACCCAGCTTCAGCAAGCTCTCACGGCAGCCCATTTTCCATCCAAATTTCCTAAGTGTTTACTAATTAAATTAATTAATTAAAAGAGGACATATGGCCTGCAAAGAGAAAGGCACACGAGGTTGATGAAGGATCAAAAAAATATTAAAAATTAACCTCAAATAGAACACTAACAAGTGGCTAAATGAGGGAGTAACACATGAGTACTTTTGCATGACTTGAGAAGTTAAGAAATTGCTACCTTATGGGACACGTGGTAGCTTCCAATTCAATGGGGGATGACTAGGCACACTGAAAGGGGATTAAATAAAAGAAAAAGGGGAAGAAATCCAGAAGGGAAGAAGAGAAAATCAGAACAAAAATAGAGGATGAAATTTGCACCAGAGAAGGAAACTCGGTTGACTGCATTAGGATCAAAATTGAATATAAAATTATTCCAGGCAAAACAACTCCACTTCTTTAATTTGTTGGTTTATTTTTGATTTTATCTTCAAATATTATTGATCCAATACTTGAAATCCTTGCCATTGTCATACTAAAATAAGCAAAGTTTATAATCATGCTCCATGAAGTCCGAATTCTGCAGCTTGCTGATGTGTCTAATTTTTGGTACTATTAATGGCCGATTTATCTCATAAAAATTTTAATGTAAAAACTTTATTATGTTAGCTAAATCATTATCTTTTTTCAAAATTATTCTCCATAAAGTAGGCCAGTTCAATGAGTCTAAGGTCAACTGACAGTTTGAATCAAAAAAATCAGGGACTTACTATTAGTACTAATTTTCTTCACGTTTTTTATTGGTTCAAGCCGTATTAAAATTAGTATAGGAACTTTAATGAATCATCTAAGATGTAATAAAGTCGGTATTAAAATTTCTCTTGAAAATTTGACCAGTTCAGCCTCTAAAAAAATTAAATATCACTGAACCGGTTAGATTGCATCAGGATGCAGTTTTTAGCATAAAATTAGTGTATAACTTTGAACCGGATAAGGATAAAATTGAAAAATTTATATAAGCTGGTCCAAAATTATATGATGATTTTAAAAATGCATAAAAAGTAATTTTTTATGATGATTTGAATACTAAACCAGGCCTAAGTTTAGCAACATACAAGCTGAAATCTTGAAGCTAGAGTTAGTAGCTAAAATCTGAAGCTAGAGTTAGTAGCTGAATCAGCTACTATTATCTGGCTGAATTGACAATCAAATGATTTCCAAACCGGCCCAAATTTAGTGACCAACAAGATAATTCTCTTATTGATGTTGTGACAAAACGGTTTGTGAATTGGAGCTAAATTGGTGATTGAACCGGACCTCATATCGGCAACTAGATTAGGCTTCAGCAGTTTTGCTGATATTTGAATTCCATTCCATAAAAATGGGTTAAACTGGGCCCCAGATTTGCTGAACCGGCCGCCAAAGTAGCTTAAGTATGTTAAGATGATACTAAAGTATTAACTTGTAAAATTTGGTAGGAATTAACCACCGAACTAGACCCCAAATTGACAACCAAATCGGCTCTTGCAACCATGCTGATGCTGTACAGGATAGATCATGAAAAATAGATTAAACCGGCCATAAACCAGTTGAACCAGCAGCCGACCTAGCCACGTCTTATAGTATTAAGGCTTAACTATCACTATGTATGACATTTTTCAAAAATACCTCGATTTGGTCACTAAACCGGCCCCAGAGTGAAAATTGCTACTGAACCGGCTGATTTATACTTAATTGCCTATTTTGCTAATTTAGTATAAATTGGTTAGAAAATTAATAATAAACCGGTCATATATGGTATATTAAATTAGTAAACAAGCTATACATCATGTGAATTAGTTGGCCATAAAAGAACCCGTTGTTAAAGACTAAAAATGAACCGATTTCTATAGAACCGGCTAAATTGTAAGTTAACTGGTTTTATATATGCTCCCAAGAAAATATAAATTTTCTCTAATGTGAGAAAATTAAGAAGAAGAAGTAAGATTATAAATAATGGCTTCTAATATAAAATTTTAAGAAGTAAGGAAATTGAACCAAGGATTTTTATTTCAACGGATAGTATCCCCTGACATACTTTAAGATATTATAGTGTAAATCATTGTCTGAATAAGTATCGTTGTTGTGATTTTGGTCTTTAATTGTGTGGATTGAAGACAATCCATCCTACACTCGAGATGTAAATAAGGAGGATATGGCTTTTGATTGTATGGATTGAACACAATCCATCCTGTCTTTGGAATATAAATAAGGAAGAAGTATCATTGTTGTCATTTCGGCCTTTGATTGTGTTGACTGAATACAATCCAAATATCGATCAAACGCTTCATTAGCTAGTAAGGTCTACTAGCCTTGATTCCTCAAGATATGAAAAGTAAAAATAAGCTGACAAGTTAAAAAAATTATGTACAAGAAAAAGAAATGTCAGTTGCATCATAAAAATTTTATAAAAGTATATATGTATGTTTACATGTATTACGACTCCTATTCCTCATTATAATTTATTTTTAGAAAAATAAGTATATCTTTAACTATTATATTCTTATTAAATATTTAGCTCACTCTTACTATTTTCTTTTTCTTTAGATATTTCGCAGGAATTCATATCTAAGGAATAAAAGTAAAAAAGAACCATTAAGTTATGCGGTAATTAGTAATAATGTAATTAGTTTAATTTAAGTAATGATGTAAGAACTAGTAATTTTATAAGTATCTTAGAAATATAAATTTTAGTATTAATAGTTCAGAAATATATTCGCGAATTTTTTATAGTTATCTTGTAAGTTTCGATGTAATTTTTATAAGATGAATATTGAGATTTTAGTTGGTATCTTTCCTTATCATAAGTTACATTAATATTATTTTGAATGAATGTCAGAATCATTAATAATTGGCATTATTTTGGATCCTGTATATCATAGTTTGTTGTGATTTATAAATTATTATAAGGCAAGCATACTGTAACGGAACGAATTTTTTTTTTTGTCCTTAGATATTTTTGCTTATACAAATACAGAAACTAATGCCCAAATATAACTTAAGGTTCTAAGGAAAAATGGATAGAATTCTTTCTAAAATTGGGCTAAACCAAATGCAAACAACCCGTCCATAACCTGTAGAGACACAAATATAAATCTCCACACATATTTATAGTTCATACACTGGATCATCAAACATCATGTCTTCACCCATGGCTTCAATTTATCAGTCCTATCTACTATATCAAAATTCAGACGAGAGAAGC
Organism: Nepenthes gracilis; assembly: GCA_033239525.1. Classification (NCBI taxonomy): domain Eukaryota; kingdom Viridiplantae; phylum Streptophyta; class Magnoliopsida; order Caryophyllales; family Nepenthaceae; genus Nepenthes; species Nepenthes gracilis. The sequence continues at coordinate 10,862,017 of BSYO01000027.1, read as the reverse complement.
AGTCTAGGACCTATACAAAATCCAAAGAATAGAGTAGCAAAAGCAATTATATCCATAATGTAAATCTGCGGAAGCATCAATTACAATTTTAATAGAATACAGAATATACCACAACTAAGAATACATAGTTTCATCCACAATTTAGACATTTATATTAACAATATCCAAAAATCCCAAGTCTTTAAAGGTTTCAAGACTCCATTCCGCTCCTTGCTAAGCTCTAATTACTTTTATTTATTTAGTATCTTCTCTATATTCTTATTTGGAGGAAATAAAATAAAATAGTAAGTCGAAACCCAATAGTGTACCATAAAACATACAAGTGACATGCTTAGATGCAGAACATAAATATAGAATGTCATAAAAATTGTCAAAGAATAGGAACATATACAAAAAGTATGAGAAAAGTATAATTCGACATGAACTGATCCCAATAATCATAATTCATGCCTTCATGCAAAACATATATTCATTATAATAGAAAACCATAATAATATTAGAAGAATAGAAGCATTCATGGAAATAGAGATAAAGCATAATGCTATTTAAATATAAGTTGGTGTTCAAAAAACAGTTCTAAATCTTACTTGTTTCTTCAGAAATTTTAGTTTGATATCCTAGGGACCTAACTAGCATACCCTACTAGCCGAGGGGGTGAGTAATAGGGGATAAATTGTATTTTTGCCACACAAATCAAAGGCCAGGATCAGCGCTGGTAATAGGAATCGATTGTGTTTCCAACACACAATTAAAAGCGAGGTATAGTAATAGGATTAGGAATCGATTGTGTTTTGGACACAATTCAACGCCAACGGAGGATGTATAACCTCCAGAATTAGTTTTCTGCCCCCCACGGTTAACGCCCCGAGGAATAGTGAATCACGTTTAGTTCCATGGATTGAATTATCCTCGATTGTCACCGTATATTCTAAAACATGCCGGAGAGCCTTACCTGCCTATATATCAATCCTAGGTCCTAATTGACAACATTAGAAAGCTTATAATCTATCGTTCTTCAGAAAATTGGTCAAAATCTCGCGGTTAACTCTTCAGTATGCTTTAAAAATTCTTACTAATTTAACAGCATAATTCAGTGTAAATTTTTTAGATACAAATCACAACATGGGCATTTCCTCATTACAAATCAAAATTTACTAGTCAAAATTTATGGATTAAAACCGTCAAATTCCTTCATTTTCATGCTTAGGGTTTCGCCAAACCTTCCGAATGAGAAACTAACACCAAACATATATTTATACGCGAAATAGGGGGTAATTATTATAGTACATGCTAGTAAACATGAAATCTATCCGATTAATCGGAGAAAATATGTTTTATTTATAGTAAACATGGAGAAATGTTGATTTAAAGCATAAACACAATATTTGAGATACTGAAAAGTTATAAAAATAGTAAATAACGTCCAAAGTACACTTGTTTGAGCTCGATCTACAGTTTTTCTTATTCTAATCGGATCATAACAGAAGATTTCTCCCCCTTGTTTTTTCTCTTCCCTTTCTTTCCTCTCTTCTCCTCTCGTTCTCTATTACTGTTTTGCTTTAAATGGGACTCCAAGTCACGTGGGGGTCACACGACTGGCGCTCAAGCGCCAGTCGAGCGCCCATCAGGCGGCTACTCAAGCAAATTCGCGCTCAAGGGGGCGCTCGATTGGTGGTTGAGCACCACCCTCGTAGCTTGCTTTGCTCCCATTCCGCCTCAGGCGTGCCCTCGAGTGATGGTCGAGTGCCCTACGCTCCTTAGCCTATTTCGCCTCATTTTGTTTCGGTATTAAATTTTTTACTATACTTAAATCCAAATATGATTTTCATCTACCTAATTACTTCAAAATTATCATATTTCGGGATCGATACCTCACACATACATTACTTATGATTAATATGGACATAAGAATGTGGGACGTGACATTCCTTCCAACCCTTTTGGCATAGGAATCTTAACTTTTAAATTTCATTCATGCTCTAGGAATAAGAATTATGACTCTTGAATACCTTCTACCCCTTCGACCATTGAGATTATCACTCTCAAGATCCCTCTACCGATTTGGGCATACGAATTCTACTCTAAACATGTCAAATCCTATATCCCTTATTATGATATCTCTTGAGATAATATCTTACGATGGTTATATGGTTACAAGTATCCCTCCATATATTCAAATCTCAATTCGTCGGGATATGAATTAGATATTAGATGACTATAGACTACACCAAGATTCTATAGGTTCCATATTTCTTAAAATTACAGAATTTTTATATAATTTTCTTTACCCAACCATGGACACCAATAAACATTCTGACACACATTTGAGGACAATGCAAAAAAGTTCATTACTAAGAAATGATAAGAGAAATCCAACAAATATCCAAGGTTCTTGACAAATAGCACTCCCATTAGGCATACTACATTCGTATGCTCTAGATTTAACACTAAAAATAAACATTTTACGTCTCATACCTAAAACCTAGGCTCTATCAATCTACTTCTCTTGCAATCGATTGTGAGCTTGCACATCATACTAATACTAGATTATAAACTCTACCAAAATATCACAAAGGTGTTCTAGACCATAGTCCCTAACTAGTGAACCAATTAAAGGCAGAAAAATTTTCCTCATTTGTGTTATTTACGTTCAAAATTGACATGACTCTTGAAACTATCTTGAAACATACAAGGCGTTCAAATGCAGTCTTTGACAATGCTCAAATGTCAACTTAATTCCTTAGCTAAAAGACTTCTAATTGCTTTGAGATTTAATATATAGGATGCTCAGCCTTTCTGAAATACACCCACTGAGGTAAACTTACAAGATTATGTAGTTATACTCATAGATCTAGAGATATACCTCAAGCTAGGTTCTTGCATTTGAATGCTGAGTTAAATACTGCATAAATTCATAGATCTATGCAATTCTAGCAGTAATTAAAGCATTACAAATTTGTCTATCGTGAAGTCCTCTATTTATATATCTACATTATCCATATATGCTATCAAAATAATAGATATACCAGAATAACAAGATGAAAAATCTGGATCTGGCCATTCCCACATTAACACTCAAAAGTCATTCAAATGCTGGCCAAATCTACATGACGCGTTTGAATATTGACTTGAATACCAATCGAAATTCACACAAAAATCGACCTCCTTTATCAGTTGTAAGGAGCTTGCGTATTCTCAAAAATCGACATTAGATCCGGTTATCATCAGCTTCGAATCAGAAAGGGTGATGTAGCAAAGACTGCCTTCCGAACTAGATATGGGCACTATGAATTTGTAGTGATGCCATTTGGATTAACTAACGCTCCAACCGCATTTATCGACTTGATGAACTGAGTTTTTCAGCCCTATTAGACAAATTTGTGATAGTCTTTATTGATGACATCCAACGATATGCTCAAGAAAAGCGAATGATTTTAGCATACTTTCAAGTTCAGCCGAATATAATAAATGAGGTTAGGGGAGGGCAGGTGAATGATCCCTTATGAATATCATGAGTGATCTAAACAGAGATTCCCGAAGTGATTTTTATGTTAGGCTGGATGAAGCATTGAGGTTTAGGGATCGGTTATGTTTGCCGGATGACAAGGAATTGAAAGAGAAAATTTTGAACAAAGCCCATCGATCACGGTATACAATCCATCCATGAGTCAGTAAGATGTACTAGAATTTAAAGAAAACGTTCTGGAGGAGGAATATAAAGAGGGACATCACGGCTCATGTAGAAAGATGTCTTGTGTGCCAGCGAGTGAAAGTAGAAAGGAGAAAGCCATTTGGGCTGTTACAACTAATGCCGCTTCCAGGCTGGAAATGGGAGGATATTGCCATGGACTTCGTGATCGTTCTACTAAGGACGCCAAGAAAACATGATGCTGTTTGGGTTATAGTTGACCGGCTGACAAAGTCATCCCATTTCCTAGCAATCTAGACGACTTACTCCCGTGATAAACTGGCCCAGCTATATGTGAACGAAGTCGTCAGGCTTCATGGTGTGTCTGCCTCTATTGTATCTGATACGGACCCTCGCTTTGTTTTAAGATTTCAGAAGAGTTTGCATAAGGAATTGGGAACAGAGTTAAAATTCAGTACCGCTTATCATCCGCAAACCAACGGCCAGTCAAAACGGACGATTTAAATCCTTGAGGATATGTTAAGAGCCTCGGTCTTAGAAATGAAAGGGACTTGGGATAATTTCTTGGCCTTGGCAGAATTTGCATATAATAACAGTTATCAAGCCAGTATAGGCATGACTCCTTTTGAAGTATTGTATGGAAGGAGATGTAGATCACCGATCCACTGGGAGGAGCCCGGAGATAAAAGAATTTTGGGTCCAAAAATTGTTAAAGAGACGACGAAAAAGATAAAGCTAGTACATGAGAATTTAAGGATTGCCCGGAGCAGACAAAAGAGCTATGCAGACCAGAGGAGATCTACATTGAAGTTTGACGTAGGCGACTTTGTATTCCTAAAAGTGTCGCTATCTAAAGTGATATCCAGATTCGGGGTAAAAGGAAAGCTGAAGCCACGATTTATTGGCCCCTTCGAGGTTTCGAAAAGGATCGGAGAGGTGGCCTACAAACTAGCGCTACTACCAAGCTTGGCGGAAGTACATAACGTGTTTCATGTATCAATGCTTCAGAAATATGTCCATGATCCTGCACATGTGATTGAGTTCAAGCCTTTGACAATTGACAAGGACTTATCCGACGTAGAGGAATTGATGCAGATTTTGGATCGAAAGGAACAAAGCCTACGTACAAAATCAATCTCCTTGATAAAGGTACTCTAGAAAATCACTCGTCTGAAGAAGTGACTTGGGAACGAGAGGAAGAGATTCGGAACAAGTATCCCTACTTGTTTTCTTGAGGTTAGTAACTTCATTTAAAATTTCGATGATGAAATTTCTATAAGTAGGGGAGAATTATAATGTACCAAATTTTTGGAATCTTCTGTCATCGAAAATATAAGGACCAAATTCTTTTGTGGCGAGAGAATGGCAAAGAGGTGAACGGAAGTTAATCTGATCAACGCCAGTTGACCGGAAAATATGATGAGAAAATTAATCCGGTCAACGCCTGTTGACTGAAAAACGTGACGAAAAATTTAACCGGTCAACGCTAGTTGATCGGAAAATGTGAAGGAAAGCTTATCCGGTCAACACCCGTTGACCTGAAGAGAAGAAGGAGGCAGGAAGTGTTAAAGCCATGAAGGCCGACCGTCGTGTAACCCAACTTACCAGTCAACGCAATATTGACCAAATTTCAATAAGCGCAAGTTTTTCGGAGACCTTGATCTCCGAAAAACAAATAGAAATAGTGAATTCCGGAGACCTTTGGCAAAAACCTAAAGACCACTTTTCCAGAGGCCTTTGATAAGCTCTCGGGAGGCCATATGTGAAGTTCCGGAGACCTTGATCTCTGGAGATGTTGAATTTGGAGACTTGGAGTTTAGAGAATAAAATTTCCGGAGACCTTGATCTCCGAATACGCTGAAGTTTAGAGGCTAAAGTTTCCAGAGACCTTGATCTCCGGAGACGTTATTAAAGGCTAAAATTTCGGAGACCTTAATCTCCGAAGATGGAAAATCTTCCAAAGACAATTAAAGAGTTTTCCGGAGACTATTTTCGGAGGCCATTGAGGAGTTTCCAGAGACAGTTTTCCAGAAAAGATTGACCAGTTCTCCGGGGACGATTAATGAGTGCTTTCCGGAGCCAATTAAGGAGGCTTCCGGAAACGATGAATGTAATTTCCGAAGACGATTATGTGAATTCAGGAAAAGAGAATTGGAGACGTCCTTCCGGAGACCACGATTCTGGAGGCCTTGTTTCCAGAGACCAATCCCGGAGACCATTGAGGAGCTTCCGGAGACCTTAGATAGAAGACATTAGATAATAATTTCAAAGACGATTCTGAAGAGAGCTAAGTGGCGATTTTCGAAGAAAATTTGGGAATGTTTCCAGAGACCTTAGACAATGACTTTTGAAGAAGATTTCTAGAAGGAAACTGAGGAGTTTTCCAGAAACCTTTTTGGAGGCCATTGAAGAGTTTTCTGGAGACAAATCCAGAGACGCTGAATGTGATTCCGGAGGTGTTATATGATAGAAAAAGGGGAAATTAAACCAATCAATGCCAGTTGACCGGCAACGTAAAGGGAGAGTTGGCCGCCTGATTGATTGACGTGATGACTAATTATGATTAAGGTCAGGATGACCATGCCTAAATAGGTAACCGACTTTTAACCACCCCCGAGTGGTTGACCTGCCTTACCTACTACCGCCAGACCAAAGGCCTATAAATGAGAAACTAGAGAGTACAAGGAAAAAGATTAGGAAAGGCTCTCGGCCGATCTTCTTAGTGAAAGAACCTAGAATTCCAAGCCGAAGTGAAGAGATTCAAGCAAGTGTACTCACCCTTTTTAAGATCATGTTTGTAATGCATGTGTAACTCCTATTTTTAAGTTCATGTTTTAGTGCAAGTGTACCCCCCTTTTGTTTAAGTTTATGATTTAATGTAAGCGTACTCATCTTTCTATAGTTCATGTTTACAATGCAAGTATGTCTGATTTTTTATGAACTTATATTACGGTATGCATGATATTTGTTCTGATCATCTGAATTAAGGAAAATTTCTGTTAATGCCATATTTAAAGGAAGCTCTGTTATGTGTTTTCATAAAGATCTCCGATTAACCATACTTACTTGCATGAAATCTAGCCACGAACAAGTTTTTAAGATATCTGATTTGAATATGTGTAAAAGACCTCCGGCTTTGTTTGTAACGACCCGAGATCGGGTCCCCGAACCCGACCCGGACCGTCACGGTGAATTTTTTGAATCATCCGAAATCATGCAATTACGCGTCATCAAACAACTTTAATGAATTTTATGATATCATTTAAGACACAATCCATAGTCATCATAAATGCATCATCATATAAATATCCATAATAATAACAAATAACTCTAATAAATGACATCAATGTTAAAAATCTCGATCCCCATAGAGAAATCTAATAAAAGTTGAACAGTAACTAAACTACTAAGATCTTAAGTCTCCGTCTGAAGAGCCTCGAACTTTGGTATCACTTCTATCTGACGGCTACCCAAAAGTCACATGATCTCCTTGATTCTGATGTTAACCTGTCTAATCTGGAGCCAATAAAACACAATGGTGAGCCAAAGCCCAGCAAGTGATAATAATCAAAAATGGTATACAACAATAACAATCTCGGATATTAAACTATCAAGATCTCAATATAAATCTAACCATCTGCTATATCCGAGCAAATTACAACACGTCGTAAATACGACTCTAGGCAAAATAGGTCCTAGAAGACCCACACATCAAAAAACAAGAGTGCCAATAAACAACGGTAATCCCCTGGAATCTGACATTAACGATGATTGAGGATTTCCTCGATCCATATGTCAGTGTGAACAACCTAAACATCAATATCGATAAACAACATGGATTCCACCCAAATCCGAATAACGTAAAATCTGATCCATGGATTCTACAAAATATAATTGTGGATTCAACCGAATCCCAAACTCACGAGATATCAACAATGATGAAACATCACAATGAATCTCCTTGGACCTTATTCTACCATAGTGACCCAATGGCCGCGTATTTACGCCCCCAACGGCTGGGTAAGTGCAACGAGGTTGTCCATGGTATCCCCACTACCCCTACAGTCCTCTCAAAGGCTATACCCGTAGCATGCTCATACTATCTCCGATACCCCTCGCCGATGATATCCTAGATATCATTCTCTACGATGGTCACTAGGTTATAAGCATCCCTCTTGACTCACTGTACGAAATATCAAGAATTTGGTTATCAACTCAATTTTGAGGTCACCACCGTACGAGATAGTAAGAATCTCCCTGGATCATATTCTGCCACCGTGAACCAAAGGCCGCGCATTTACACCCTCAACGGCTAGGTAAGTGCAACGAGGTTATCCATGGTATCCCCACTACCCCGACAGTCCTCTCCGAGGCTGTACCCGTAGCATGCTCATACCATCTCCGATACCCCTCGCCAAATGATATCCCTGATATCATCTCCTATGATGGTCACGTGGCTATAAGCATCCCTCCGCGATAAACATACCTCAATATCACCATGATACAGAAATCAGTATCGGATAAGTGTAGACCACGCTAAGGTGTCGTAGCCTCCCATTCGACTAGATACTTTAGGGTTTTTATACGCTTTCCTTTACCTTGACCGTAGAAAACCAACAAATCAAATACTCACATAATCGAGTATAACACAAAGAAAGTTTCACAACATCAATAATAGGAACGTCGTTCGGTGCTAACACGGACCATACTCACGCAATCAAATCCAACACAAATGAATATATCTCAGGACGTTCAGAGGAAATACATGGATCGAGATATGATCCGTTCAATTACTTTACTATTTTTCTATTTTATTTCGAAGCGATGCCTACGACTAAGGCCAACCATATTTTTATTTCAAATTCCATCCCCAATTAATTTTACAAGGTTGGCAATATTTATTTCCTTATACAATTAATACCATTCCGCACACCGGCCAATATATTTTTATACATTCAACATATACAAACTACAAATATCCTCTATACTCTTTATCATCTTTATTCTCATACATCCACATATAACCACACATCTTAGCATACATAAATATATATTCATATATATATATATATACATATATACCTACCGCATGCCCATACAATAATCACGTAATCGACTATTAGCATTTCAGGCGTATTGACGCACATGCATAAGTCCATGTTCTATCACAAATATATATATATATATATATATGTAAATATTCATATAATTGTTCCAATCTATATATATATACACACACCCATACTTATACATATTTATTTATATATATATATACACGTATACACTCACACATAAATGCCATCACATACATACATATATGTATTTGTTTATACAAATACCTCCATGTATACATATATATTTATATTTATTTATTTATTCATTTATTTATTTATACACATATATTCACACATACTACCAACTCTCTACTCACACCAACAGCCCAATCCACGGCCCAACATCACACGCAAGCATTCACCAACCCAACAGCTCCCACACACCCACACCGCCTGGCCAGCCTCACGCAGCTGCTTCTGCTGCACACACACACAGCGCACATTCCACTGGCCACACCCACACACACACAGGCTGTGGCGCACGACAGTGACACCACCTCCTCACTGCCCGCTCCTCACCAGCGACGGCAACTGCACCAACAGCACCACCTCCTCACTGCCTTCTCACAACCTGGCGTACTACACCCACTGCACGACACTACCACCTGCGCCACAATACATATATACACAATGCTGTATATACGCTGTATACGTCCTATCCACTGTCCGTTTCTCTCCATTTTTGAACCCCAGAGTTGGATTCAGAAGGTTAAACAGAGCCCATTCCAAATAGAACTTCATGCTCTATTTTCCCCAATTTTTGCTTATACATGGATCAAAGAAGTCGAGGAGTATGCCATCCCAATTTTCATCTTCTAACAATTAGAAAAGAGCATCTTTAGCACAAATCTACTGATTATTACACCTTAATCTCACAATTTCTCCCCATTCGAGCCGTAGGCTCTGTTTTTACCCAACTTTTTCATTTTTCAACCGTTTCCACACCATTTCCACAATATACTCAATTTCAATTAGCAATCATGAAAATTGAGGGAGTGAAGAAGCAATTTATAAGCAAGAAGAGAAATGACGATAGAAGGGAAAATCACTTGCCAATTTGAGTAGAAATGACAATAGAGGGGTTCACTTACCTGATTACTGCAAACCACGACTAGGTTAGCACCGGTTTGGCTTCGGCTTCAAATTTGACTTCAGCTTTGTCTTTGTCTTCGGCTTTGACACGATGGCAACGGCAAACGGCGGTGACGATAATCACGGTGACGATAATCCGGCACTGGTCGACAATGGCAATAGCAGTGGCAACGGCGAGGAACAAACGTGACGGCGATGAGCAGCGGCGAAGGACAATGACGACAGCTAGGGTTTCACGACGGCGGCTCCCCCTTCTTCCAACGTCTCCTTAAACAATGAAGGAATCGGTTAGGGTTTTTGCCGAATTTCCATTTGAGGCCCGATTCCCTTCCTCCCTTTGCTGCGCCGCTCTTCTCTCTCTCTCTCTCTCTCTCTCTCTCTCTCCTCCCCTCCTTCCTTTCTTCTTTCTTTCCTTTCTTTCTTTCTTCTTTTCTTTCTCCTTTTTTTCTTCGGCCAATTCTTTCCTTCTCCTCTCATTTTATTTATTCATTTATTATTATTATTATTATTATTATTATTATTATTATTATTATTATTATTATTATTATTATTATTATTATTATTATTATTATTACTACTACTGCTACTACACACATTATTATTATTATTATTATTATTATTATTATTATTATTATTATTATTATATATTTTTTATATATATATATTTTTTATTATTAATTATTTAATTTTTATTATTACATTTATTATCATTATATCCACAATTATTGTTTTATAATAATTATTATGATTATTATTTATTTCTAATTATTAGTAATGTTTATTAGTATATATTTTACTCCCCTTTATTATTATTTTTATTTATTATTTATTATTAATTATTTTAAACTCATTATTATTTATAATATTTATTAATATCAATATTTTAAATTATTTATTACTATATTAATTCTATATAATCCGAGTCAAACTATCAAGGTGTTACATTGTTAAAGAAAAGGCATTCGGCTTTTGATATATGACCTCCAGTTTTGTTAAAGAAAAGGTACTCGGCTTTTGTCAAAAATGACCTCCGGCTTTTGTTAAAAAGGTGTCCGTCTTTTGATAAATGACCTCCGATTTTTGACATAAGACCTCCGAATTTGATGAATGAGACCTCCGACACTTTGATAAAAGATCTTCGATTTTAAGACGTTAAAGGAAAAGCTATACGGACTTCAATTGTTTAAAGTTAAGAACAAAGACTACAAGAACAAGGAAAAATAAATGTAATATGGACAGCAAGTGGAACTCTATGACTTTCGACCTTTGAACTATGATAGATGGCCATCAAACGATATGAACGATGAACCGAGTTTCCATTAAGTTTGCTGTTAAAATTGGATGAAGGATATTGGAGTGACATTCGAGGACTGCCCCTAGGCCACGGGGGAATTTCTGGTGGCACAAGGCTTATGGACTACAGCCCCGTATGCTGGGTAAAAGGCATTACTTCCCGCCTCAGGAAGTATAATAGGAGATACAGCCTTAGGTTGGAAGGTAGCACACAACCCTTCCTCGATGTTGTCCGCTCCTGTCCGGTCCCTAAAGATGATAAGAATTCCCCACGGTTTTATGAATTTTCTGATGTTGAAGACAAGACACTAAGAATAAGAACAAAAATTTCCGAACTTAAGAAGAAATGATATGGTGATTTTCGCATGCTCAGTTTATGTTATGAACCTCTACTTTGATCCGATGATATGTATATTAATGTTTTCTGCATGTAGGTACCTTACTGGGCTTTGTAGCTCACTCTTGCTGTTTTTCAGATGATGAGAAGCTTATGAAGGATGAAATTGAATAGAGTCATGTGGTGTAGTTAGACGGCATAGCTGGCCGGAGCTGACCAGCAAAGGAGTGAAGGAATTGATGTATTTTCTTTTGGTGTTTCGAAAAAGACTTGTAAAATATTTTCGCTGTAAAAGAATTAATGGATGTTAGCTTGTTTTCGTAATTACTATATGGGAGAATGAAGTTTGACATTCCTAGTAGCATCTCAATTCATGCCAAGGTCTTCATGACCGACCGACCTTAATGTTGGCTGGTCAGATATGAGGTTAAACTTTGATGGCCAACTCAAGGAGTTCAACCTTAAGCGATCCTGTGTATGCATAATCCAAGATAAAAATAGAAGAAAAGAAAGAAAGAAAAAATTTTATGTCCACCTAGTTAGTATTTATACCATATATGTTGGCTTGACGGCGGTTCGATATGGTGGAATATGTCTGGGGCCATCACATCAATACTTGAAAAATCGAATGCCCAACCAATGGATATACATATTTAGGATATGGATAATTCATAATTGAGGGAAAAACATGCATAAAATTCTAAATGGAAGGGAGTACACGAGTTGGGCACGGGTCTAGGGTGCAAATCGAAGGGAAAATCGAGTATTTAACAACAAATACTTCTAGTAATAATCATGGGTTCCATGTTTTATATGATTTAGGTAGATATCAGATTGAAAATACCCAAGAAAAAATAAACAAAAATCAAAAGAGAGAATAAAAAGGGTATGGGGGTACTTGCCTCAACTCGATATACCACTTCTCCAACTAGCTCGAGCTCGAAATTGGACCTAGAGACCTCGATCTCACCTCTCTCTCTCTTTTTTCCCCCAAAAAATTGCGTGAAAATGCCATGGAAGAAGCCTAACATGGCTTTTAAAAACAGACTGACGCTCGAGCCGATAGCCGGTGTGCTCTAGGCGCGCGGCCACTAGATTCAGCGCCTGCCCCGGGCAATCGAACACTTGGCGAGCACTAGGCCCCTGGAAATGGTGCCTGCTATATGCACCGTCCAAAAGGCGGCTGCCCGATTATGCCTCCAGCTTTAAGGTTCCCGCATATCTCAAGTCTGATTTTTGGTTATCTTAATTTAATACAACGCAGTTACCATAAATTAGAACCTAAATCTTATATACTAATTGACATTTTGAGGTTTATAACACCGGTTTCTGATTCTCCCAAGTCTAGTTCTTCGAGCCTCTCGATCCAATTTCTTCCATAATATAGGATCTCGATTCACTTATTTTAATTTAATTACATCTAATTATCATATCTTAGAAACCGGTACCTTACAACTCTCCCCTACTTAAAGAAATTTCATCGTTGAAATTTAACAAACCTCAAAACTTACAAATGGGAAAAATCCTATTAGATTCGTACTTCATATCCTTGAAAAAAAGATCTTTCCTAGTGAACTTAGTACCATAAATCACCCTACTTCCCAATACCTAATGCTTCCTATTTAGATCTAGGTAGGAACATGTCACAAGATAAACTCCTTATTTCCTAAAAAGGCTCAATTCGACCATAAGCTTACTTCCTGTGACAGACCGGCCACATTCCACCGCATGTGGCCACCCGTCGATCGAAACCGATCATACACTTTGGTTAAAAAAGTGGACTTAAAATTTTTCTTTTCTTTTATATGTTTTACATTGTATGCATAGGATCGCATAAGGCCCAACTCATGAGTTGGCGGCCAGGGGTCGTGGGTTCTCTCTTGACCGGTGAAAGACGAGGTCGGTCGGACGTAAAGGTCCCGAAACAAACTGAGATGCCACTAGGAATCACAAATTTCTCAAACCACAACATCGTACGGAAGCATACTAATATTCATTAACTTTCACAACTTTCACAATGGAAGTGTCCTACAAAATGCTTCCCAAAATAATCAAAAGAGAGTACATCAATTTTGCCCGTGCACTGCTACTTAATCTTGGTCAGCTATCCTACTTAGCTAGTCCATCGAACCTCATTCTTTTTCGTCTGGCATAAACTCATCATCTGAAAAATAGAAGAGGTGAGCTAGAGAGCCCGACAAGGTACTCATGCATAAATCACGCATTGTCATAAATAGCAAGGAAACAGACATAATGTAATAGAGGCGTTTGTGCATGCAGTTTCATAAAACGTGGCCGAAGTCAATTTCATGCAAACAGGTTCCAAAGTCATTTCATGCAATTTGATTTCCAAACACATACTTCTATTTCCAAATTCATTTCCGTCAAAAATCGGCTACATTTAAGGTCTGTAGTTCTCGAACCACATGTCTCAAATAACGGCTACATTTAAGGTCTGCAGCTCCTTACCCCTCGAATCATCAAATCTCATAAACGCTACATTTAAGGTCCGTAGTCATGACCATCCAAAACGCTATATTTAAGGTCCGTAGTCATGACCATCCAAAATGCTACATTTAAGGTCCGTAGTCATGACCATCCAAAACGGCTACATTTAAGGCCTGCAGCTACTCAACTATCCAAATACTTAATTCCGCAAATCATGCTTTCCCAAAAATCCGAAGTCAAATTATATAATTAACCGGGCACCAAAAGGTCTTTCTTTCAATGTCTTAAAAGCTGGGGATCATTTTATCGAAATGTAGGAGGTATTTTTTTATAAGGCCGGAGGTCTTTTATTATAAAGCCAGAGGTCTTTTAAACGTGAAATAGCCAAACTTTTTAGAACATGCAAATATCGAATCTCATGCAGGTCAGCAATTAACCAGATTTCATGCATTTTAAGTAAAACAGCCAGACATCATGAAATAACAGGGCTTCCTTTAAACATACGATTAATTCAGAAGATCAAAGCAAATTACCATAACATGCTTCACGTAGAAACTAAACAATATTCCTTGTCAAACTTTAACATAAATTCATCAAAACCAGAGTATACTTGCATTACAAACATGATCTTAAAAAGGATGAGTACACTTGCTTGAATCTCCTTACTTAGAACCGGCTTAGAATTCTTAGTTCTTTCACTAGAAAGCTTAGCCGAGATCTTCCCCTTAAATTTTCCAGTTCCTTATTTATAGACCTTTGGTCTGGCGGTAGTAGGTAGGGCTGGTCAACTACTTGGGGGTTGTTGAAAGTCGGTTACCTAATTAGGCATGGTCACCCTAACCCTAGTCATAATCAATCATCATGTCAATCGGGCGGTCAACTCTTCCTTAGTTTCCCTTTTTCTATCACAGATCTCCTCTGGAATTGTCACCTAAGAGTGTCTCCAGAATTCGCGTTTATCGTCTCCGGAAGACTCTTTAATGGCCTCCAGAATTGGTCTCCGGAAAACTCATCAGTTTTCCCTGGAAATCGTCTCTGGAGAACTCATCAATCTTCTCCGGAAGCCGTCTCTTGAGACTCCTCAATTGCCTCAGGAAATCGTCTTCGAAAAACTCGTCAGTCTTCTTCGGAACTTCAGCCTCCAAACTTTAACGTCTCCGGAGATCAAGGTGTCCGAAAACTTTAGTCTCCAAACCTTAACATCTCCAGAGATCAAGGTCTCTAGAAACTTCACATATGGCCTCCAGAAATGGCCTCTCAAGAGCCTTTCAAAGACCTCTGGAAAAGTGGTCTCCGGAAATCTCTTCCTTTACCGTCTCCGAAGATCAAGGTCTCCGAAACTTTAGCCTTTAATATCATCGTCTCTGGAGATCAAGGTCTCTGAAAACTTTAGCCTCTAAATTTCAGCGTCTCCGGAGATCAAGGTCTCTGGAAACTTTATTCTCTAAACTCCCAAGTCTCCAAACTTCAATTGTCTCCAGAAATCAAGGTCTCCGAAAACTTCATCTTCCAAATTTCAATGTCTCCGGAATTCACTGTTCTCTCTTACCTTTCGGAGATCAAGGTCTCTGGAAATCATTGTTTCCTCTTCTTCTTCTTCTTCTTCGGGAGATCATGGTCTCCGAAAATTCCCCAACGTTCCGCCTTCATCACTTCCGGTCAACTAACGTTGATTGGATAAGTTTCCCTTCACATTTTCGGTCAACTGGAGTTGACGGGATTAATTTCTCCTTACATTTTTCGTTCAACTAGCGTTGACCCGATAAACTTCAATTTCCCTTCATTCCTTCATCTTTGCCGGTCAACTGGCATTGACTGGATAAATCTTCCTTCACAACTTGGTATGGCTCCATCATCACTCCCGGTCAACTGACATTGACCGGATTAATTTTCCTTTACTCCTTAATTATATTGACTTAATGACTTGGACTTTCTACGTTTTAGAATCTGGGCCGTTACACTTCCTTAACCCCTCGATACAGGGGAGACATCATGATAATCTACCAAAATTGTAGACAATAAAATTACCAACTATTTCCTCAATATAATTCAAAATCTTGAGCAACTTATGAACTCCTACTTTAGTTCATCCTGAGCCTCGAAAATGACTGTTCACATGGATCTTCGATCTTATTCAAAAATCTCTAAGTCATGGATCACACACAACCATTGTGCTATACTGATTAACCACTTACTTGCATATTAGAATCACTTGTAATCCTTGTCCAATGATTTACATCAGACATCTAGGCCATATAACAGTTATAGAACCAAGAAAATTTCAAAGATATCAACATAACCAAGGCAAGGACTTTAATCCTCAAGTCACGATTAACTTAGAAAATACAATTGAGACGATCATCCAAAAATTCGATACAGCCTCAAAATCACTATCTAAGTCTTGAATTTAAGCACCCAACAACTTATTATCTCGTTGGTATACCAACAAGTCAACATATTTGACCCGAACGCCTTACCTAATTTTGAGATAAAGGAAACGTCCTCGAAAACTAATCCACAATTATTTCAACTTCCAAAACTCTTACCATTCTAATAACATCGAAGTAAAATTACAAAGACTTCTCATCTCTTAAACAGGTTATCCATTTGTGCTAATACAAGATCATATCCTCAACATGACATGACTACCAGGCTATAGGATTAACTAGACAGTAACTTCACTCATAAGCAAAACCTATAAACCCTCGAAGTAACGATCCCAATTGCTAACTTCAAACTACGGTTGGGGTAATTCCGATTATGGGTTTCTCCCCCACTTAATCAAAAGGGCAATCACCTACAACTAAGGTAGGAAAAGGATAATTTCAAATTTTTTCTTAAGACATCACATGCTACAACAATACAGTTGATCCATTAAGGATTAACCCAAATAACATAATCAACAATTACTATTCAAACATAGAAGGTTATTTCCTCATACCTTACTCCTGACAGATGCTAATTGCTTCTAAGTCAAGGGTCTACAAACATTGCAAAACCACAAGGAGTACTTAACGGACATCCTCCCGAATTCACTTACACCCAAGAGAAACGTCTGCTTTTGCGACATCAATTAATCCTTTCCAAATGAGCCATCGCTCAAATCCCTACTTGACCACATTCGTGCTACCGAAGAATCCGCATGGCCAATACAACCTCTTCCCTTTCCAAAACTTGCACTCTGACCTCAATCGAACACACGGCTAATAGCCTTCTTAATCCATGACCGAGCCCTCAAGCAAGGTTCACACTTCGTATGAATCTTTGAGTCCCTCGATAAGGCCATCACAATATTGACCTAAATATGGCCAAAAGATCTAATCCATAAAATTCATGGATATGCCAATGAATCTACAAACCTAAACGGTATTATCAAAACTCATAATGGCCACATCTTTTCTCGATTGCTACCACAAACACACAATTCTCAATTATCACAATCAATAACTCTATGGGCGCAAATCAAACTTAGAAGTCATCAAACCCTTACAATATATCAAATAATTTACTTATTTATTCACAGTGCCCGCTTATCAAATTATTAATCTCCTGAGCAACCTAATTTTTAAAAATCCATAGATAGCCTCAAAGGTTCTAGAGCATCCCACAGCGACACCTAATCGATAATTTCTCAATTCTGTATGAAATTCTTAAAGTTCAGTGTCGATTTCGACACAATCTTGAATTATCAACTAAAAGATTAATCACCTAATCTTCCTTCCAAAAACATTTTCAAATATTCACATGGCCAAACTCCTTATTAACCAAGAATGACCTCCAGATGTGGTCTCTTATGCTAAATGGAATGGGCGCAAATCCTCATTAAATGGTTTACAGGCAAAACGATACTAATTTCTTGATACCTTGATCAATTCAGACTTATGTTCAAAATCCCACAATCTAATTACGGGATGTAATATCCTTACCAATCCAATTTACACTAGTATGGCGGCTCATCAACTAAATTATCACCAAGATCAGATCAAAACTTGATACCTCAAAACGATTCAATTTAGCCCAACCAATCATAATTTCGGACCCAAGAAAATGTTGTAGACCTCGATACCACTAGTAACAAGCCTAAATCCTTAAATAAGCAAATGAACTTAGGAATCACAAATGAAAATTATATATTTGGGATCCCAAAACGATACATGGGCTACAATATCAAATCCAAAAATCTTACATTCCATCATGGTAGACGACACTGTACACCTTGTGTCATCACCACAGAACCCTAATTCAAGGCACCGGACCTCTTTACTGTCTAACCCATGGATAAGGACAATACTCAATCCTGCGATTGAACTGACTATAATCAGAAACATGCTCCCAAAACTCGTCAGAAATAATACCTATCCATAAAAGAACATCCACGAAGATATTCTACAATATCTCTTATCTTTCCAAATATTGGGTTGCCGTAAACACCATTTCAATTCATAGGATTCACATCTCAACTTCTACGGAATCTGAACCATCCAAAATTCAAACACTTGATCATTATTATATCGATCATAATTCATCATCCTCGGATTCACAAACACTAGGAATTGAATCCAAATCATGTAGACCTCGAGTCCATGATTTCACCTTATCTATCTCACTTGCCATGCTATGTAAGCTTCTCCCAATCCTAAGTCCTCGGACCAAGGTCATCCTAAGTTAACCCTCAAGGAACGCTTTTTTTAACATCCCATCCCCCGTTCCTCGCCGAGACAAGACCTTCTAAGACTTTCAAGTTTCGCTATTTCATTCAACAGATTTAGATGCCTAACCTCTCTATCATGTGGTTGACCACTTCCATGTCTCAACTCTCACCTAGGCAGCATGATCGGCTATGAATATACTTCCTAGAATAAGAACAACATGCGGTAGTTCATCAATTAGATACTAATTAGGATAGTGTAAGCTAGACAACCCAAACTACCCACTAACTTTTGACTTATTTCTAGCCTAAGTTAACCAACTTATCTCAATTAATGCACTAGCTTAGGGTACCGTAACTAGATAGTCAAATTTAGCTACTGATCTTAACTTAATCTTAGCCTAGGCCATTTAAACTAGGGTAACTAGAGCTATCCGACCTATTTTAATCATCCTATGCTTTCATTAACTTATTTGATCTTTCTTACTCTAGCCTAAAGTTCCGCATAAGATTCAAATCAAACTTAAAGTATCTTTTTCTCTGATACTAACTATGACGGACCATATTTCTATCGAAAATCTGGTGGAGTTTCATCTATAAAACGGACGTCTGCTAAATACAAAACCTATATAAATTTCTGCACAATATCCACAACACATATACACCACATACACAGGATCCCAACTGCCACAAATAGACAACGTGTGGCACTAACCTCATAACTCCAGGTACGATCTCGGTTAAGACGAGATGCCACTAGCTACCAAACATAACCATAAAACCTACAGTAACTACTACATCCATCAATATATAGTGAAATTAAGTAATAAATCCATCAATACAATACAGTTACATCGATATACATATGCATATCCAATATAATACAATATACTCCAAGACATACAAAATATCATAAACAAAGTCCTAAAAACTCTACAATGCAAGATCTGTGGCCTATCCTGCTCCTACGACCTACTTAGTCTCATTTGGTATAAGAGCATACTCATCTAGAAGAAAGAAGAAGTAAGGGTGAGCTAACAACTCAATAAGTGCATCATAAATAAATGATCAATAGTATATATTCAAATAAAACATAAAACAGGATAGAAGTATTATAAGAAGATATGTAAAGATATGAAATATAATTTAATGCACTTTTTAGAATTTTTATTAATCTTTGTGGATCAGGGTCATTAAGCCTTATTAATTAAAGGTGTGGGAGAATAGGGAAAGGATCATGATAACCTCATGATCTAAGGTCATATGCTCCTATTATCTACCAAGAGGTGGGCCAAACAAATAACATATGCCCCCATGTCTCTCGAGGCCCAGAGGTAGTCATCGTCCTTTCATAGTAGTATTTTAAGGCTTGCCAAGAGTATCACCCGCTACAATGCGCGACCAAGACAATCTTTGAATCTCCACTGTCATACCAATGGCATGCCAAAGGATATTACCCTTCAAAATATAAATCCGTCATCCAAATTTCATAATTTCTTATTCCTTTTTAGGAAATATCCACCATATTTCTTTTACAATATCTCCATCCGGGAGAACAAATTAATCATATAACCAATTGTGAAATTTTTCTCCGAATACTCACATAATTTTATCTTACTTTCATATTTAAGTCTTTTCGTGATTTAGTTTATGTACATAAACATCGCAAAGTATAAGAAAGAATAGGAATTTTTACCACCGATAGACAAATATAACTTTAGGGGCTTCTGAATAATGTTTCCTTCACAAACGGATCACAAACATACTTTTTTGGAGCATATAAAAATACATAAGCAAATAAACATAGCTTACATAACAATTAAATAATGTGGAATAATGAAAAAAATTAGATTGCCTCAGGTGAACATTAACAGTGCACTTTTTAGAGCTTTCGAACATGCCAAACAAATCAATACTTGAGAAATTGGACACCTAACTGGTGGATATACATATTTAGAACATGGATAATTAATAATTGAGGGAAAAACATGTATAAAATTTGAAATGGAATGGAGTACCCAAGCTGGACACCGGTCTAGGGTTTGGCAAAGCTAAACCATGCAAATTGAAGGGGAAAATCAGGCATTTAATGACAAATACTTTAAGTAATAATTATGGGTTCCATATTTTACATGATTTGAGTGGGTATCGGGATGAAAATACCTAAGAGAAAACAAATAAAAATTAAAAGAGAGAATAAAAAGGGATGGGAGTGCTTACCTCGACCCGATCTACCACTTCTCCAACTACCTCATGCTCAGAATTGGACTCGAAGACCTCAATCTCACCTCTCTCTCTCTCTTCTCCCCCCCTCTCTCTTTTTTCCCCCAAAAACCACGTGAGAATGCCATAGAAGAAGCCTGACACCGCTTTTAAAAATAGATCGGCGCTCAAGTCGGTAGCTGGCGTGCTTCAAGCGCGTAACCACTAGATTTAACACCCACCCCAGGTGCTCCAGCGCCCACCCCGGGCACTCTAGCGCCCGGCGGGCACTGGGCCTCTGGAAATGGCACCTACTGGATGCACCGTCTAGCAGGCAGCTACCCGGTTCTGCCTCCGGCTTTACAGTTTTCACGTATTTTAAACCTAATTTTTAGTTATCTTAATTTAATATATTATGGTTACCATAAATTAAAACCCGAATCTTATATATTAATTGACATTTTGAGGTTTATAACACCGGTTTTTTACTCTCCCAAGTCCGGGTCTTTGGGCCTCTCGGTCCAATTACTTCCATGATCTACGGCCTTGATTTACTTATTTTAATTTAATTACACCAAATTATCATATTTTAAAAACCGGTACCTTATAACCTACATTTCTCACGAGGGTTAATGGGTTTAAAAAAGAGTGGACAGCAAAATGGATGAAGGGATGAAATGCTAGAATTGAAGCACAAGGATCGAGGACAAGCTTTCTAAAATCAGCTCAAATTGAAGCAAGATATAAACGTTAAAAGTGGGTTCTTTTTCATTGAATGGCTGTTAGAATATTTTCCAAGAAGTTCTGAACGTAGAGAGGAAGATAGCTATTAATAAAATGGCTCAAAAACTAGGCTAAAAAGTTTGATCATTTGGAAATGCACGTGTATCTCTGTGGGGTGCACCAGTACTATTTATAAAGAAGAAGGATGGGTCATTGCGGTTGTGTGTAGATTATCGTGAACTGAACAAAATTACGATTAAAAACAAATATCCATTGCCGTGTATTGATAATTTATTTGATCAATTGTAAGGGTTTCGGGTGTTTTTGAAGATTGATCTAAGATCCAATTACCACCAATTGAGGATAAAGTAGGAGGATGTGGCCAAGATAGCTTTTCGGATGAGATACGGCCACTACGAATTTCTTATTATACCTTTGTCTTGTAAATACTCCTGCTACTTTTATGGATCTCATGAATCAGATGTTTAGATCGTATTTGGACAAATTTATGGTGGTATTTATTGATAATATTTTGATATATTCTAGGAGTCATGAGGAGCATGAGACTCATCTAAGGATTATTCTTTAAGTAATTTGTGAGGAGAAACTATATGCTAAATTAAATAAATGTGAGTTTTGATTAGAATAGGTGATATTTTTGGGACATGTGATTTCAAACAGAGGCATTGCTATAGACCCAAAGAAGGTAGAGGCAGTTACTAACTAGAGTAGACCTGCCTCTGGGACGGTCCCGAACGTATTCCACCACATATGGCTACTGTGAAGCCTAACCTTTACAACATATACGGTACAAATACCAACTAGGAGAACATAAAATTTTTTTTTCTTTT
Organism: Nepenthes gracilis; assembly: GCA_033239525.1. Lineage (NCBI taxonomy): Eukaryota > Viridiplantae > Streptophyta > Magnoliopsida > Caryophyllales > Nepenthaceae > Nepenthes > Nepenthes gracilis. The sequence goes on along the minus strand of BSYO01000027.1, from coordinate 10,839,660 downwards.
ATATACACTAAACATCGCATACACGGGATCGCTTAAGGCCGAACACCTTGAGTTAGCCATCAAAATTTAACCTCATACCTGACCGGCCAACATTAAGGTTGGTCAGATATGAAACCTTGACATGAAATGAGATGCTACTACGAAACTCAACATCATTTTCCCATATAGTAATTACGGAAACATACTAACATCCTCTTTTACAGTGCAAATGTTTTATAAGTCCTTCCCAAAACATCAAAGAAAATATATCAATTCCTTCACTCCTTCACTGATCAGTTCCGGCCAGCCATGCCACCTAGCTACACCACATGACTCTATTCAATTTCATCCTCCATAAGCTTCTCATCATCTAAAAAACAGCAAGAGAGAGCTACAAAGCCCAGCAAGGTACCCACATGCAGAAAACTTTAACATACATATTATCGGATCAAAGTAATATAAACTTAGCATACGAAAATCACCATATCATTTATTCTTAAGTTCAGAAATCTTCATTCTTATTCTTATTATCTTGTCTTCAGAAAATTCATAAAACTGTATGAAATTCTTATCATCTTTAGGGACCGGACGGGAGCAGACAACATCGAGGAAGGGTTATGTGCTACCCCACAACCTAAGGCCGTATCCTCCTATTATAATACTCCTAGAGGCGGGCGGTAATGCCATTTACCTAGCATACGGGGTCGTAGTCCTTAAGCCCTGTGCCACCAGAATTTCCCCCGTGGCCCAGGGGCAGTCCACAAGTATCACTCCAATATCCTTCATCCAATTTTAATAGCAAGCTTAATGAAAACTCGGTTCTTAGTTTATATATTTTGATTGCCATCTATCGTAGTTCAAAAGTCAGAAGTCGTAGAATCCCACTTACTGTTCGGATTACATACATTTTTCCTTATTCTTATAGCCTTTCTTCTTAACTTCAAACAATTGAAGTCCACAAAGCCTTTCCTTTAACGTCTTAAAACTGAAGATCTTTTATCAAAGTGTCGGAAGTCTCATTTATCAAAGCCGGAGGTCTTTTGTTAAAAGCTGGAGGTCATTGATCAAAAGCTGAATAGCTTTTCTTTAACAAGCCGAAGGTCATTTATCATAAGAAAACAAGAGGTCTTTTGTTATAAGGCCGAAGGTCTTTTATTACAAAGCACGAGGTCTTTTACACATATTTAAATCATATATCTTAAAAGTTTGTTCGTGGGCAGAATTCATGCAAGTAAGTAAAGGTTAAACGAAGGTCTTTATGAAAACATATAACAGAGCTTCTTTCAAACATGGCATTAACAGAAATTCAGATGATCAGAACAAATATCATGCATACCGTAACATAAGTTCATCAAAAAGCAGACACATTTACATTGCAAACATGAACTATGGAAAGACGAGTACGCTTATAGTAAATCATGAATTTAAGGGGAGTACACTTGCCTGAATCTCTTTGCTCCGTCCTGGAATTTTGGGTCCTTTCACTAAGAAGCTCGGCTGAGGGTTTCCTCCTAACATTTTCCCTTGCACTTTCTAGTTTCTTATTTAGAGGCCTTTGATCTGACGGTAGTAGGTAGGATAGATCAACCACTCTGGGGTGGTTGAAAGTCGGTTACTTACTTAGGCATGGTCTTCATAATTAGTCATCACGTCAATCAATCGGGTGGCCAACTTTTCCTTGGCCTCTCTTCACCTTTTCCGGTCAACTGACGTTGACCGAATTAAATTTCCTTTCTTTCTTTCGTTTATCGTTTTCGGAAGCCGTCTAACTGGCCTCCGAAAAAAATGTCTCCGGAATCTCTTCAATGGCCTTCGGGAATGATCTCCGGAAGTGGTCTCCAGAAATGGTCTCCAAAAGTGGCCTCCGAAAATTAAGCCTTCCAATTCAACATTTCTGGAGATCAAGGTCTCTGGAACTTAAGCCTCCAAATTCAGCGCCTAAGGTTTCCGGAATTATCGTCTCCAGAAGCAAGGCCTCCGGAAACTTTATCTTCTAACTCCAGCGTCTCCGGAGATCATCAAAAGGTCTTCGAAATTCACTGTTTGTTTTCCGAAGATCAAGATCTCCGTAAAACTTGCACTTATTGAAGCTTAGCCGGCCTTCATGGATTTCTTTTATCAGAACACCTCCGGTCTCCTTCTTCCCTTCCGGTCAACTGTCGTTGATCGATCGAGCTCTCCCTTCAACGTTCTTGACTAACTAGCGTTGACCGGTTATGTTCTCCCCTCATACTCTCTGGTCAATAGGCGTTGACCGGATCATATTTTCCTTCACCTCTTTGCCTTTCTCTTGACACAAGGAATTTAGTCCTTATATTTTCGATGACAAAAGATTTCAAAAATTTGATATATTATAATTCTCCCCCCTTATAGAAATTTCGTCCTCAAAATTTTAAATGCAGTTACTAACCTTAAGAAAACAAGTGGGGATACTTGTTCCGAATCTCTTCCTCTCGTTCCCAAGTTGCCTCTTCAGGCAAGGGATTCTTCCAGAGTACCTTTATCAAGGAGATTGATTTTGTATGTAGCCTTTATTCCCTTCGATCCAAAATCTGCATCGGTTCCTCTACGTAAGATAAGTCTTTGCCAATTGCCAAAGGCTTGAACTCAATCACATGCGCAGAATCATGGACATATTTCCTAAGTATTGATACATGAAACACGTCATGTACTTCTGCCAAGCCTGGTGGTAGCTCCAGTTTGTAGGCCACCTCTCCGATCCTTTCTGAAACCTCGAATGGGCCAATAAATTGTGGCTTCAGCATTCCTCTTACCCAAAATCTGGATATCCCCTTAGATGGCGACACCTTTAGGAATACAAAGTCGCCAACGTCAAACTTCAATGCAGATCTCCTTGGATCTGCATAGCTTTTTTATCTGCTTCGGGTAACCCTTAAATTCTCATGTACTAGCTTTATCTTTTCCGTCGTCTCTTTAACAATTTCTAGACCTAAAATTCTTTTATCTTCGGGCTTCTCCCAGTGGATTGGTGATCTACATCTCCTCCCATACAATGCTTCAAAAGGGACCATGCCTATGCTGGCCTAATAACTGTTATTATATATGAACTCTGCCAAGACCAAGAAATTATCCCAAGTCCCTTTCATTTCCAAGACCGAGGCCCTTAACATATCCTCAAGAATCTAAATCGTCCATTCTAACTGGCCGTCTGTTTGCGGATGATAAGCGGTATTGAATTTTAATTCTGTTCCCAATTCCTTATGTAAACTCTTCCAGAACCTTGAAACAAAGCGAGGGTCCCTATCAGACACAATAGAGGCAAGCACACCATGAAGCTTGACGACTTCGCTCACATATAGTTAGGCCAGTTTATCACAGGAGTAAGTCGTCCGGATTGCTAGGAAATGGGCTGACTTTGTGACTCGGTCAACTATAACCCAAACAGCATCATGTTTTCCTGGCATCCTTGATAGACCGATCACGAAGTCCAGGGCAATATCCTCCCATTTTCAGCCTGGAAGCGGCATCGGTTGTAGCAACCCAGATGTCTTTCTCCTTTCCGCCTTCACTTATTGGCACACAAGACACTTCTCTACATAAGTTGTGATGTCCTTTTTCATATTCTTCCACCAAAACGTTTTTTTTAAGTCCTGGTACAGTTTATTGACTCCTGGATGGATTGTATACCGTAATCGATTAGCTTCCTTCAAAATTTTCTCTTTTAATTCCTTGTCATCTGGCACACATAATCGATCCCTAAACCTCAATGCTCCACCTAGCCTAACATAAAAGTCACTTCGGGAATCTCTATTCATATCACTCATGATATTCATAAGAAAGGGATCATTCACCTGTCCTCCCTTAACCTCATTTATCACCTCTAGCTGGACTTGAAGGTATGCTAAAATCATTCACTTTCCTTGAACATATTGTTGGATGTCATAGTGCATTAGATAGTCCAACATCTCCGTTTTCTTGACCAGCATCCTTGCCAAGACACTCGGTTGTCGATTTAGCACATCGGCGACTACATTGGCCTTACCTGGCTCGTACTGAATCTCACAGTCATAATCCTTCAAAATTTCAATCCACCTTCGCTGCCGCATGTTTAGTTCTTTTTGAGAGAATAAATACTTTAAACTTTTATGATCGGAGTAGACCAAGAATCTCTCACCATACAGGTAATGTCTCCAGATTTTTTGCGCGAATACTGCTGCAGCTAATTCTAGATCGTGAGTTGGTAATTCCTTTCATGATCCTTTAACTGACGCGATCCATAGGCAACTACCCTTTCGTGCTGCATTAAAACACAGCCCAATCCAAACTTTGAGGCATCACAATAGACAACCAGTCCTCCTGACTCATCCGGAATGGTCAGGACCGATGCAGAAGTTAGCTGGTCTTTTAGTTCCTGAAAGCTTCCTTCACAGTCATCGGTCCAATCAAACTTGACCTCTTTCTTTATTAGTTGAGTGAGGGGCAAGGCAATTTGGGAGAAGTTCTCCACAAATTGTCAGTAATATCCAGCCATGCGTAAAAAGCTCCGCACCTCGGTCACAGAGGTTGGCCGGTTCCATTTCACCACAGCCTCCACCTTCTTAGGGTCGACAGAAATCCCCTCCTCGAAAATGATGTGTCCAAGGAATCCCACTTCCTCTAACCAGAATTTGCACTAATTTAATTTGGCGAACAGCTGGTGTTCCCGAAGAATCAGAAACGTAATCCTTAAATGCTCCTCATGATCCTCATGACTCTTCGAATAGACAAGGATGTCATCAATAAAGACTATCACAAATTTGTCCAAATAGAGCTGAAAAACTCGGTTCATCAAGTCCATAAATGCGGCTGGAGCATTAGTTAATCCAAATGACATCACTACAAACTCATAGTGCCCATATCTAGTTCGGAAAGCAGTCTTTGCTGCATCATCCTTTTTGTTTCGAAGCTGATGATAACCGAATCTAAGGTCAATTTTTGAGAATACGCAAGCTCCCTGCAACTGATCAAGGAGGTCGTCTATCCTTGGTAAGGGATATTTATTCTTAGTGGTAATTTTGTTTAACTCCCGATAATCCAGCACAACCTCAAGGTTCCATCCTTCTTTCTTACAAAAAGGACCGGTGCACCCCATGGAACACACCTGGCCGAATGAAACCCTTATCTAATAACTCCTGCAGTTGCTGTTTTTACTCCTTAAGTTCAACCGGCGCCATCTTATATGGTGCTTTAGATATTGGCGCTGATCCTGTAACCAATTCTATTTTAAATTCTACCTCACGTTTGGGTGGTAGCCCAAGTAATTCATCAGAGAATAGGTCTTCGAATTCACATACCACAGGAATCTCTTTAGCCAGAGTTCCTTGACCCTGAGTCACAATAGCAAAGGCTAGGTAGGCTTGGCACCCATTACTAATCAAGTGCCCGGCATGGAGGGCTAAAATGAAGCAGGATGCTTCCTTCCGCTGGACTCCCTGAATATAGAAGGGTTTGTTTTCAGGGATAGCGAATTCCACTCTTTTTCGAAAACAATCGATACTGGCATGATACCTTACCAAACCAATCCATTCCTAGGATTGCATGAAAGTCCTCCATCTCTAGTAAAACTAGGTTAACGGGCATTAAGAATCCATTCAACTCAACTGGACACTTCGGGTATATGATATCTAAAATTACTGATGACCCTGTGGGCGAGGCGATCATCAATGGACAGCTAAGAACTCGGGGAAGTGTCGTAAGATATTTTATAAAATCGTGGGAGACAAACGAATGGGTGGATCCTGAGTCAAAGAGCACATAACTAAAATTGCCACAGATAGAAAGTGTATCTTCCACTACCTCAGTAGAGGCTTCGGCCTCCTTTGCAGAAACAGCGAACGCCTTGGCTGGAACAGGGGATTTAAATTCTCGATTTCGCTTGGTGAGTGGGCAGTCCTTGATCATGTGTCCTCCCTGGCCACAGTTATAGCAGACTCCTAGCTTCTTATAGCACGGCTTTCCTTCATGCGACCTTCCGCTACGAGCACATGAGTTGTTGGATGTTTAGGAGGTCTGTGTGGATTGGTCCTGCTCTCTACTAGACCTTAACGGTTTTACCTTCTTTGAAGGTCCTCCACTAGCACTGGCTCTTAAAGCCTGATTAGAAGTCCTTTGTCTGAAGAATTCTCCTCTTTCCAACTCCTTCTCATAAATAACGGCCCTTTCTAACACCTCTCCATAAGTAGCCAACTTCAGGGTTTGAGAGATGTCTCCTAATATCATCTCTTAATCTTTGAAAGAACCTTCTAACCTTTCTCTCCTGGTCTTCCACCATATAAGGAGCATAGCGGGACAGTTCTGCAAATTTTACATCATACTCGGCCACGGTACGAGTGCCTTGCCTTAAGCGAAGAAATTCATCTTCCTTCTGTCCGCGAAGGTTAGCAAGAAAGTATTTTTCCAAGAATGCTGTTTCAAACATTTCCCAAGTAATTTCCCTCTCTGGCACCTCAAAGACTCTCTTCTACATCTCCCACCAGTGGTGGGCCTCACCCACTAGCTTATGGGTGGCAAATAGGACATTATCTCTAGCAGGACACTTAATCACTGGAAACACCTTCTTTAATCGTTGGATCCAGGTGTCCGCCTTCAACGGGTCGGGTTCTCTGAAAAATTAAAGAATTCGCTCATTGGTAATGCGATCGTAGACTGACATTTCCTGATGCACAAGAACTGGAGCGGTCACCGGAGTTAGTGGAGCCAAGGCTTCTATGACATCAGCCATCCTGTCCATCAGATTCAAGTACCTTGTCTCCGGGTCCAGAGGGTTGTTAGTCCGGATGGCTCATTTTCCTCTGTTAGATATCTCCTCAGCAACGACTTTAATTTCTGAAAAGAATATTTTGGTCAGACTACTAGCCAAAGGCGGCTAACACATAGTACACCATCATAAGCATAAGTAATGCTAACCCCCTTCAGCCTTAACTAATCCCGTCCTAAGTTTTCGTATCATTTAGATTGAACCTAAAGCATCTCAGTTTTCTCTGATACAAGTTGTGATAGCCTCGGACGTATTCCACCACATATAGTCGCCGTCAAGCCCAACCTTTACAACATATATGGTATAAATACTAACTAGTAGAACATAAAATTTTTTCTTTCTTTTATATACACTTAACATTGCATACACAGGATCGCTTAAGGCCGAACTCCTTGAGTTGGTGTGACGGAACGGATTTTTTTTTTTTTTTGTCCTCAGAAGCTTCCGTCAAACAGAAACACAATTAATGGTCTAATCAGAAGGCAAGACTTCTGCAGAAATTTTGGCTGAGTCTCCTTTGTAACTAGATGAAAACCCAAAAATACAGTCCTGTATAATCATCCATTACACGCACTCATCTATCCATAATTCACAAATCCTAACACAAACATTCACAATATCACATGTGCCATCCACGGCACAAATCAATAAAGACATTTACTACTTCTAATAGTTTAATAACGAGATGTCATCTAGGACCTGCACAGTAAATTCAGAGTATATAGTGAAAGCAAACTAAGAACCTGCAGAAGCATAGCATTTTCTCTTCTACTATCATACACTTTTTTTTTTTGGTAAGTAAGTATTTTGGATTGATGGGAGAAAAAAATTACAAGATCGATGTTTTGACTCCAAGTATTTTGACTTGGGAGTAAAACATAACCCGCTGGGGCATACCCCGAGCAATAAGTACATACGGAGGTACAAAATAGACCTCTAGAAGGCCAACAATCTACCGATCCTATATAAAGTATTACATCACAACACAAATGGGTCCAACCCACTCGATCCCAATCTAGCCGGGCGCTGCATAGAAATCAGCAAAGGCAAGCTTCGGGTACAAGAAACCACACAGCTGACAATACAAAGCAGCCTTTACCAAAGCCGCTAACCTTCGAGCATCCAAGATGTCCAAGAATGTAACCCTAGCCTCCATCCAGAACCGACATCACCGCCATCCAAGACTACCCGGAGCAGCATCGATCCAGAGATCGGCCTCAGCTTTCAGCCAATGCAGCAGAACAACGCCCACCAAAGAAATGGCATCAAGAATCGAACAAGGCACCCTACAAAGAAAGGGCCAAATTTCTACACTGCAAGAAGCAGACAAAGATCCGAATGCGCCGCCCATCTACTATCATACACATCATGAACTTTTTATACAAAAATTGGCATGTTCTAAGACATCAATAATCACAAGATCAGTATACAAAAATCATATGCAGCTAGGCCTTTACGTCAACAGGCTCCTCCAAAATAGCTACAATGTGCTATGGTCCTCAAAAGTCTTCAAGAAGCTTCTTTCTCTGATTATTCTTTTTCGTCAGGTAAAATCTCTACTTCTTCGTCTGGAGGGGGGAAAACACTAAAACAGTGAGCCGATGCCCAGCAAGGTACATGCACATGAGCAGTAAAACCATAATACAGAACAATCATGTAACGATACAGAACAGAACGGTTCAGATAGAAAGTAATTCAGGAAATAGAAAAAATCATACTTTGACAATAATATACTTCATAAATCAGAAATCAGAAATCAATAAATAGAAATCATCCACTGAGATCGTAATCGCACTGCAAAAATGTAAAATCAAGAGTCGAATTCGTAATAGTAAATCAGAATGTCGACGGTAACCGAATGCTAAAATCAACAAAGAGCTAATAATGAAAATTTGTAATCAAAGATCGAAAAGCAGTTACATAACAAAACAGTATAGATCTTCCTAGCGTACCCTACTAGCAGAGGGGGCGAGTGATCGAGGATAGATTGTGTTCACTCCACACAATTCAAGGCCAGAAACAGAAGTATCCCATCTCGAGGAGTCGGAACAGTGTGTCACTCGAAGGTAGGCTGGTAACAGAAATTTTCTCCTGACCGTAATGCCCCGAGGGCAGGGCAGAACACAAATAACTCCATGGATAGAGTCATCCTCGATTACCACCGAAAAGTCCTAAGGCATGCTGGAGAACCTATCCGGACTGTAGTCAGTCCCGGGTACTAAAATAACTATAACGAAAGCTAGAACTTTCACAATATACTTTCAACACTTCTTTAAATCCACATGGAAATTTCGTCGGTATACGTTCGTTCATATTTTCGAAAACAAATTATACTGAAAGTTGTACATCGATGTCAATTAAATTTAATATAACAGAAGCTACGGTTAAAACTCATCAAAACCTCTTCATTTTCATGCAAAGGGCTTCGCCAAAACCGTCGGACTCAAATCGGCCTCTTACATGTACATTATTCATGAAATTAATATCATAGATGCCATGCATATACATTAAATCATGCAATTTACTCAATCTTCACAACATTTTCGAGCTAGGGTTTCGTCACATGCTTTTCGAGACAAATCGACCACTATTTTCATGCTTATTCACGAAATCGGAGCTAAATCTTACAATAAACATGCATAAACATAAAATCCAACCGATTAATTGAAGGAAACATGCTTCATGTAATATAGACATGCATCAATATCATTTTCGTAACATTTCATCAAGTTTAAAGCAAAAGAAACAGTAAAAATGAAAAACGACGTCCGAGGTACACTTGCCTGAGCTCGCTCTACATTATTTTACCCGGATCGGATCGGAACGGTGGTCTCTCCCCTTTCTTCCTCTTCGTGCTTGCTGTTGTACCTCAACTTCCTCTCTCTATAAACACATATCCTTTAATCGGCATTTAAACAAGGAAGTATTACACAATATCGTCCGAAGTTTTCGGAAGAGTAGTACCCATATAAGGAAGTACGAATAGTGCACGTGAACAGTACACACGTGCACGAATCGGTTGATTCTCAAAATTTTGGACATCCAACAAGTAATTTATCGAACCCAAGGCATGGGTAACTATAATCCCAAGTCAATTTATACATTTAACTCCAAATAGAAGCTCAAGCGGTGTCCGGGCGCAGGTCAAGGGCTTCGCGAACGAATTTCCATTAAATTCCACAATTTCGGATACCCAATCGGTAAATCAACTTACCCAAGTCATGTATAATCATAATCTAGTCCCAAATAAATCAAAAGCCCCAAAACTCGAAGGTCGGAATCCACCTGATTGCGCATGAACAGTACACGCGCGTGGGTGAGGGTTTCGGATGTGCATAACGATACGTAAACAATGAATCGGACGATGATTTTCACATATATACACAATTAGACTATGGGCATCGCAATGATATACATAGGGTTCGGTATCAAGGCAAAATACTAGAAGGGGAACGGACGAAAACCAACAGAAACGGAAGAAAAACGATATAGATTTACTTGCCTCGACATGCTCTACGATTTCTCTAACGGGCTCGAAACCGGATTCGAACTTCATGGCCTCAATCTCCTCCTTTCTCTCTATTGTTCATCGCCCTCTCTCTCTCTTTAGAACCCTAGGACCGTGAAAAATGGAGAGGAGAAAGCTGGGCGCACTTTTATATATCGCGCAGCCGCTCGAGCGGAGCAGGCAGCAAGGCTTCGGGCAGTCCGCCGCTCGAGCAGCCAACAGGCGGAGGGCTTCGGGTGCGCCACTGGTTTTTGCGCCTTATAGGAGGGCTCGAGCGCACGGAGGGCGCCGGTCTGGCCCGCGGCAAGCCTGCTGCAAGCCTACGTCGCGTTTTCGCCATTCGGGACCCATTTTGACCATTCTAACACACTCTTTCACATCATTGGACCTTATTTTTTATTATATAACCTCAATAAGTCATGATTATCACAATTTAAAATCCGAATCTTGTCTACGAATCAACATTTCATCGCTTACAATTTTGGTTTCCGATTTACTAGTTCCGGTTCTTTGAGCTTTCCAATCCATTCCTCCCGTACCTTTTGAACACAATTCATCTATTTTAACTCATTTACCTTCCAATTATCATATTCCGAAACTCGGGTCGTCACAGTTGGCCATCAAAATTTAACCTCATACTTGATCAGCCAACATTAAGGTCAGTCAGATATGAAACCTTGACACGGAATGAGATGCTACTAGGAAAGTCAACTTCATTTTCCCATATAGTAATTACGAAAACATACTAAAATTCATTAATTCTTTTACAGTGCAAATGTTTTACAAGTCCTTCCCAAAACATCAAAGAAAATACATCAATTACTTCACTCCTTCGCTGATCAGCTCTGGCCAGCTATGCCGCCTAGCTATACCACATGACTCTATTCAATTTCATCCTCCATAAGTTTCTCATCATCTAGAAAACAACAAGAGTGAGCTACAAATCCCAGTAAGGTACCCACATGCAGAAAACTTTAACATACATACCATCGGATCAAAGTAACATAAACTTAGTATACGAAAATCACCATATCATTTATTCTTAAGTTCAGAAATCTTCATTCTTATTCTTATTATCTTATCTTCAGAAAATTCATAAAACTTTACGAAATTCTTATCATCTTTAGGAACCAGACGGGAGCAGATAACATCGAGGAAGGATTGTGTGCTACCCCACAACCTAAGGTCGTATCCTCCTATTATACTCCCAGAGGCAGGCGGTATTGCCTTTTACCCGGCATACCGGGCCATAGTCCTTAAGTCTTGTGCCACCAGAAATTCTCCCGTGGCCCAAGGGCAGTCATTGAGTGTCACTCTAATATCCTTCATCTAATTTTAACAGCAAGCTTAATGGAAACTCGGTTCTTATTCATCTTTTGATGGCCATCTATCGTAGTTCAAAAGTCGAAAATCGTAGAGTCCCACTTGCTGTTCGGATTACATACATTTTTCCTTATTCTTATAGCCTTTCTTCTTAACTTCAAATAATTGAAGTCTGTAAAGCTGTGACGGAATAGATTTTTTTTTTGATTCCGTCATTCATAACACAATTGAAAACCTAAACCAATTAGGTGCAATACAGGATCACGGATACAATCTAGGACCCATATACTTTTAACCATAATAAGTATAGCGGTAGTTATTCTAACACTTGCGGAAGCATTCATATTCATTCCAAAATATTCATTTCTGAGTACATAGCCAAAATGTTTAACCATAGAAGTCCATCAAGTCATTACAATGATATTTCTCCAAAATAAGCTTCCGAGATCTTTAATAATCCTTCAGACAGCTCTAATCACTCCAACTCGTCAGGCACAAGCTCTAAAACTTCATCTGTAGGGGAAAAATATAAAACAGTGAGTCGAGGCCCAGCAAGGTACATGCATATGAACTGTAAAACGGTTATGCCAAAATGATCATATAACCATGCAGAACCAGAATGTTTAATCAAACATCGTCTGGAAAAATAGTAAAGACATACTATAACGATATTAAATCTCATGCTTCATAAATCATTACACTATAGACTGTAAAATAATAACTATAAACTTTACTAATGCATGGTAAAACTGAAAACAATACTCTATACTGTTCATCATTTCACTGTATACGATTCATTATCATCTTTTCACTATACTATACATTTTCGTCTTTTATTGTGACATATCTTAACAATTTCAGACCCTGCCAGTGTACCCTACTAGCGGAAGAAGCGAATGATCGAGGATAGATTGTATTCAGTCCACACAATCCAAGGCCTATCATGTCATATATATCCCATCCCGAGGGATATCTGTACTATGTGCCATCCGAAGGTCGGCCTATCATGTCATATATATCCCATCCTGAGGGATATCTGTACTGTGTGCCACCCGAAGGTCGGCCTATGTTCCTCCTAGCTTAACGCCCTTAAGGACAGGGTGGACCATGAATCGCTCTATGGACAAAGCTATCCTCGATTACCACCGTAAGTTCTAAGGCCTCACCCAAGAACTTACCTGGATTGTAGTCAGTCTCGGGTCCCAAAATAACATAGGCAGAAATACTTCCTTCTTAAAAAGCCATTTTCAATAAAGCCGGATTTCATTTTCACTTCGGAGTCGGAATTCACTTTCAATACAAGCCGGAGTTCTCTTTTAACAAAGCCGGAGTGCATTTCCTAAAAAACTGAGGTGCTTGAAAAGTCGGAGGGCTTAAAGCCGGAGGTCGTTTTAACAAAAGCCGAAGATCTTGGTTTCAAAAGGGCGGAGCTCTTTTGGACGGAGTACTTTTCTTAAAAAGAACGAAACTTTTTTGGATGGAGTACTTTTCTTAAAAAGGATGGAGCTCTTTTTAGACGGAGTGCTTTTTGGACGGAGTGCCTTTTGGACGGAGTGCCTTTTTGGCAGAGTGCTTTTCCAGACGGGTGTTTTTCACTTGGAGTACTTTTAAAAGCCGGAGTTTCATTTTCCTCAAGGGACGGAGTGCTTTTCGCCACTGGACGAAGTGCTTTTCACTATCGGGACGGAGTTCTTTTTACACAAAGGACGGAGTGCTTTTCATTAACAGGACGGAGTTCTTTTTACACAAAGGACGGAGTGCTTTTCATTAACAGGACGGAGTTCTTTTTACACAAAGGACGGAGTGCTTTTTATTAATAGGACGGAATTCTTTTTACAAAGGACGGAGTGCTTTTTATTAACAGGACGGAGTGCTTTTTACTCAAAGGACGGAGCCTATTTTCTCAAAGCCGGAGTTCATTTTCAATACAAAGCCAGAGTTTATTGTACATTGAGGCCGGAGTTCCCTTTACATTAAGGGATGGAACTCATTTTCTTATGCAAAGCCGCAGCTCATTTTCATATTAAAGCCAGAGCTCATTTTCTTATACAAGCCGGAGCTCATTTTCATATTAAGGCCGGAGTTCAATTTAAGGACGGAGTTCTTTTCAGACGGACTGATTTTTACTCAAAGGGACGGAGTATTTTTTGACAAAAGGTGGAGTTCAAAAGCCGGAGTTCATTTCCCTTTAAGGCCGGAGTTCATTTTACATTACAAGCCGGACTTTTTTTTGGACGGAGTTCTTTTTCTTAAATGGACGAAGTACTTTTTCTTTATTAGGGCCGGCGTTCATTTTGGACGGAGTTCATATAGAAGGTCGTGTTCAATTTCAAGCAAATGCCGTTTTCATGCCAAATGCCGATTTCATTTTACTTGCCTAATGCTGGTTTCATATTACATGCTAAATGCAAGTTTCGTTTTACATGCCAAATGCCGGTTGTAACGTTTGGTCCAGATTTTATGTAAGTTCAGAAAGTAGGAAAACAGACATCATGAACTTTAGAACAGATTCAAACGAAAACTAAAAACGTGTTAACGTCCGAATACTTGCAGCAAAACAGAGTGCAGTATATTTGCAAATGAACTAAAAACTGAACTTAAAAACAGCATCAGAAGTAACTTGCAATATTCTTAAAGCATGAACTTAAAAACAGCGTCCGAGGTACACTTGCCTGACTGCCTTCTCTGGCCGACTCAAAGTTCTCCCCTCCTTCGCTCTTTATTTTTCCTTATGTTCGCCTTCGCATCAACCAGCGCCGGGTTCACTCTCTTCCATCTTATTGCATCAACCAGCGCCGGTTTATATAGAGGAGGAGTTTGGTGGGGTAAGTGGGGTAAGTAACTTACCCCCGTACTTATTTGCAGACGGTAGGTGGGAGTAATTAGATTAGTTTACCTACTCCGTTTTGGTCGCCGTCTAGTTGAATTCTAACTAAATCCTAAAGTTTACTTTTTTCTTTAGTTGTATTAATTTATTTCGGCCAACTGCTCCTTATTTATTGTCAATGCTGCCGGTCGACTCTCCAATTTCGGTCAACATCTCCAAATCCGGTCAACTCTTCCAATCCGGTCAATATCTTCTAATCCGGTCAACTTCTTCTTATTATTCACTCCATCTATTACCTTCTCATCAACTTCGAATTTTATTCTCCTTGCACCAATAATTCTACTCCGGCTTTACCAACACACAAGGCCGGACTTGATTTCAGCTTAAGTGAAAGGCCAGACTGCTTTTACACTAAGGGAGGACGGACTTCTTTTACGCTAAGAGAAGACGAACTTCTTTTTCCTCACACAAGGCCGGACTAAATTTTAGACACAAGGGAAAGTTGAACCTCCTTTTGACCCATATAAGGCCGGTCTTCTCCAATTTAAGCATCCTTCAATTTTCCTCGATTATTTGATTATTTTTGATTCCATGACTGGGACTTCTATGTTTTAGAATCTGGGTCGTCACAAAAACCTTTTCTTTAACGTCTTAAAACTGAAGATCTTTTATCAAAGTGTCGGAAGTCTCATTTATTAAAGCCGAAGGTCTTTTGTTAAAAGCCGGAGTCCATTGATCAAAAGTCGAATAACTTTTCTTTAACAAGCCGGAGGTCATTGATCATAAGAAAACAGGAGGTCTTTTGTTATAAGGCCAGAGGTCTTTTATTACAAAGCACGAGGTCTTTTACGCATATTTAAATCATATATCTTAAAAGCTTGTTCGTGGCCAGAATTCATGCAAGTAAAGGTTAAACGAAGGTCTTTATGAAAGCATATAACAGAGCTTCTTTCAAACATGGCATTAACAGAAATTCAGATGATCAGAACAAATATATGCATACCGTAACATAAGTTCATCAAAAAGCAGACACACTTACATTACAAACATGAACTACGGAAAGACGAGTACGCTTATAGTAAATCATGAATTTAAGGGGGGTACACTTGCCTGAATCTCTTTACTCTGTCCTGGAATTCTGGGTCCTTTTACTAAGAAGCTCGGCTGAGGGTTTCCTCCTAACCTTTTCCCTTGCACTTTTTAGTTTCTTATTTATAGGCCTTTGATTTGACGGTAGTAGGTAGGACAGGTCAACCACTCTGGGGTGGTTGAAAGTCGATTACTTACTTAGGCATGGTCTTCATAATTAGTCATCATGTCAATCAATCGGGCGGCCAACTTTTCCTTGGCCTCTCTTCACATTTTTCGGTCAACTGATGTTGACCGGATTAAATTTTCTTTCTTTCTTTCATTTATCGTTTCCGGAAGCCGTCTAAATTACCTCCAAAAAAAGCATCTTCGGAATCTCTTCAATGGTCTCCGGGAATGATCTCCGGAAGTGGTCTCCAGAAATGGTCTCCGGAAGTGGCCTCCGGAAATTACGCCTTCCAATTCAACATTTCCGGAGATTAAGGTCTCCGGAACTTAAGCCTCCCAATTTAACATTTCCGGAGATCAAGGTCTCTGGAACTTATGCCTCCAAATTCAGCACCTAAGGTTTCCAAAATTATCGTCTCCGGAAGCAAGGCCTCCAAAAACTTTATCTTCTAAATCCAGCGTCTCCGAAGATCATCAAAAGGTCTCTGGAATTCACTATTTGTTTTCCGGAGATCAAGGTCTCCGAAATTCACTGTTTGTTTTCCGGAGATCAAGGTCTTCGGAAAACTTGCTCTTATTGAAGCTTCGCCGGCCTTCATGGCTTTCTTTTATCAGAACACCTCCGGCCTCCTTCTTCCCTTCTGGTCAATTGTCGTTGACAGATCGAGCTCTCCCTTCACGTTCTCCGGTCAACTAGCATTGACCGGTTACGTTCTCCCCTCATACTCTCCGGTCAATAGGCGTTTACCAGATCATATTTTCCTTTACCTCTTTGCCTTTCTCTTGACACAAGGAATTTAGTCCTTATATTTTTTATGACAGAAGATCTCAAAAATTTGATACATTACAACCACGGTGAGTAAAATTAGGAGTTTTCTCGGCATGGCAGGATATTATAGGAGATATGTAGAGAATTTCTCTTGGATAGTTTTTTCCTTAACTAGATTAATAAAGGAGGAAGCCAAGTTCAGTTGGACAGAAGAATGTGATCAGAGTTTTCAGGAATTGAAGGATCGCCTAACGACTACTTTGGCGTTGACTATTTCGAAGGGATCGGGTGATTTTAAGGTATATTGTGACGCCTCCAAAGCGAATTTGGGTTGTGTGTTAATGTAAAATGGCAAGGTAATTACTTACGGGTCCAAACTGCTAAAGGTGTATGAGAAGAACTATCCAATTTATGATCTAGAGTTAGCTGCGGTGGTATTTGCCCTAAAGATTTGAAGATATTATCTTTATGGTGAGAAATTTCTTATTTATTCTGACTATAAAAGTTTGAAGTATTTGTTCTCACAGAAGAAGCTCAATATGAGGTAGAGAAGATGGGTTGATTTCTGAGTAATTATGTTTGTGAGATTCAGTACAAACCCAAGAAAGCTAATGTAGTTGTCAATACTTTGAGCCATCGATCAAGTTTTGTGGCAAGTCTTTAGATAAAACAGATGGAGATGTTTGATTATTTGAAACAATGTGAAATTCAGTAGTATGTTCGGAATGATCGGATGATTTTATCATATCTTTAGATTCAGCCAGAGGTGATAAATGATGTTAAGGAAAAGCAAGTAAGCGATTCCTTCCTTATGGACATTGCAGGGGATTTGAATAAAGACTCCAAAATTGATTTTAATATCTGAGTTGATAGAGTATTGAGATTTAGAGATCGTTTATTTATGCCGAACAATAAGGAGTTGAAGGAGAATCTTGAAGGAAGTTCACCGATCTCGATATACAATTTATCTGGAGATGAATAAGATGTATCAGGACTTGAGAAAAATATTTTGGTGGAGAAATATAAAACGGGATATTATAGCTTATGTAAAGAAAAGTTTTGTGTGTTAACAATTGCAAGCTAAAAGGAGAAAACCATATTGATTATTGCAACCGATGCCGATCTTTAGTTAGAAATGGAAAGACATCATCATGGATTTTGTGTCAGGTTTATTAAGGACCCCTAGGAACCATGACGTCATTTGGGTTATTATCGATCGCCTGACTAAATCAGCTCATTTCTTGATGATTTGGACGACGTACTTCCGTGACACATTGGCTCAGTTATATGTGAATGAAATTATTAGACTCCATGGCATGCCTACAACAATTGTATCGGATCGAGACCCATGCTTTGTCTCCAAAATTTGGGAGAGTCTGCATAAAAAATTAGGAAAAGAATTGAAAATTAGTACGGCGTATCACCCCAAACTAACGGTCAATCAGAATGTGCAATTCAAATTCTCAAAGATATATTAAGGGTCTCGGTATTGGACATAAAGGAAAATTGGAATAATTATCTAGCCCTAAAGGAGTTCGCCTACAATAACAGTTATCAGGCGAGTATATGCATAGCACCATTTGAGGCATTATATGGGAAGAAGTGTAGATCGCCAATACATTAGAAAAAAATGGGAAATAAGAGAATTTTGGGCTCCGAAATTATTAAAGAGACAATGGAGAAGATTAAATTGATTCATGAGAATTTGAAAGTGGCTCAGAGTAGGCAGAAAAGTTATGCAGATAGACAAATATTAGCGCTGAAATTTGAGGTGGGTGACTATGTCTTCTTGAAAGTATCACTATCGAAGTGGATGTTCAGATTAGGGGTGAAAGGAAAACTAAAACAACATTTCATTAGCCCATTTGAGATTTTGGAGAGGATTGGGGAGATGGCTTATAGATTGGCATTGCCACCTAATTTAGTAGATATTCATGATGTATTTCATGTATTAATACTTCGAAAGTATGTCCATGATCCCACACACGTTATTGAGTTCAAGCTCTTAACAATTGATAGGGATTTATCTTATATTGAGAAGCCGGTACGGATTTTGGATCAAAACGATCAGAGACTACGTACAAAGATGATTCCCCTGGTAAAAATTTTGTGAAAGAACCATTCACTTGAGGAAGCAACATGGGAGCGCAAAGAGGAGATCCAAAGCAAATACCCCACTTATTTTCTTAAGGTATGTAGCTTCATTAAATTTCTAGGACGAAATTTCATAAGTGGGGGAGGATTGTAAGGTATGGGTATCTAAACTATAGTAAATTTTAGAATTAAATTGGTATAATTAAGTTTGAGATAAGTAAAATTAAAAAAAAAATTAAAAAAAATTTGCCTAGTGTAGCAAACTATAGGGCTGAGCCTGCTGCAGGCTCGAGCCCAATAGAAGGTGCGAATTTTAGTAGCTACTGGGCACGCTGCTAGCTCAAGCTGGCTAGAAGGCGCCAATTCCAGTATGTGTGCACTCGACGCGTGCTCGCTAGGCGCTCGAGCGCAAGCGTGATTTTCTGTCACTGACTGATTTTGTTTTTGTTATAAAAGGGACAAGGAGAAGAGTGAGGGCACGACCACAAAGAGCAGCAAAGGAGGAAGGAAGAGAAAGGAAAAGGGAAGGAGATTTTAGCCAATTTCGGTCCAGTAAGAGTAAGGAAAAGGGCTTCTGTGTTTGTGTAATGAATGAATAAATGTGGAAGTCTATTTCTCTGTATGCCTTGATCAGGTTGTTTGTATTGGTTTTTGTCTAGTTCTAGAAGAAACTCTACCCGATTTTCTATAGATATTTATATTATTTTATTTGGGCATTAGTTTTATTTGTTTATTGATGGAGGTTATTAGAAGAAATAACTAATCCACTTCGTCACAAGTAGGCCTTATCAGCTAACGATATAGTCAAATAGAGGAAATGATCATATTATTCCACATGATCTAATGCACTACCCATGGACCTTAAACTTTAATGTCTCATGATGGACGATATACTTATAATTCCGGATATATTGGGCCAAAAGTTCTTATTCTTATACCACCATGTTTCCCGTGGCCCGGAAGCAATTTTTCAACTTACTACAATAATATCCTAAAACATGTTAGAAAATACTATCCTCTGAAATATAAATCTTTGGTCCAATTTCATGATTACTTTTCATATTTCATATTGAAGACTCTACACAAATATTCATACTTCTTTTTCTTTGAACTTCTCACACCGGGGGAAAGTTTCAAATATCAGAAAACAGATAACAAATTGGAGAGTTCTAATTAATGGGTACAAAATCATAATTTCATATGCTTGCAAATACAGATACAGATTTTCTATTTTGATAGATACAAATATATATTTTTCATATTCTTGTGGGCTAAGTCTTCATATGTTTTTAAATACATGCACAAATTATCTTAAAGATTGGAATATTTAAGAAAGTATTACCATAATGAGCCAAACTTAACTTTAGAGCTTATAGACAATAAATTCCTTTATTAACGATTCATAACATAATTTTCAGAACATACAAATATCATATACAATTTACATGTAAATAAATATTGAATAATCAAGAAAAAAATGTTCTTAAAGTTAGAGTTCCAATTATCTAAAACCAAATCATATATAAAACCTAAATTACACGGGTAAAAATGTCGGGGCATGGGTTAGGATTTTAACGTGTACAAAATCGTATTAAATTATTAAATCAGACGTCTAATTGAAAAATAATCATGTTCAAGTCATGAGTATCTATATTCTAATAGCCAAATCATGCAAAAATCTTAAAATAAATCGGGTATACACAAGGGGGTGTGGGTTAGGGTTTCACGAAGCACAATACCATACAAATCTTAAAAATCGGATATAAAATCAACATATATGCAGACTCAAAATATGGGTAATATAAAATAAAAATATAAACGGGTATTGGGACAAAAATACCCAAAAGGATCGGAACGAAAAGTGAAACTAGAGGGGAAAAAAGTATATGAGTGTATTTACATTGACCCGATCTACAACTTTTACATTTACCTCTAAGTCAGATTCGAACCCAAGAGTCTCAATCTCCTCCTTCTCTCTCTTTTCCTTCGCGTTCTCTCTCTCGCTCCTCTCTCCCATATCTACGTAAAATGACGCAGAAAAAGAGCTGTTGCTCGTTTATAACGTGAGCTGGCACTCGAGTACTAGCTCGGAGTGCAATAGGCGCGTCATTTCTATTTTCAGCGCCTGGCAAGTGTTGGTGAGTTAGATTGGGCGCCCGATGAGTGTCCCCCGCCATGGCACTTACTACATTCGAAACCTAATTTTCTCACATGTATTAAGTTTAATTTTTATTATATTACCTTAATTACTCCTAATTATGATATTTGTAATCCGGAACCTCACAAGTACATAGCAACTCAACTCTAAAATAAAAACAATTATAAATATAAATTTGATATTATTTCAAACATATTTTGTTACATTATATTTATCTCTGATTTTTTGTTGATTTATTCTATATAAGAATATGCTCAATCGTATTTCACTAACTTGTATCCAAAATTATGTCCTTAACCTCTTGCAAATTTGACATAATTCTCAGGTAGGTGAACAGAAGTATAGATATATAATAAATATTTCATATTTCCTTCCAAGGTGAATCCTTCACAAATGTATTTCTAGACACGCCATGCAAAATTAAAACTCTTAGCTGTTGACCACATACTAAAATAGAAAATGTCAAACTAAAACTTCAAAAAGTATTTGAAAGTCACAAAATGTACTCATTGAAGTTATTTATTCCTCTCAAGAGTCTCACCGTGACAAACCACATTTTCTAACTGGAAATTGACACACTTCCAATTGTAAAATGGCTGTCAAACTAATACAAACCTATACAAAATCCCTATACATCACAAATTTATATCCACAAATGATAACATAGGAACCAAATAGCTACAAATAATTTCATGGCACAAACGTTATAACTCTAGTTACAACGTTAGTTCAGATAAAATATCACTAGGTTCCCAAATATCTGTCATAATAACCTGCGGAGGCATATACATCCATCAAAATACAACGAAAACTAAACTATCTGTACATCATTAAAATATAACTATATCAATATACAAATTCATCTCAAAATATACAAAAATGCTCTATGAGGTACAAAATTTTAAAAACTAAGTCTACAAAACTCTTCCTCCAAGATCTATAACCTAGCCAATTCTTAAACTTTATTCTACTTTATCAGGTATAAATTCATACTCATCTGAAGAAAAGAAGATAGCAAGAATGAGCCAAATGCTCAGTAAAATACAATATAATTAAGGATAGTAAGTAATATATTCAAAATAGATAGATGAAGGATATAGGAGTATAATATAAATGTATTAATATAAAATATGGACAAATATATTTTTGGAACACATTATCTTTCCCATTTTATTTCTGATTCCTTTAAATTTTAAAACATGCAAAAATTTCTTTATCTTTACGGATTAAGGTCAATAGGCCTTACCAGCTAACGAAGTAGTCCAACAAGAAATGAAATGTGTATGTATCCACACATTCCAAGATGCTGCCAACGATACTTCAAATTTTAACGTCCTGTGATAGGCAGTATACCTTTTACCAGATATACAGTGCCAGATAATAAATATACTGCCATA
The DNA here is from genome assembly GCA_033239525.1 of Nepenthes gracilis. NCBI lineage: Eukaryota > Viridiplantae > Streptophyta > Magnoliopsida > Caryophyllales > Nepenthaceae > Nepenthes > Nepenthes gracilis. The sequence goes on along the minus strand of BSYO01000027.1, from coordinate 10,817,591 downwards.
GCATATCCCGTGGTTAGGAGCATTTCTCAATCTACCACTATAATACTCTAAGGTATGTCAGAAAATACTACATTCTAAAATATAAATCATTGGACTAAATTCATAATTACTTATTCTTAAGTGAAGGTTCCACCATAAACTTATACAAAATTCTCATTCTTTGAAGAACGAATAATCAAATATAACAAATTATGGAGTTTCCTTCAAATACTTTATATAACTTTCATAACTTTTTAACACTGTTACAAATAATCATTTTCTTATGAGTTTAAATCTTCATATGCCTTTAATTATATGCATAAATCAATATAATGCTTGGAACATGTAAGAAATTTTTACCACAATGAGCCAAACATAACTTTAGAACTTTCGGATAACAAATCTCTTCATAAATGTATACAATATAATTTTTGGAACATATATAAGATAACATATATAACGTACAAGTGAATAAATATCACTATTTGCATTCACACTATTTTTGAAACACGTAAAATTAGTATATACAAATTATATGTGAATAAATACCAAATAATTAAAGTACACACGTCGATAAAGTTGGGGTTTTCAGTTTTTAAAACCAAATCATGTATAAATCTTAAATAAATTAGGTAAATCCAAAGGGGGGTGCGGGTTAGGATTTTGGAAAGCCAAATACCATATAAATCTTAAAAATCAAACATGAAATCGACATATATGTATACTCAATACATGGGTTCCATAAAATATAAAGTTAAATAGATATCAAAACGAAAATACTCGAAGAGAATGAAACAAAAAATGCAAGATAGAAAGAAAAGTATATAGGTACACTTGCCTCAACCTTATCTATCACTTCTCTAACTAATTCTAAGTTGAAATCGAACTCAGGAACCTCAATCTCTTTCTTCTCTTTCGCATTCTCTCTCTCTCTTTTATCGTAGAATGCCAAAAAATGACGCAAGAGAAACCCTCATGGGGTTTTTGTATCTGTTTCCAGCGCCTGCCGCGGACGCTCGAGCACTCGATAAGCGCGGGTGCACTGGATTGGGTGCCTGGCAGGCATCCCGCACCATTTCACATCCCGCACCCGAAACTTTATTTTCCCACATGTATTAAACTTAATTTTAATTATATTATCTTAATTATTTCTAATTACGATATTGAAATCAAAACCTCATGTTTTAGTTATGCTATTGGTTGTCCAGCACAGGTGGTATAAATCACATGCTAAATAGTTATGCTATCCGCTTATATAATATTTCTCAAAAGGTAGAACTATATATATTTTAGTTCAATATAGATAGTGTCTAAATAGAGATTTTGGCATCCATATTTATCTCAAAATTAACTAGAAACTCAATTTTCTTTCTAAATTGGTAGGATGGAACTTGAAAAAATCTATCTTGATCACAAAATAAATAAATAAATAAAGTAATGTAGTGACCTCATTTTGATCATTTATCAAGGCAATGTTTGTTTTAAATTGATGTTGTGCTCATTTTAAGATTATCGTATGTATAAAATTATCATCTCTATATGCTTCAAAATATCAGAGGCAATTAGTTGTATAAGAGGAATAAGCTCAAACCTACTAGACATACAATATTTGCAATATATGTGTTCAGCATACTATAATCTTGTGTCTGTGATCATTTCACCACATCAATCATATTTTACTTCGGTGAACATTACATTGTCTATACATATAAAATATAAATGTGCAAAGTATTTATTCTTTATATATGCTTCTATTTATAGTCTACAATTATTAAGGATTTGGCTTGTCTAGAAAAATCAGTCAAACATGGCAGTCACTGTAAGAGGTTAATAGTTATCTTATGTGGAGACAAAGAATATAAGTATCTTATTTTTAAAACAATTGTCACAAAGTTACAGTTATGTTTCATATGTTCAATTTAATTTTGATATTTTAGATCAATATAATTGACAATACAATACCAACCTTACATATTATTAAAAATCATTGATAATCATCCCATACTATCAAAGTTCCGAGATGGAAAGGGGAATCTCATACTAAATGACTTTCTATACTACAACTGAATATGCCACAAATTTAACTATCAATGATGATAAATTAACATAAAATTATTGCTTGTAATACCAAGATATGATGACAATATCTTACATGGATACATAACCAATATTTATTTCCTATTGTTAGAATTTACTCTGAAATCACCTTCAAATATCAATTGATCTGGAATTTATTCATCTGTAGTACTTTTTATATATTAGTAATTGTCTTGATAGATACCCAATATTTCACTACTGATTTTAATTGGAATCTACTTACTAATCCCATGGACCAAATAAGTATTAGATCAAGTACACCTCAATGTTTACACTAACCACCCACTCGCACTGAGGTACAAAACCTCTTACACGTCTTCTTTCTTATCTTGAGTCATAGGACACATATTAAGGTCTAGAGTATCATATTTTACCAATGAATACTATTATTTCTGTTTCGTTCCTTGTAACTGAATGATTTGGGAATATATTCGATATACAGTTCTTACCAAAAAAAAAACTTTCTTAAACGATTCCTATAAACTATTTCTTTTAATTTGAAACTACAAGGAAAGCCATTTCTCAATGGTTATTACAAAATTCAAATCATTTTCAAACAAACCAATTGAAATATATTAAGTGATAAATAGAGGTTTTTTTTCAGAAAATAATACACCTGATTGGTATATTCTTTTTCCATAATGTGAGTTTCATACTTTCAAATAGATCTATTAGTCTTGTGCTTCATTTTGAGAATTACTTGTTCTCTATAGCTTCCCACTTTAGCATAGTATCAATTTCCAAACCACTTATCCTCATAGATTTTTTTTTTTTTAAATTTTATTGCATTTTCCATCTTTCTTTTGCAGGGTCTAACATAGCCTTATCATATAAACTTCAAATCTTTCTCATTTTAAAGTATTACAATGAAATTTTGTTTTTATTTGAACACCAATGATGAAATATGTCCTCTTTAGCACTTTTTTATAGTAGACATCTTCACATAACAGCGACTTACTCTTACTTAGCTCAATATTTCAAGACAATTATTTGTGACCCTTAATATTGTAAGAATTATCATCGTAAGTGTCTATATAAGTATTTAAAGATGGATCATTATACATTTTACTCATTTAAAGAAAAATACTCTCCTAGAATGTGGCATAATCTAATTCAATATTAATAATACGTTTATCTACATGTTACACTATTGAATATTTACAATAGATTACCAAAATTTTAAATGACGTAATCCAAATTTTCTACCTATCCATAGTTTATTAAGAAGATGCTCATATAGAGGATTAAGTATAAAAGCATCGACTAACAAAGTAGTACCCCAAACGAATATTGAGAAAATTGATCCATCACAAACATATCCAACTCCAAAATGATGATATTCCTTCTTTTCGCTATACTATATTGTTGTAGAAATTTAGGAATACTTTACTATCTTTATTATCATTTATTTATTATAATGCACATCAAATTACTTGTATATGTATTCATGTCCTTGGTCTAAATGCAAGATCTTAAAGATCTATTGTATTGCTTCCCAACATTGTTTAATAGTACCTAGACAATCAAGTACTATCGACTTATGGGCATTTGACTAATATGACAAGATTTCAAGCAAACATCTACAAAACATAATGAATTATGATGTTTGATGTCTCATCCTTATGTTAATCAGATCATAAATATCCAAATAAAATAATACATTGGAATTAAGTTTTGGTTATTATTTCAAATGATGTTCTAGTTGTTTATTGGGCATAGTAGTACTCGCTTTAGAACAAATCTATTTGGTGCATAAGCCTAATAAGCACACTATAGTAATTTGACCATATGATATTTTCTAATATATCGTAATCTAGCATGCAAAATATGTAAATATACATTCATATTTTAAGAAAGGACATGTGACAGATCGTGTTTTTTCTAATTGGAATCTGACAGAGTTCTAACAGTAAAACAGCCGTTAAATTGATACAACCTGTACAAGACCCTGTATAGTATACAATTTTTAACAAAATAATCACAACACAAGATTTACATGGTCACAATAAACACGTGGCACCAATGTCATAACTCTGGGTATGACGTTGGCTTAGTTAAGATGCCACTAGATACTGAAATAAACCATAACTACCTAGGAAGCACATACATCAATTAATCACAGTGAAAACTATACTACGAGTATATCATCATCATTATCATATACATATATTAATATACAAAACCATCAAATAATATACAAAAGTGCTCCGCGAGTAATAAAATCATAAAATCTAGGTCCATAAGATCATCATCATGTCTTCATACCTAGCTGACTTCTAATCTTCTACCTCACCTCATCGGGTTTAAATTCGTACTCATTTGAAGGAACAGAAAAGTAGCAATGGTGAGATAAATACTTAACAAGGTATAATAATAAAAATAATAATAAGCAATATACGTAAAATAAAATAAAATGAGGGAATAAGAGCATCATAAAGATGCATAAATATGAAATGTGAACAAATATATTTTCGAAATTCATTTACCTTTTCCATTTTACTTATTCTTTCTTTAGGTTTCAAAATATGTATAAATTTCTTTACTTTGTGGACCAAGGCCAACAGGCCTTACCAACTAACGGAATAACCGATCGAGAAACAGAATGTATACTTACACATTCTAAAGCACTACTCATGAATCTCAAGTTTAACATCCCATTACAGATGGTATACCTTTCGCTCGATAAATAGGGCCAAATAACAAATATGCTACCCATGAATCTCAAATTTAACATCCCGTAACGAATGGTATACCTTTCACTCGATATATAGGGTCAAATAACAGATATGCTACCCACGAATCTCAACTTTAATGTCATGTAGTGGACGGTATACCTTTCATCTGATATATAGAGCCAGATAACATATACCACCAGAGTATTTCTCGTGATCCAGGAGTATTCCTTGATTTACCACTGTAATATCTTAAGGCATGTCAAGAAATGCTACTATCTGAAATACAAATTATTGGTCTAAATTCTTAATTACATATTCTTAAGGAATTTCATATTTATTCATAAAATATTGTTCTCACTCCGGGTGAACGGTTCATTAAACATAACATAATATGAAATTTTCTTCTTATACTTCTCATAATTTATATAATTTTTATGAGTTTACGTCTTCTTATGACATAACTTATATGCATATTCATCATAAAACATGAAAAAAATAAAAATTCTTATCACCGTGAGTCAAACATGACTTTAAAGTTTTCAGACGATAAATCCCTTCATAAACGTATACAACATAATTTTTAGAGTATATACAAAATAACATATATACCGTACATGAGGATAAATATCTTAAATTACGTCAGATAATACTTTCGATACCCATAAAATAATATATACAAAATATATATGAACAAATACAAAATATTCAGATTATCCGCATTAATAAAGTAAGGGTTATGAATTTCTAAAGTCAAATCATACTTAAATTACAATTAATTTGGGTAAAATTAAAGAGGGCGCGGGTAAGGATTTTCAGTGAACATAATATCGTATAAAATTATCAAATCAGATACCCAATTAATAAATTAACATACTCAAGATATGGGTAACAATTTTCTAAAGCCAATTTATACAAAAATCTAAAAAATAGGTAGGTGAAAGTATCCGGGCATGGGGTTAGGATTTTGGTGCAAAATACTGATCAAAACTAGAAAATCGGACATGAAATCCACATATGTGCATACTCAAGTTATAAGTAACACAAAATATAAATTTAATTGGGTATTAGAATAAGGATACCCAAAGAAAATGAGACAAAAGTCAAAGAAATGAGAGAAAATGGCATAAGTGCACTTGTCTCGACCCGATTTATCACTTCTCTAACTAACTCTAAGTTGGATTCAGACTCGAAGGCATTGATCTCCACTTCCTCTCTCTTCTCCTTCATGCTCTCTCTTTCTCTCCTCTCTCTTAGAACCTCGTGGAAATAATGGTAATAAACCCGAACACGTTTTTATACACGGATTGGTGCTTGAGCGCCAATACACCCGAAGGGTCACGTCGAGTGCCCATCGGGCGAACGATTCTGCCAGCCCACGCCCCGGGCATGCTTGAGCACGCCTCGGGTGTGGCATTTTGTTTTTTGCACCTGGGTCGTATCTCAGGCGCCGGTCAAGCTTGCGTCAAGCCTACATGGCGCATGCATCATTCAAGATCTGTTTCAACCATTTTAACTCAATTTTTCACATCCTTTGACCATAATTTTGATTATATTAGCTTAATATGTCACGATTATTATAATTTAAAACCCGAATCTCATTTACGGATTAACTTTTTAAGGATTACAACACTGATTCCCGATTTTACCAATTCCGGGTCTTTTGGTTTTTCAATCTAATTTCTTCCATACCTTTGATCTCGATTCACTTAATTATTTTTAATTACCATATTTTTGAAATCGGTACTTTACTGGACAATAAATTAAAACAACTATCAACTTATTTCTATGTACTTGATATAACATTTAGTACTATAAGACCATTTGAGATATCACTAGGACTATACATGTCTATACGATAAAATACATTAATAGTAACACAATGATAATATAAGCTGAAACCTAAAAATTAAAAACTCCCACAAGACAGTTTTGCTGATTCTGAAGAGCATATAAAACATAATATAGACAAAGGGATTGCACATAAAAATCATACATAGATCCATTCAGAACAACTTTAGAGTTGTTATATGTAGAAAACCACATCATCCCAATTGAGATATGATAGTATTCAACATATACTCGTATGTCTCTAACTATATAGTCTATTACTGTTAAATGTACAATCCATAAATGATTAATTTAGTAAGAGTTACTATGTTGGAAACATAAAAACTTAAAAGAAAAGGAGGAGAAGAATTACTTGGATATCTCAGGAGTAAAGTGACCTAATTGGTCACAAATAACATTTCACTTTGCTTCTAATTTCTTCTATCTAAACAATCGAAGACCTCAAGGTAGGAAATATTTTTCTTAGAATCATTAATAGTTCCATTGTTCTTAGTTCATTTTCTAGTTTCTCTTGCATTTAGAATAGTTATACTCGAAAGTATCCTTGATTTTAGAATAGTATCATTCAAGATATAATGTACTTATTGCGCCTGGGATACTAAATTTTGCCACCTAATTGAGAACAAATCTTTACATTGATGAAAAAAATTGAGCATGTTATTTGAACCTGTGAGAAGGTATAATGACAAAGCAATTGTAACAATAACAACAAAATGTGTACAAGCAAGATATATGAGATTTCTTGTGGGAATCCCTTAAAGTGAAAAGCAATCCCATGACCCTTAGATTTATATAAAATTTATTATAATTATAAGAATGGTTACACAAACCTAACACTTTCTTTAGTTTCACATATAATATTGATAAATTAAGATAAATATAATAAGAGATGAAAAACTAGAAAAAAAAACCACCAATAAAAATATTCAAATCTGCAAAAAGAGAAATGTATCCGGAGATGGTGGAAGTCAAAATAAGATTCAAAACTCAAACGATTAGCGAATATTTTCTTCTTATTATCTCTCTTTTTTTTCACTAGTTGGCCTCTTAAAGTGTATAAAGATCTCAAAATGAATGCCTAAAAAATTATGCAAGTCATTATATCAAGAATTGCTATCACCGATCCGAACTAAAGTAGGTCCTAGTAATTAACAATAATTAATAATTCATAAAATAAAAATCCATTATTAAAATACAATATCCTACAATTTCTAAATTTGAGACGAATCTAACAAAACATCTACACAACCAAAAATTATAATAATAAAAACATCAACCATCACAGGATTTCCTAAACTACTCATGTTAACAAATAAATAATCATGACCTACTCAAAAGTTCATAAGGAAAAGTAATAAATCCACAATACTACAATATCCAAATAATCACTGTCACAATACAATAAACTAGTATCAATCCAAACAACCATATCCTCAACACTGAAAAATAACTTATATAAAGGCGATCCAATTATAAAACTAATACTCACAAAATATATACCAAATTTCTACTGGCATTCACATCCAATCTCCCTACAAGACACCCTTAACCCTCTAGTATGAAAGGATAGAAAATAATAAAAATATGAGGTGAAAGCCCAAAAAGTATCACTATATAATATATAAGGCAAATGCGTCCATAATCAAAATGAGGATCAATAAAACATATAAAAAATCCAAAAACACCAAAGTCTAGGTGTCCGATATATCACATTAACGAAAGTCTGAGTGCAATCCAGATAAAATATATTAAAAATCTAAAATATACTCAAATCGGAGAACTAAAGATCACAAAACTAACTTTGAGAAAGGGTTACTCCTACTCCTATTAACCTTAGACAATATTACTACTATTTACACCTGTAGATTGGTCGTTTACATATTTTTCTTTATAGATAGGGATAAAACCACTTTATTTTGCCACCTGTGGATATGGGGTGCACTCCTCATATATGTCTAAATATATTAGGACGTTTGGATATACTAATCCGTTCAATTCCTTATGATAGTTCTTAAAGAAAAATACAAATTGAAGGGGGTTTCTATATTACAAATCCAAAACTTTCAGTTGGGAAGGTCAAATACAAAATTTTTCACATTGAGAAAAAAATACATATATCGAATCTAATAAACAAAACAGAGCCTAACCCTAAGCACATGCATGGATGCCACATGCACTATCATATCCCACAATTTAGAGGTCAAATTAATTATTATTCATAAAATTAAAATTCTAAATAAATTTAACTATAAATATTAAGTCCTAAAATCCGAGTATGATAGACTATATATACAGGATCCAACAAATCAAAAACCGTACAGGATCTCATCCGATAACTATCTAGACAAAATATACATGACTTGCTCCAAACAGTTGGAAGGGAGGTATCAAAATAAAATAACTAATCTACATAATATATTAAATCCAATGGTCCTCAATACACAGTTCAAACGCCTACTCTTGGCTAATTCCAATGTCAAAAATAAAACCTATAATAAACCCGATCCAAATAATAGAGAAATGCAGTCAATGCCATTTGATTCATAAAAGATACAAAACTCATTGGGTAAGGTGATGCTGCATCAGGTCTGGTCCAACTCTTATTATTACGAACTCGAACCAAACAGGTCAAATAAATTACTAATTAAATTTTAATTAATATTCTTATAAATTTCAAACTTGAGAGTAACAAATCAAATACACAAGACCTAATAAATCTAAAACCTGTACAGTACCTCATTAGACAACTGTTTGTACAAAATAATAATGACCTACTCCCACATAGTTGTAACGATAAAATACTCACCAAAAGAATGTGATACTGTACTGAATCTTGCCTAACTCCTATTGCATATCCAAGCCCTTATTTTGAAGAAGAGAAAATAAAAAATGTGAGCTGAAGGCTCAATAAGTATTATCATAAATAAAACTATACACATAAATCAGAGAAAAATATCATATAAAATCTAATAACTTTGCCACATATATCGAAACCATCGCACACTCATAGCATATGCAAATCCGAAATTCAATCTGAATATCATATGGCTGCATTTTGGGCCAGTAGTTTTAGACCATCACATATCATTATTGGCTATAGTTTTGGCCAGCATCTCTCAACCCTCTTTTCACCATTTGCTCTATTAGTTTGGTTATATTTTAGGCCCGTAACTCTTGACCATTTCATATCATTGACTCCATTAGGCCGACTTTATTTTAGGCTTGTAGCTCTTAGCCTTCACATTATCATTATCTGCTACAATTTTGTCCTGCAGCTCTTGGTCAACTTAATATCATCATCTTTTATATTTTAGGTCTGCAACTTTTGGGCATCAATTTTTTATATTGGCTCCATTAGCCTGTGTAAGGTACCGCTTTTGAAAATATGGTAATTAGAAGCAATTAAATTAATATAAATGAATTGAGGTTAAAGGATAAGGAAGAAATTAAATTGAAAAGCCTAAAACCCAAAATTGGCAAAATAAAAAACCAACGTTGAAATCCTTGAAAAGTTAATCTATAAATGATCTTGGCTTTTAAATTATGATAATCATGATATATTAAGCTAATATAATCAAAATTAGGATCCAAGGATATGAAAAATTGAATTAGAAGGGTTGACATGGGTCCCGGACAGCGTATGATCGAAGCAGGCTCGCTACAAGCTTGATGCAAGCCTAACCCGCGCCTGACCTGTACCCAAGGAGTGACCTGGGAATGAAAAATAGAATCTCGAGCCTGAGGCACGCTCGAGCGTGCCCGGGGTGTGGGCCTGTAGAATCGAACACCTAAAGGTCGCTCGATAACTGCTCAACCACAACCTTTAGGTGTGCGGGCACTCAACTCGCACTCGAGCCCTTCTCGAACACTAATCAGTGTATAAAAATGCATTTGGGTTTATTACCGTTATTCCATGCCATTTCCAAATAAAGAGGACAGAAAGACAACATGAAAGAGAAGAGAGAGGAAGTGCAGATCAAAGCCTTTAAATCCGAATCTGGTTTAGAGCTAGTTGGAAAAGTGATAGATCGGGTCAAGGCAAATACACTCATACCCTTCTATTTTATTTTTCGTAAGTTTTGTTCCATTTTTTTGGATATCCTTGTTCCGATACCCGAGTAAACTTATGTTTTATATTACCCAAAATTTGAGCATGCACATATGTAAATTTCATGTCCGATTTCTTAGTTTTGATCGGTTTTTTGCACATAAAACCCTAACCCACGCCCGGATGCTTTTACCCATTTATTTTTGTGGTTTTTACATAAATTAACCTTAGAATATGATTACTCATACCTTGAATATGTTAATTTATCAATTAGATGTCCGATTTGGTAGTTTTATACGAAATTATATCCACTGAAACCCTAACCCACGCCCCTTTTGGATTTTATCCAAATTATTGGTAATTTATATATCATTTGGCTTTAAAAATTCATAACCCTAGTTTTATAGATACGAATACTCCGTATATTTGGTATTTATGCACATATATTTTTATATATGTTAATTTTATGTATTCTGAAATATTATCGAACGTAAATAGTAATGTTTAACCGCATGTACGTTAAATATATTAACTTGTATATGCTCCGAAAATCATGTTGCATGCATCTATGAAGGTAATTATTGTTCGGAAGCTCTAAAGTTATGTTCGACTCATGGTAGTAAGAATTTTTATTTTTTTCATACTTTATGATATTCATACATATAGTTTAAGTCATGCGAAAATTTAAACTCATGAAAAATTTGAAAATTATGTAAGTATATAAAGGGAATGCCACAATTTAATATGTTTATAATTCATTTTTTTGATATGAGAACTTTATGAAAGAAGTTTGGTGGACTTTCCATTGAAGAATAAGAAATTGTAAAACCTGGATCATGGATTTATATTTCAGATGATAGTTTTCCCTGTTATGCTATAGATATTATAGTAAAAACTCAAGAATTATCCTGACCGTGTATTGTAACGGGTGATAATGTTTGGCATACCTTAGGATATACTATGGAAGAATAATGACTGCCTTTAGGCCACGGGGGATATGGTTGCATATGTGATATGGACCCATATATCGGATTAAGGGTATACCACTCACCACAAGGTGTTCAACTGTGTGGGTTGCGCCTTAAAATGTGTGAAAGTATATGCACATATTTTCTCATTCTACTGCACCGTTAGCTGGTAAGGTCTACCAGCCCTGATCCGTAAAATTTTTGTATATTTTAGAACCTAAAGGAAGAATAAGTAAAACATAAAAGATAAGTGTATTTTAGAAAGTACATTTGATCATGTCTCATATTTATATGCATTCATACATATTACTCATAATCCATTCCCTATTTTATTTGAATATATTGTATATTGTTCTTGATTAGATTGCACTTGTTGAGTATTTGGCTCACCTTTGATATTTTTTCTTACTTTCAGATGAGTACGAACTTATACTCAATAGGACGGGATAGAGGATTAGAAGTCAACTAGGCTCGAAGACTTGGATGATGATCTTATGGACTCAAACTTGTGGATTTGTATCTCATGGAGTCTTTTGTATTATTTTTGATGGTCATGTGTATTAATGATAATGATGTATATAGTGTATAGTTTTCTCTGTATTTCATGGATGTATTTATTTTTACAGGTTATTATGGTTAATTTGGATATTTAGTGCTACTTTGTCTGAGCCAACGTCATATTTGGAGTTATAACGTTGGTGCCATGTGCTAATTGTGGCTTTTGGATCCTATGTTGAAATGTGTTATGGTTGTATATTTATTGTACAGGGATAATGTATAGGTTTTGTATCAGTCTGACAGCTGTTTTACAACTAGAACTCTGTTGAATTTCAATAAAAAACGTGGTTCATCATAGCCTAGTTGTATTTTAGGCTTACAGCTATTGGCCATCTCATATCATTAGTTATATTATCCAAACTACATTTTAGCCCTACAACTGTCAGCCTTCATATTATCATTATTTGTTATAATTTCGGCCTATAGCTCTTGGTCTACTTAATATCATCATCAGTTACATCTTAGGTCTGCAACTCTCGGCTATCAAATTTCTAATATCGGCTCTATTATCCTAACTTTATTTTAGGTTTGCAACTATCGACCACCTTAATATCATGATTGGATCACATATCGACCCACCAGGGCCTTGGAAATCCCTGTCCTTACACCCATATCGGTGCACCAAGGTTTTAGACCACCATGGTCCCACACGCATACTAATCCACTGGGTCTCGAACTCTGCCCATTTTCATACAAAATACCGATATAAAATATACATATAAAATATCATATATTAAATCAGGCCAAAAATGGAGATTACAAATATTTGCCTCGACCTTATACCAAGCAAATTAAAAGAAAGGATACTCCAAGATACGCAAATTGCACGTTTCTCTCTCCTCTGAGTTCGCCCTTTTTCTCTTTCCTTGCATGACTTCTCTCTCGTCTGTGTGAGATTCCATCTTGTGCTTTGCCGCCTCACCCAAGAGTAGCCGATGTCGTTGCCTCCTCTCTCAGTCGCTGCCAACCTTCTCGGCACACTCTCTCTCCTCGTCGTGCACCACTATTGTCTCCTCTCTCGACTGCCGCCTTTGCCTCTCTTTGCTGCTGCCTCAGCCTCTAGCTACCACCGCACCTTCTGTCACTTCGTGTGCACCACCGCCTTCTCCTCTTCCCTTCTCTTCTCTTCTCTTGCTCCACTTTGCCACCACTACTTTCCTTCTCTCTCCCTTTATTCCCTTTTCTTTTTCCCTTTTCCTCCTGCTACACCCCATGCTCAAAACCCACCTTAATAATTTCCCGTTCCAAGAAACAACCGTGGGTTTACTGCCCACGATTTTGGTATTTTTCCTATTTTTAACGGGACATTATATTCTCCTATCCTTATAAAAATTATCTTTCAAATTTACGCACCTCAAACCTCAAACAACCAGGGGCATTCTCTTGAAGATCATCTTCTTGCTTCCAAGTCACTTCTTCAAGGTACATTTAGAAACATCTAATCATCCATATCAAATCTAAAATCAGATTGCAAGTTTGATCTTCTATTTCAAATCTCAAATCAAAGCTTATGACTAATGGCCATACGCCCATATGCTTTTCCTTCATCTCTGATCTTCACAAGAGCTTATTTTGTAGATATGAGCTTGGTTCGGAATCTGATCCTTGCGAAAAGAACAAGTTGGCTTGGCATGGGCTTCTTGATCTTTATCCGTGGCTTCCAATCTTGACGAATCTTCTTTTCCTCACTCAAACATAATGACCATTCCTAACTTATCATTTGAAGAAACCATCAGGGTTTGCCGAGCAAGAAAATGACTTCCACAACACTATGGGCTTCCACTTCATCATCTCCGCTCTACTACTTACTTCTCTACCGACTAAAATCTCATTCTAACCCATGAGATTTTGGACCAGCCCATTCCATCACTCACCTCTCTACCGGCCAAAAGCTCCTTCTACCTTATCAGATTTCGGACCAGCCCAACAAAACCTCCACACATCCGCAAAAACTAAACAAAATCCTCCTACCACTATATCAATTCGTCGACACACTCAATCAATTATATATCCTAAATACCTATCCTTATGACTTTTTTGTTATATCATTTCTGTTATGAACTCGGACCAAGTAAGTCAAGTAAATTCTTAATTAAATTTCAATTAATATTCTTATAAATCCTAATCCCGGGTGTAACAAACCGAATAAACAGGACATAACAAATTAAAAACTCGTACAAAATTTTATCGGACAACCGTTCATACAAAATAATAATGACCTGCTCCCAAATAGTCATAAGGATAAAATACTTACCAAGAGAATGCGATGCTGCACCAAATCCTATCCAACTCCTACTACAAATCTAAACCTTCTACTCTGAAGGAGAGAAAATAAAAAATGTGAGCCAATGGCTCAACAAGTATCATCATGAATAAAACTCTGCATTTAAATCAGAGAAAAATCTCATATAAAATCTAATAACTTTGTCACATATACCAAAATCACCTTACACTCACAGCAGGCAGATGCAAATCCAAAATCTAATCTTAACATCATATAAAGATACTCCATATGTCAAAGTGCAGTATAATGACTCTACATGAGAAAGTGTTGCATAAGGCAAAAGAATCCATTAATAAGGTGAGCATCAACTCAACGATGGGATGGGTGGGAAGTAACTGTACGTGGCTTGTTGTTTGATAAAGGTTTGCTGCACAAAGTTAAGGTGAATGTAGCTAAGAACATAAGAGCAAAAGTACTAACTACCACTTATGACTTCTAGTGGAGACTTATTTGGAGAGATTTAATTTGATAGGATTGAGTAATTAAATATAGCTCACTAATCTTTTGGTTCAATGAAAAGTTGAACTTAGATAAATTTTAGCACAACAAATTTAATTTTCATTCGAATAAAGTGAGATGGTAATATAAGGAAGTATTTTAAGTAAGGATGAAAACATTTTTCCCTCTCCACCAAACCAAAGGATTTTATACTTTTCAACTTGAATTTGGTGAGGAATCCCGACTCATATAGATCGTGGATACGTGAATGTCAGTAGGTCATCCTATACCACACCAATATTTTGAGTTTGATTTTGTAATTATGGATTTAATATAGTAATAAATAATATAATATATCAATATTAATAAATATTAATAATAATAATAGATATTGAATAATTAATAATGAATGACAAATAATAATAATAATAATATAAGTAAACATTAATACTAATTAATAATAGATAATAGTATTACTAATTAATAATAATATTAAATGATATTATAATAAATATTAATAAAATAATAATAATTGTGAGGTTCCCAAATCAAAAATAGAATGAACATGAGACCAGGCATATTTCTTTACATAATAGATAATTAAATACATGTATCTTGGAAATTTTAGATGTTAAAAACACCACCCAAAGCTTTCCCGTTCAACACATGCTCGAATTCGCTCAAAACAGCCACCGCTTGATGCATGCTCAATCCACCGCTCAAGCCGAAACAACAAAAAACCCAGCCGCCTGATGCATGCTCGAGCGACGGTTCCAGAATTCTCTGGAAAGCTCCACTACTTTGGCTGGCGCTCGGCGCGGAGCTCGAGCGGAAATTCCAGAATCTTCTGGAAAAATCCCGCTCGCCCCGCTCTCGAAACTCTCGAGAAATCCTCGGCCGCTCGCTACTCACTCGACGGGCGCTCGAGCGGCCCGATGCCTATATAAAGGCCGCCGGCGAGCGGGCGGGAGCGAGCGGGGGGAAAAAGAGAGAGAGGAAGAGAGAGAAAGAGAAAGGGAAAGAGAGAGGAAGAGAAGAAGGAAGGGAAATGGAGGCTTTCGAGACCGATTCCGAGATCAAGCTAGTTGAAGAAAATATGGAGCACATCGAGGCAAGTATTCTCATACTCACTATTTGTTGTACTATGATCATTAATATAATTATCGTTCCAATAGTACTGTGATCATTAATATAATTATCGTTCCAATATCCATCCAAACGATGAAAATCACACAACCCATGATTAATGATGAAAGAATATCCTAAATGAAAGTCTAAAGAATGAATCACCACATCCCGACCATGCATAAGTAATAGCCGAACAATCGATCTCATGAAATTCTATCCGTTCACAATGATCGGGCCCCTTAACAAAATGCTATTACAGTTCATATAGAGTAAATGAAAAGTAAATGGAAATTATGCATCCCCTCGATGTGGAAACTATGACTAAACGGGCATTTGAAATTGTAAGATTCAGAAATGAGCTTTGGAGGACCCCAATGAGATTGACTCATCGACGATAAGGAATTCCAAATCCGTTGGAATACTGTCAAACATGCTTATGAACTATGAAAAATGCCAAAATCTCCAAGTAAAGATGAGAATGATGAGAACCTATGAGAAGATGAAACGGAAGGAAGTCCACAATGAATATATGATTGATGAAATCTCCCGTGAGGCGGGAGATGTGATGAAACCTCCCTTGAGACGGGAGATACGATATATGAGGCACGGTGGACTTTCCTTCAAAGGAATGATGAAAAGAAGAATCATGAAACTAGGGCCATGGATTCTCAGATGGGTAGTATTCTTTGGCTTGACACGTCCATCATGGTATAAACCCGAAGAATACTTGGGCCACGTATTCCGGCTGCTTGTGTAAGCGGTGGTGTCCGTGTCACGCCTTAGGATACTATTGTGGAAGAACGAGGACTGCCCTGGTACCCCGGGGGAATGGGGCGATACGATATGGCACGATATGATGTGCACGACCCAACGGAGGGTCGTTAAAGATAATCCCTCACGGCCTTAGATCATGGGGTATAATCATGATCCTTTCCTCGTTCTCTCGCATCGTTTGCTAGTACGACCTACTAGCCCTGGTCCGCAAAGATCAAGGTAAAATGAGAAAGCATGATTCAAACGATAAGTGAATATTTCAAGACATGGTAAACGACAAATCGATACTCCTAAATGTTCCTTCCCTCTCATGTTTCATGATATATCAAATACATGTTGCCTCTGTCATGATTACAGTTTAACAGTGACGTATGATTATACTTGCTGAGCGAAAAGCTCACTCTTGCTATCTGTTATTTTTCCTCCAGATGAAAGCATGTAAATAGATCAAGGAAAGGCTTGCTTGGCAGGATTAGACAGACAAGTGCAGCAAGGATTTGAATATCAAATTTGTTATGGACAGCCACTTGGGATTAGGTATGGTTCTTGGTTATTTTATGGTTTTATGATGCTTCCGCAGTTCATGGTATTATAGTAGGCTTCCGCACTTTGTTTTGATGTTTCACAGTTGAGGTTATTAGTTGGCATCTCTCTAGGTCTAATACAGTACGATCAGAATACTGTATTAAAGCCATTAATATAATGGCAGATTGTGAGATCCTGTGAAAAGTATGCTTAGTCTATTTAATCAAGTTGTAAAACGGTCTTTTGTCCAGTTATAAAGAAGACTCTGGACATTAATGAAGTTTTATTGACGAAGGGTTATTTAAGGAAAATAACCTGGTTCGTCTCAATAATAATAATAATAATAATAATAATAATAATAATAATAATAATAATAGATGAACAAAGAAAGAAAGGAAAAAGAAAGATAAAAGAAGAAGAAAGAGAGGAGGGAAAGAAGGTAGGAAAAGAGGAAAGGGGAATGGAGAGAGAGGAGTGGCGCGCTTCTACAGCGGTAAAGAATGAAGGAATCAGCGCTAAAAAAAGAGATCAGTTGCCTAGATCCATAAGCCACAACTCTACCGTGCTGTATTAGTACACACCCCAAGCCTACTTTGGAGGCGTCACAATACACCTCATATCCTCCTGATCCTTCTGAAATCACCAACACTGGAGCAGTAATCAAGCGATCCTTCAGCTCCTGAAAACTCTGATCACAATCCTTAGTCCATTCAAATCTGACTTCCTTTTTTAACAATTGAGTCAGGGGCATAGCAATTTACGAAAAGTTTTTCACAAACCGCTGATAGTAACCTGCCATGCCTAAAAAGTTTCTAACCTCAGTTACAAAAGTTAGCTTACTCCAGTTAGTAACAGCCTCTACTTTCTTTAGATCCACAGAGATACTACCACCAGAAATTACATGACCCAAGAACATCACCTTTTCTAACCAAAACTCACATTTTCCCAACTTTGCATATATGCTCTTCTCACGTAGCACTTAAAGTACTATCCTCAAATAGTTTTTGTGCTCCTCATAGTCATTAGAATAGATTAGAATGTCATCGATGAAAACCACCACAAATTTATCCAGATACTACCTGAACACTCTATTCAATAGGTCCATAAATACCGCAGGGGCATTTGTAAGCCCAAAGGGCATAACAAGAAACTCATAGTGGCCGTATCTTGTTCGGAAGGCAGTTTTAGCCACATCTTCTGACTTAATCCTTAATTGATGGTAACCATACCTCAAATTGATATTCGAGAATACCCGGGATCCTTGTAATTGATCAAACAAATCATCAATACGCGGCAGAGGATATTTGTTCTTGATCGTGACTTTGTTTAACTCATGATAATCAACACATAGCCGCAATGACCCATCTTTCTTTCTCACAAACAAGGCTGGTACTCCCCAAGGAGACACACTTACCCTAATAAAGTCTTTGTCCAACAGCTCCGGTAATTGCAACCTTAATTCCTTCAACTCAACCGGAACCATTATGCAGTGGGCCTTAGAAACTGGACCGATACCGGGAATGATAGAAATCTCAAACTTAATCTCCCGATGTGGGGGTAACCCAAGCAACTCCTCAGGAAATACATCCTCAAAATCACGAACGACATGAATGTCCATAGCCGGCACCTCATGACTCCTAGTGGTGTAGGCATAAGCCAAGTAAGCCTTACATCCACTTTTTACTAGATGTTTAGCATATAAAGCCTAGATCATTACAGGCATCTCCTTTTTCATGATGCCTTAGAAGAAAAAGGTTTCCTTCCTAGGGATACTAAAATAGACCTTTTTCCTAAGACAATCAATGGTGGCATGGTTCTAGCCAGCCAATCCATCCTTAGGATCATATCAAAACCTTCCATGTTTAGTAACACCGAATTCACAACCTAACATCTCCCGTCTACTTCTACTACGCATCCAGGATATATAACATCAGTGACTACGGGGAATCTAGTAGGGGTACATACTGATAG
Source organism: Nepenthes gracilis (assembly GCA_033239525.1). Classification (NCBI taxonomy): domain Eukaryota; kingdom Viridiplantae; phylum Streptophyta; class Magnoliopsida; order Caryophyllales; family Nepenthaceae; genus Nepenthes; species Nepenthes gracilis. The sequence goes on along the minus strand of BSYO01000027.1, from coordinate 10,798,298 downwards.
TTCATAGTTCAATATGTAAGGAGTAGTAACAATATGGTATGTAAATTGTGGAGAAACAAAAGAGTGGGTAGATCCAGAGTCAAACAAGATAGATGCAGGAACGCCACAAACAGGAAGAGTACCTTCTACGACATTTGGCGATACCTCTGGCTCCTAAATAGCCACTGCGAAGGCCTTAGTCGAAATGGTAGGCTTTCTCGCATCCAGTTTCGGATAGTCTTTGATCAAGTAGCCATGCTGTCCACATTTGAAACAAGCTCCCGTTGCCCGGCGGCTTGCTTGCCCCAGATGTACCTTTCCACAGGACGAGCAGTGTACAACCAAAGTCCTAGAATCAGCCAGTGATTGAGCCGGCGCAACACTCTTTCCCTTCTCAGTCGTCATTGTCTTCTTGAAAGTCCCAAAAGATCCCCCAACAGATTCGCCATTAACACCTACCCGGCTAGCTGCCCTCTTTGCGTAGAATTTCTCTACGTCTAGCTCTTGTTTGTAGAGGACCGTCCGGTCCAATATATAGCATACGTCTCAAGCTTTAACATGGTCAGCAGCTTCTGGATATCATCCCGCAATCCTTGCTGACGCTTCTTCGCCTTCCTTAATTCGTCTTCCACATAGAAAGGTGAGAATCGGGACAGCTCGATGAACTTAATATCATATTCCGTCACCGTCATGCTTCCTTGCCTTAGTCTCATAAACTCCATCTCCTTTTGGTCCATGAGACTGGATGGAAAGTATTTCTCCAAAAAAGCTTCCTCGAACGTATCCCAAGTGATCATCCCATCGGGCATTCCTAGCACCCTCTTCCTCATGTCCCACCAGCTGTCTGCTTCGTCCTCCAATTTATACACGGCGAAGGTCACCTTCTTCTAGTCCGTACACCCAATTACTGCAAATATTTTCTTCATCCTCTTAAGCCATCTATCAGCTTCTACTGGATCGAGTTTCCCCAAAAAGCCCGACGCCCATTCTGCGGTGAATTGATCATACGTGGTTGGAGTTAGGATGGCTAGAGCTGTCTCAGTCACAGGAACTGGAGCCATGTGTCTATGTTCGACCGATTCCACCACGATGGTCATTCTTTCCAATAAGTCTATGTAAGTGGCCTCCCAGTCATAAGGTGTATTTCTGTCATTTCTTCTCCCTCTTCCACTAGCCATCCTAAAATCAAGATAGACACAATGTTATGATCTCAGAAAAAGGGAGTACCCTTCACTCCTAATAAAATTGTACTCAACCTAGAAGCCAAGTTTCCTAAGGACTCAAATTTCCTAAGTTATCCTTGGCCTACTTTTTTTAGTATGAAGATTCAAACCTCTGCTTCGCATCTTAATCGGTCAATTCCTAAGGCATCTCATCTCTTTGATATCAATTGTGATGGAACGGATTTTTTTTTTTTTTGCAATCTACCGTCAATCTCCCGGAACTGACACCAAGTTTTGGTGGCAAGGTCCGAGCCAATCGTGCCTTCCAAATCACAGGATCACAGATACCGTTTTGGGCTCATATACAAAGCGGAAGTTAATTTATTATCCAAGAGAAGCGTTTATATTCATTGCCATAAAATTCATTTCCGAATACAAATAGCCATAAACATCTAATCACAAAAGTTTATCGAGTCTAACAAATCATTACACTAATTGTTTCTTCGTTGCGATCGTCCAAAAGGTGCTTCTGAATCATTACAAATCCTTCAGATCAGCTCTAATCACTCTGTCTCGTTAGACACAAATTCTAAATTTTCATCTGAGGGGGGGGGAACAGAAAACAGTGAGCCGGAGCTCAACAAGGTACATGCAGATTTTTCATAAAATGTTCGTGCTATCAATAGTAACAGATATATATACAGAATATTATTTGGCCGGAACCATGCAGAGCACTTAGGATGGTTAATGCAGGAAATCATGCATCATATATATATATAGCATTTGGCCGAATAAAAGAAAATCAGAAAGTCATAACAGATAATATTTGGGCATAAAACAATGCCGATCACAATTTAGCTTCTTTTATTTATTACTTAATGGAAGGGACTTTAATCGAGGATAAATTGTGCACATCTCCTCACAATCATGACAATACCTCTTTGTACAAAGCCCTGAATACGTCTCTTACTCCCTCCTTGTACAAAGCCCCGAGGACGGCTATCACTACCTCATTGTACAAAGTCCCAAGGACAGCTATCACTACCTCCTTGTACAAAGCCCCAAGGACGGCCCTCACTTCGGTTATCCTCGGTTATCACCTTAAGGTCCTAAGGCATGCCGAAGTACCTTGTCTCCCAAGGCTAAGGTTTGAACTTATTTGTTTTATCATAAAGCTGATTCACATTTTCTTTGTTTATCACAAGCTGGTTTCAAAGTTTCAGTATAGATGCCGGTTTCAAATCATAATACAAGGCCGGTTTCAAAAATTACAATGCAAATGCCGGTTTTAAAATCACGATACAAGGCCAATTTCAAAATCACAGTGCAATTGCCGGTTTCAAAATATGATACAAGGCCAGTTTCGAATTTACACTACAAGGCCAGTTTCAAAATCACGGAGCAAATACCGGTTTCAAAATTTCATTTCAGGCTGGTTTCAAAATCACAAGGTGTGACGAAACGGATTTTTTTTTATTCCGTCATTCATAACACAATTGAAAACCCAAACTAAATCAATTAGGTGCAACATAGGATCACAGATGTCATCTAGGACCCATATACTTTTAACCATAATAAGTATAGATGAAGTTATTTTAACACTTGCGAAAGCATTTATATTCATTCCAAAATATTCATTTCTGAGTACATAGCCAAAAATGTTTAACTGTAGGAGTCCATCACGTTATTACAATAATATTTATCCAAAATAAATTTCTGAGGTCTTTAATAATTCTTCAGACAAGCTCTAATCACTCCAACTCATCAGGCACAAGCTCTAAAACTTCATCTGTAGGGAAAAAATATAAAACAGTGAGTCAAGGCTCAGCAAGGTACATGCATATGAATTGTAAAACGATTATGCCAAAACGATCATATAATCATGTAGAATCAGAACGTTAAATCAAAGCATCATCTTGAAAAAACAGTAAGGACATATTATAACGATATTAGATCTCATGCTTCATAAATCATTACACTATAGACTGTAAAATAATAACTATAAACTTTACTGATGTATGGTAAAACTGAAAACAATACTCTATACTGTTCATTGTTCTCTTTTCACTGTATACGATTCATTATTATCTTTCATCAGATGATACTCTATCATCTTTTCACTGTACGATACATTTTTACCTTTTAGTGTGACATATCTTAACATTTTCAGACCCTGCCAGTGTACCCTACTAGCAGAAGGGGCGAATGATCGAGGATAGATTGTGTTCAATCCACACAATCCAAGGCCTATCATGTCATATATAACCCATCCCGAGGGATATCTATACTGTGTGTCACCCGAAGGTCGGCCTATATATATCCCATCCCGAGGGATATCTGTACTGTGTGCCACCCGAAGATCAGCCTATATATATCTCATCCTAAGGGATATTTGTACTGTGTGCCACTCGAAGGTCGACCTATGTCCCTCTTGGCTTAACGCCCTTGAGGACAGGGCGGACCATGAATCGCTCCATGGACAGAGCTATCCTCGATTACCATCATAAGTTCTAAGGCCTCACCCAAGAACTTACCTGGACTGTAGTCAGTCTCGGGTCCCAAAATAACTGTAACGAAAATCATCTCTTTATAGAAAACCCCTTTTTAAAATCAGACTTTCATAATATATCTTCAGCTATCTTTAAGTGTACATGAAAATTTCCTCGGTACATGCTGGTACATATTTTCGGAAACAAATCACACTTAGGGCCAGTTTAGATTTCTATCAAGGAAGGGCCGGAGCTCTTTTCTTGTTAAGGGAGCCGGTTTCATTTTCAGTACAAAAAGCCGAAGTTCTTTTTCTCAAAATGTCGGAGTGCTCAAAAACTGGAGTGCTTTTTCCTCAAAAAGCCGGAGTGCTCAAAAGCTGGACTGTTTTTCACTCAAAGGATGGAGTTCTTTTCATTAAAAGGGGCAGAGTACTTTTTACTAACGGGACGGAGTGCTTTTCACTCAAAGGGACGGAGTACTTTTCACTAACGGGACGGAGTGCTTTTCACTCAAAGGGACGGAGTACTTTTCACTAACGGGACGGAGTACTTTTTACTCAAAGGACGGACTACTTTTTACTAACGGGACGGAGTACTTTTTACCTTTTCAAAATCGGAGCTTTTTTCAATGGATGGAGTTATTTTTAAAGCTGGAGTTTATTTTTATATTAAGGTCGGTTTATTTTCTTACACAGCCGGAGCTCATTTTCTTATTAAGGCCAAGTTCTTTTTAAAAGAGGCTGGAGTTCTTTTTAAAAGTGGCTGGAGTGCTTTTTACTCGAGGGGACAGACTGCTTTTCAGATGGAGTACTTTTACTCAAAGGACGGACTACTTTTTACTAACGGGACGGAGTACTTTTCACTAACGGGACGGAGTACTTTTCACTAACGGGACGGAGTACTTTTCACTAACGGGACGGAGTACTTTTCACTAACGGGACGGAGTACTTTTCACTAACGGGACGGAGTACTTTTCACTAACGGGACGGAGTACTTTTCACTAACGGGACGGAGTACTTTTTACTAACGGGACGGAGTACTTTTCACTAACGGGACGGAGTACTTTTCACTAACGGGACGGAGTACTTTTTACTAACGGGACGGAGTACTTTTCACTAACGGGACGGAGTGCTTTTCACTCAAAGGACGGAGTACTTTTTACTAACGGGACGGAGTGCTTTTCACTCAAAGGACGGAGTACTTTTCACTAACGGGACGGAGTGCTTTTCACTCAAAGGATGGAGTTCTTTTCATTAAAAGGGGCAGAGTACTTTACTAACGGGACGGAGTACTTTTCACTAACGGGACGGAGTACTTTTCACTAACGGGACGGAGTGCTTTTCACTCAAAGGACGGAGTACTTTTCACTAACGGGACGGAGTACTTTTACTCAAAGGACGGACTACTTTTTACTAACGGACGGAGTACTTTTTACTAACGGGACGGAGTACTTTTCACTAACGGGACGGAGTACTTTTAAAAGCGAAGTTTGAAAATCAGTGCTTTTTCTCGAAGGATGGAGCTTATTTTCTCGATAGCGAGTTCTTTTTAAAGCTGGAGTTTATTTTACATTAAGGTCA